>JBBCBC010000007.1:37469674-38045692 GCA_037126765.1 Stenogyne calaminthoides | reverse complement strand
GAACCCTCTTCATCCTTTTTCTTCATCCTCTCCAGCATCTGGCTAGGGAGATTCTATTACGTGTTTGGGTTCTTGCTCACCGTCCTCTCGTTGCTAGTGACAGTTTGTGCAGAAGTTTCTGTTGTCCTAACGTACATGCATCTTTGTGTTGAGGATTGGATGTGGTGGTGGAAAGCATTCTTCGCATCTGGCTCTGTCGCCCTATACGTGTTCCTGTACTCCATCAATTATCTCGTTTTTGACCTCCAAAGTCTGAGCGGACCCGTCTCCGCTACCCTCTATCTTGGCTACTCGCTGATAATGGCGATCGCCATCATGCTTTCTACTGGCACCATCGGGTTCCTTACTTCGTTCTACTTCGTTCACTACCTTTTCTCGTCTGTGAAGATCGATTGAGCGATGTTGTCGCATCGGATATATAGTGAGAAAGAGAGAGAGATAGAGATAGAGAGGGAGAGCACTTTGCAGGTGTGGAAAATCTTGCAGCAGCATATTACGATCTTTCTCAGTTTGATCAAGTACATTATATATTTTCTTCTGTATCTTGAAAACGAATGTTTGCTATAGAACCAATTTGTTATATTAGCTATCTTGATTGATTTCTCAAATGTGTTGCATATAACCGACTCTGCTCAATTCATTCCATTTATAACTGTGTATGGTGATAAAAGGGTGGTGCACTGAGTTCATTGTTTTAGTTCAATAATTAGCGATTGCACTCTGCATCACTTTCACAATTTTAATGTTCTTTTCTATGTATCTATGAAATGCATATTCTACTTTTTTTATTTTTGACAATTACTTTTGGGCTTTTTGACAATTATTTTTTATAATTTATTAATAGATACAAAATTGTTTCATATAAGAGCACCTCCAATGGTGTTTCCCATTTCGAAATTAGTTCTTGGCCGCCACATCAAAAGCTAAATCTCATTCCTCTAAAAACTCCTTCCTTCCAATCATCATACCCAACAAATAACTATTTTATGGGACCCACTATTAAATTACACATTTTTATTTAACTATCATTTGATGTATAATTTTATTTTTATTATGAAGTATGTTTATAATTAATATTATTCACTATTTTTATTCATTAATTTATAAATTTGGAAAATATGTAATAAATTAAATTAAAATTTGATTAAAAATAACAAAAAAGTACAACATTAAAAAATTACAATGGGAGCATAAAATGAAATAAAAGTATTAAAGACGACCTAATTGCAAATAAACTAAATTACAACGGGAGCATAAAATGAAATAAAAGCATTAAAGACGGCCTAATTGCAAATAAACTAAATTAATTTAGGTTTCCTCAATACCATATCTTGTCCACACATGCTCAACCAAGTCGGCTCGAAGTTGGTGATGTTTATCTCTATCGTGAAGTTGAGATCTTCTCATAAGATATTCGTTGAATGCTTCGACAGAGCCTTGGCTTATACATGGATCAGTATTGATGTTGTTGATGTTGTTATGGTTGTTCGAGTCATCTGACCAATAGAATGCCGATTCTCCTTCATGTTCGACTATCATATTATGCAATATAATGCAAGCATACATATTTTTCTTCAAATTATTCTTGTACCAGAAACGTCCCGGACCTCTAATAATTGCCCAACGTACTTGGAGGACCCCAAATGCCCGTTCGACATCCTTCCTCGCAGCCTCCTGCATTTCCTTAAACTTTTTCCTCTTTGAATCTAGAGGGCATTGGAAACTCTTGACAAAGGTAGCCCATTCCGGATATATTCCATCCGTTAAGTAGTATCCTTGTGAATATTGCGTACCATTTATGAGAAAATCAACGTTTGGCGCACGTCCTTGTACAACATCATTGAACAAAGGGGATTGATTAAGAAGGTTGATATCATTGTTTGACCCAGCGACTCCAAAAAAAGCATGCCATATCCATAAATCCGCCGATGCAACCGCTTCAAGCACAATTGCCGGGACTACATGATCACCTCTAAATAAATTGACCTTTCAAGCGGGACAATTTTTTTCCATTCCCAATGCATACAATCAAGACTTCCCAACATTCTGGGAAAGTCATGTCTCTGCTCATGCATTTGAAACAATCGTTGGACATCTGCGACATTAGGTTTCCTCAAGTAATGTGGGCCGAATACATCAATTATGCATCGACAGAAGTTAAACAAGCAATCAATAGCCATTATTTTCGCAATTCGTAGGTATTCATCATAATGATCGGCAGGGCCTCCATATGCCAACTGTCGGATAGCCACCGTGCATTTCTGCAATGGTGAGAAGTCTTTTCTCCCAGTTGCATCGACCCTCAATTGAAAATATTCATCATGTGATTCGAGGCCTTGACAATTCAATGAATAAGTCTCTACCCATTCGAAATCGTCATGGAATACATGATTTCCATAAATTGGTTGTTCGGAAAAGTAATCACTCCAAGAGGCAGTATGTGCTCCCTCACGATCTTGATCAACATATCTTCTCTTCTTGGAACTGCTGGAAGAACCTTGTAATATCTCAACTAGCATTTGTTGTGGCTTCAAAACCTCTTGCATCATTTGTTCTTCTGTATCATCATTAAGCAACTCAATGTACTCATCATCATCACTTTGGCTAGTGGTTGAGTTGTGTTCGGAGGAAGACATGTTTGATGTGTTTGAACTATATGGAATTCTGAATATGAAATTTGGTTGGTGAAAAATATGAAGGTTGTTCTCGTAATATATAATGAAATTTTAAACGACTCTTTTCTTACGGACACTTTTTACAACGACTATTTTTCCAACGGCTACTTTACAACGGACACTTTTCCAACGGTTACTTTTTCAACGGACACTTGACATAAATTAAGACAATTACAAAATAAATATTACAAATACTAAAGCTTCCAATCCTTCCTGATTTGTTCCATCATGTAATTATGTGCTTGAAGTTGATCTGGAGTCATGCCACTAGTATCTTTAAAATGATCCTACTCACCCTTTTCTAACGATCGTTCCATGAGATTAGCCTTCTTTTCTTGCCACTATTCTGCCTTACTTTCATTTTTATTGATCTTCTCAATCAATTCTTCTACTTTTTCCGACTTGTCTTTACCTTTAAGTTTTCTCTTTGCCGCTTTTTGCCCAATTGACGATGCGCTTTGTACCAACATCTTCATTTGCACTCGAGTCCAGATTGAAGACACTCCAAAATCATGGTCTTCATCTTCTTTGTGGGACGAACATCAGCATCACACATTTCAAACTTCGGACATCTCTTCAAAATTCTCCAACAACCCAAATGTTGAAAACCTCTCTTAAGGTGTTCCTTCTTGAACACCGTTTGAGCCTTTTCCAATATATCAAGATCACCAGAACCACTTCCCCAAAGTCTAAGTTGCTCATTGTAAATTCCACAAAACCAGGATGTTTGTTTTTGATTGAATAAAAGTGTGTTTTTAGCACACTTCACGACCTCTCTTGGGTGTTAAGGGGAATTTGACTATCATACTCGAGATCTTAATCCTCCTCCATATTTGCTCCAACTTCGATCATTTCCAATGATTGACTCCGTGCTAGTATTGACCCAACACATTGCTAGACAATCATTTTCTTCTGCAAAGATATGGCATCGCCTTCTTCTTCGTAGCCGGACTCGATGTTAACCTTTTCCTAATCTTGGAGAGAGAAGTGAGTCGATCTCTCTAAGATGGTGTCCCACACTCTTTTTTCCGGGTTTCGTCTTTGAAGTCGGTCTTAGCCTTTCTTGATGAATTTGGTGAAGGACCACCATAAAAAGAGTGAAAATATTCGGGGGGTAACAGATAAAATGGAGCTCCGGATGCATTCAACGGATTCATTGGAAAATTTGGGGTTGGAAAGTTGATATTTGGTGGGAGAGTGTTCGAATTTTGAGGACGAGCATTTCAATTTTGTGAAAGAGAGTCGGGAATTTGAGAAGATGAATTTGCTCCGAAATTAGTAGAATTGTACAAATTCATCCAAAGATTATTATTATCCATTTTGAATTATATAGAAAATTTAGTTGAAGATAGAAAATTTTTGGTACACAAATATGAAATTATGATCTCTATTTATAGAATTCAACTAAAAATTAAAAAAAATAAAATTCTAACGGTTAAAAAAATTGCCGTTACGATTTGAAATTTCATTTGTGCTTAGTTGGGATTTACGATACAATCAATTCATTGATCAAGAAAATTAAAAAAAAATGAAAAAAGAGGAAGAGTAACGGAAATATTTCGACCACTCCCTCTCCTATAAATAGGGGATGATTAGTTCATTCCCAAGTACAATTTCATGTGCTGGAAATATTAGCAAATCCACATAAGTGGTGCAACAAAGTTTATTTTCCTTTTTTGTTAATTGTTCGACGAAAAAGTCCTTCCAATCGGATAGTTGAGCAAGGGCTAAGGAATACTTGGGAAGTCCTTTTGGTTAGTCCGTCCAAATCGAAGTCATTGCCGTCCCGAGAGGTACGCCAATGCGTAAACCCGTAGATTCCGCACGCGTGGGTTTTACGTGGCTTTTTATATGCATGATATGTTGTTGCAATTATTATTTGAATTAATATAGGATTAATTCATGCTAGTAATACTTAATGAATTAAATTTGTATTTAAATATTCACCCGAATAGATCTCATTGCAAACTCGTTCCCCAAACATCGTATCGAGCCATTTGCTTTTGCTCTGAATTTTTTAAATTGTAATTTAATTAAATGAACATTAAATTTGAAATTGATAGTAGAACTATTAGATCTGTTTTGCGGTATCCAATTGTCATGGATTTTAATATTTTATTTTGCATGCATATAAACCGTGGTTTTTAATTAGATTAGCTTCGGATTTGTTTTGTCTCGTGAGAAAAATCCACGAGTAGACTAAGTTTGTTTGATTTGATCAATGTAATAGACTAGTCTAGATCTGGGTTTATTTATTTTTGTAAATAAATTATGCTTAGGATCGAGAACGAAGAGACGAAGAATTAAAGGACGAAATCCGAGGCTCAGCGTAGGGCTAAGACGGGCGCTGCTACCGCACGCCATGCCAGAAAGGTAGGCCGGGCGTCGAAAGGCGGTCGAGGGCCGCCAAGACGGCGGTGCCGCCTGCCGAAAGGAGGGGCGATGCCGCTGGCTACAAGACGGGCGCTGGGCGATACGCTGCACTACACGAAGACGGGCAAGGCGAGCGGTGAAGACGCGACGCCGCGACGCGCGGTTACCGTCGAGAACTCGGCCGACTACTTATACCGCCGAGAGATCAAGGGTACCGCCTACCAAGCGGTGTCGAGGTTGCTCTAAATGCCCCAGCCAGTTGGTCAGCTTGATGCGCGCATCCCGGGCCGCGAGTCGCTTGGCGCATAAGCTCGAGACGAAGTATTTTTCGAGACGAACGAAAGGGAGAAATTAGAGACGAAAGCCTAAGATCAAGCCAAGAAAAAAAAATCAAACCATGACAATTGGATAATTTGTGCCCAATATGTTTATTTTTTCTGCTTTTTGCTTGATTTATTTGTCTTATCTTATGCTTTATTTAATTTGTTTAAATGTGTTTTGCATGAGGGTTGCCAAATGGAAAAATCTCAACTTCAAAATTACTAAGTATGTTTAAATAATTAATTGACAATTTTATTCGGATAATAAAATTGAATTAATTTTGACCTCCATGATTTATTTATTTGTGAATTCTTTTGGACAAATTCCCCAGGGACGGTCAAAAAGATAGGTTTCATGAATGAATTCGACGGATGATTGTGGGTTATTACTAGTGGCGGCGATGACCCTCCCCACGAGGCTCGATCAAAGCGAAATAGTAATCCCATTTAATCATGGTTATTACTTAGGTATGAAATTGATATCATATATTTCCCAAAAGTCCTTGTCAATTTTATATTGGTCATTGTGGGAGCCAACTATTAACTGGATATTAAAGGTTTGTAAACGTTTCTTGTTTGTAACTCGCTTGAATGTGTTTAAATAATGACCCACCCCACGGCTTATTTAAACTGTTTTTGAGATGTTGGGTGATGCATGTTCATATTTTTTTGAGATTTTAATATGATGCATGTGATCGAACCTTGTGATAATTTTGTGCTTATGCATATTATTGTTTATTTTTATTCATCATGTCGCACCTTTTAATCCATCGTTATTATACTTAAAGTTAATACAATATGTATGGAAACTATATTGATTGAAACGAAAAATTATAATTGTCTAATCGCATAAAAGCACAAGTGGATTTTTGACACACCAAAATCGGATAGAGCCAACCGACGAAGTCAAAAACACGCGGACTCGTCGGATCACCTTCTTGAGAGAGATGTCGCCGAAAAAAGGTGGAGGACAAACCCGTAGCGATTACGCCCTCAAAATAGATGGCCCATCCTGAACAAACTTGAGATTCTCGAGTCTTAATTATGATCCGAGACTCGGATGAATTTGGTACTTCTCTTCCCTAAAAAGTTTTGAGCATTTTTTGCCTCGCTAATAATTTGTTTGTCTTTTTGGTCTCGGCGAAATGTTGATAAGGCACCAAACTCAAGCTTTGACGGAAGTGGTCCGCTCCATCTTCTAGGCCAAATGTGGGCAAGATAAAGAAGAGGACCAAAAGGCCATAAGCGCGGTGAGATCCTCATCACACCGGGCAACGCATTTAAAGTAGAAGACATTGCAATGCTAATGTGAAGTGGCGATATTTTTAATGCTACGATAGTAACGATTATTGCAATACTACTCAAGTAGCAGACATTGCAATGCTACATGAGTGGCAGTTGAAGCAGTGGAAGAAGTGCACCTATCTTTTGAAGATAAAGTTTTTTTTTGAGATTATCTTTATGTTCCCAGTTTTAGAAAGAATTCACTTTAAGTTTCTAAAATTCGATTAAAGGACACTAAGTTTCTTCTAATAAGAATGACATCATTTTTTGAAATGATGAGTGTACTGTTGACATTGATAGAAAATCTCTATACAATTAACTGTGCACACCACTCACGAAATGCATCCTATAACACATCAACTATTTCCGACAAAAGAAAGCGTGAACGAAATACTTCTTTGGCATCTAAGATTAGGTCATATAAATCCAAAGAGGATCCAAAGGTTGGTGAAAGATGGTTCACTGGAGCGTCTCCAAGTTGAATCGAATCCAACCTGCGAATCATGTTTGGAGGGTGATATGACCAAGATGGCATTTGGAGCCAAGGGGAATGGGGCTAAAGAAGTGTTAGAGATCGTTCACATAGATGTATGTAGTCCAATGTCAACCAAAGCAAGAGGAGGTTATGAGTAATTTTATTGATGATTACTCAAGGTACGGTTACATTTCCCTTATGAAGCATGAATCTGAGACCTTTGAGAAATTCTAAGAATTTAAGGCTCAAATAGAGAATCATAAGGAAAAACGTATCAAGTCTCTACGATCTGATTGTGGAGGCGAATACCTCAGCGATGAGTTTTTTGAACTATTTATCTGATGAAGGGATTGTATCCCAGCTCACTGCACCCGAAACCCCTCAACAAAATGGGGTTGCAGAGCGAAGCAACAAAATTCTTTTGGAAATGGTTAGATCAATGATGAGTTATGCGGATCTTCCCGAGTCGTTCTGGGGTCATACCTTGGAAACAACGACTTACATTCTGAACTTGGTGCTATCCAAATCGGTTCCCAAAACTCCCAAAGAATTGTGGACCCAAGCGCAAGCCTAGTATGAGACACATGAGAATTTGGGGGTGTCCGCCTACGTGTTGGACAAAGGAAGCCCGATGAAGTTGGATCCTCGATCGAGAATTAAAAATTTGTTGTAGGATACCCCGAGGAACAAAAAGGGTGTATGTTCTATAGTCCCAAGATCAAAAAGTGGACATCCGCGACCCACTTTAGATTTTTTGGAAGAAAACTATATGAACCAAAGAAAACCAGTGAGATTACCTTAAATGAGCTTGGAGGAAAACCTCGAAGGTCAATCAGATTAGATGATATACCAAACGATCGTTTTCTGGCAGAGCCTCGTCATAGTGGGAGGGTTGTTAGACAGACAAGAGATTCATGGGAATAGGAGAGTCCTTGGACTTGATTCTCGGAATCGAGACCCGTGGATATATGACGAGGCACTCCAAGATAAGGATGCGATTTCTTGGCAAACAAAGAATGAAAGCCGAGATGGGTTCTATGTTTCATAATAGAGTGTGGGAGCTAGTCGAACCACTTAATAGGTCAAACCCATTAGATGCAAGTGGGCATATAAGGAAAAGAGGATCGGGCGTGAAGGTTGAAACTTTTAAAGCAAGACTATGGCGAAAGGTTATACTCGAAAAGAAAGGGATCGATTATGAGGAAACTTTTTTTTCGCTCAGAGCCATGCTTAAGTCCATCCGTATTCTCTTGTCGATTCTTTCAAAGATTTTCAACTTTGAAATCAGTAAAATAAATGTCAAGATGCCTTTTCATAACTAAGTCTTGATAAAGAGATCTATATGCAACAACCCCAAGGATTCATTGAAACAAAGCCAAGAACACCTGGTTTGTAAGCTCAAGAGGTCCATTTACGGACTCGAATAGGCATCCGTCGAGCTTGGAACCAAAGTTTTGATCATGTAATAAAGTCTTATGGGTTTTGATCAAAAACGAGTTTTAAAAGTTGTGTGTATAAAAGCGTGACGGAATCGCATTGGTATTCTTAGTACTATCGTAGATAACATTGTGATCATCGGGAACGATGTGAAGGTGTTATCGACGTAAGGGCATGGCTTTCAAAAGCAGTTTGATATGAAAGACTTAGGGAAAGCCGGACATCCTTGGGATCAAGATCACTCGAGATCGCAAGAAATGATGATCGGGTTATCGCAAGTTTCATGCATAGACACCGCTCTTGAAATGCTTCAAATGCATGATTCGAAAGGATTCGTATTTTCGGACTTGGAATCCATCTATCCAAGAAAATGTCCCCTAAGGCGCAAGAGAAGATAGATGACATAAAGGCATTCCCCCGTGCTTTACCGCCGGAAACCTTATGTATGCATGTCATCATTTACGACCGATATCCGCTTTCTTGCGTAGGCATGGTAGCAAGATATCAAAGTAACCCAGGAAAAGCGAATTGGAAGACGATTAAAAACATTCTAAGTGTCCGAAAAGAACTCGAGATAGAATGTTGATTTATCGATCGACATACTCCAATCCCCATCGGCCACACGGACTCGATTTCCAATCAAATTTAGATTCCGAAATTATCTACCTCGATTAGTGTGTTTCCATTTTGGGAAGTGTAGCCATCAAATGGACGAAAGTGTGAAAAAAAATGCATCACCGACTCAACCATGGAAGTCGGGTAAGAGGCTGCTTGTGAAGCGGTGAAAGAACCGATTGGCTCTAGATCTTCTTAGTGGACTTGGATGGTGTTACAATTTGTCTAGCAATATCTGCTTTGAGGCGATTGCAAATTCAAGAGAACCAAGAGTCCACGAGTCAAACAAACACATTAAAGGAAAAGACATCTTATACGAGAAATCGTTAAGAGAGGAGATATAGATGTGGCAAAGATAGCGTCGAGGACGACTAGCGATCCATTCACAAAGTCGCCTCTGAATACATTCGAGAGACATGTGAGTGGAATGGGTGTCAAGACCGCCCAATCTAACTTTGAGTATAAGTGGGAGAAATTATTAGGTTCGTGTAGGTGACATTAGATGTCACGGACTACTCGAGACATGTTGTGGTATACTTAAAAGCAGACATTGAGTATAAGTGGGAGATTGTTGGGATTATACTGAAAAATATGCTTTTACTTTGTATAATCGAAACTGAATCTTCAGACTTATTTACTGAAATAAATTACTTATCACTGATGTTTTAAATATGATTGAATGTTATATATATTTACTGCATAACTGTTCAATAATTCGTACATGTTACACTGTAGTTAATTTAGTGATACCAGATCACAGAAGATTAAATTAACGGTCCCTTGTAACTAAAAGTACGCCATTCACGACCTAGATGGAAATGAACAACCATCGCGAAAGGTTGAGGTATAAGGCTCAGATTGGTTTGTCTTGACCAAGAGATTACACTAGTGCATGACTAATGCGCTGAATAGGACCTACATGAGGATAAATTCTTCAGAACTGAACAAGGAAGAATTAGACCTCAGTGGTTCGTTGTTTCTTAACCTTCGTCCCTTAAATAGAATCACGTGAGATTGGTAACTATTGCTTTGACTTATCATGGGTAGCGAATCAGAGAGATTCAATACTTTTTATCTTGGGCAATATTATTGGTCACATGTGATTGCTAAGTTTTAATATTGAAGAATCGTGTGCAAGTACGCTTGTTTTGATTTGCCCTTGGGAGATTCATAAGTTTTATCATACCAAATCTTGCAAGTGGAATTAGTTTCCGTATGGATAATAATGTTGAACCGCTTCTCGACCAAGGACAAAATATATTAATTAACGAAAAGCTATTTTCAAGGGCTTGAATTAATTAATGGGCTAGATAATCTTAAACCGCGAGAAATAATGACCCTTGAGCCCATATTGACTGTAATATGGGTTAAGATGGATAGTCTAATATTAATTATGTAGTGGGATTAATTAATATTTATGGGCTTGAATTATATTGTGGCTCAATATTAGATATTCAAGGTCCATTAGAAGGTTCAATCTTAATTCTCCTAAAGACCCCCTGAGTAGCCCAACAAATAGTCCAATAACTGAAAAATGTGATTAAAATAAAATAAATATTGTTGCATAATTTTCCAAGTAATATTTTGAAATTTATAGATATGTTGGGAGAAAGATTTTCTTTGAATTTTGTTATGGAATGAAGATATGTATTCTTGGAATACAAGATTATCTCATTAAATTCAAGAAATCTATATAGAAATTTTCGAAAAATAGAAAATATAATGGGTAAGAAAGATTTTCTTGATTTTCTTGAAAAGATATTATGGAAGATATGTATTTCTTGAAATACAAGAATATCTCATAAGTTCAAGAAGATCCAAATCTTGGATTCTTGCACATGTTATTTTCGAAAAATCCATATTATAGAGGAGGTGGGATTTTTGTGGAATATTTTAATTATGGGAAAAAGAATATAAGGGATATATTCAAGATTTCTTGGTGACCAAGAAAAGTCTTTTCCCACATTGATATTTCACTAAAATTTCGACCACTCCCTCTCCTATAAATAGGGGATGATTAGTTCATTCCCAAGTACAATTCCATGTGCTGGAAATATTAGCAAATCCACATAAGTGGTGCAACAAAGTTTATTTTTCCTTTTTGTTAATTGTTAAACGAGTGTCCTTCCACCGGATAGTTGAGCAAGGGCTAAGGAATACTTGGGAAGTCCTTTTGGTTAGTCCGTCCGACCAAAGTCAATTTGCCATCCCGAGAGGGTGCGCTTCACGTAAACCCGTAGATTCCGCATGCGTAGGTTTTACGTGGCTTTTTATATGCATGATATGTTGTTGCAATTATTATTTGAATTAATATAGGATTAATTCATGCTAGTAATAATTAATGAATTAAATTTGTATTTAAATATTCACCCCGAATAGATCTGTGCAACTCATTCCCCAACAGGACGAACATCAGCATACCACATTTCAAACTTCGGACATCTCTTCAAAATTCTCCAACAACCCAAATGTTGAAAACCTCTCTTAAGGTGTTCCTTCTTGAACACCGTTTGAGCCTTTTCCAATATATCAACATCCTTAGAACCACTTCCCCAAAGTCTAAGTTGCTCATTGTAAATTCCACAAAACCAGGATGTTTGTTTTTTGATTGAATAAAAGTGTGTTTTTAGCACACTTCACGACCTCTCTGGGGTGTTAGCGGGACGATGACTATCATACTCAGATGCAATCCTCCTCCATATTTGCTCCAACTTCTGGTCATTTCCAATGATTGAATCTGTGCTAGTATTCACCCAACACATTGCTAGACAATCATTTTCTTCTGCAGTATATGGCATCGTCTTATTCTCTTCGCCTTCAGACTCAATGTTAACCTTTCCTAATCTTGGAGGAGAGAAGTGAGTCGATCTCTCGGAAGATGGTGTCCCACACTCTTTGTCGGTGCTCGTACCGTCAGTGCTAGCCTTTCTTGATGAATTTGGTGAAGGACCACCATAAAAAAGTGAAAATATTCAGGGGGGTAACAGATAAAATGGAGCTCCGGATGCATTCAACGGATTCATTGAAAATTTGGGGTTGGAAAGTTGATATTTGGTGGGAGAGTGTTCGAATTTTGAGGACGAGCATTCCAATTTTGTGAAAGAGAGTCGGGAATTTGAGAAGATGAATTTGCTCCGAAATTAGTAGAATTGTACAAATTCATCCAAGGATTATTATTATCCATTTTGAATTATATAGAAAATTTAGTTGAAGATAGAAAATTTTTGGTACACAAATATGAAATTATGATCTCTATTTATAGAATTCAACTAAAAATTAAAAAAAATAAAATTTTAACGGTTAAAAAAATTGCCGTTCTGATTTCTGCCCATTTGTGCCGTTGAGATTTCTGTATACAATCAATTCATTGATCAAGAAAATTAAAAAAAAATGAAAAAAGAGGAAGAGTAACGGTAATAAATAATAAAAGAAATAAAAGAATGCTTTCAAGTTGGGATTTCTGTATACTATCAATGCAAATTAAAAGAAAAGGAAAAAAAAGTGGCGGACCCCACCAAAATTCCTGCCCAACACGCCTAACATGCAGGTGTTCCCACTCTCTTTCTTTCTTCCTTTTTTTCTAGCAAGTGTAGTGCACCTTCCACCATTCCCCACTCTCTTTCCTTCTCCAATTTTTATTCCTTCATGGGAAGGAGTACTCCTACCCATTAACTCCTTCTCCAACCTAGTCATCATCCCCCAATGTGTAGGAATTAATTTTTTTTGTGAGGAAGAGACGAGAAATTCAAAACGTCTTGGTTATCCCCGATCGGGCGGGTTAGAATCGAAGAATGTCTTACAAGTGAATGACACGTGGGAGAGAATGACATGATTCAATCCCGGGACAAACCCCCATAATATTTCAATGGAGAATTTGTCCCACACGATTCAACCTCATTCTTAGAAGAATTTCTCCCCACATCACCACAAAGCTTTACCAATTCATTTATGCTTGTAGGGCGTGGGAATTAATTTTGGAGGTAGGCGAAGGTGCCACCTCAACTCCTTCCTCTACCATTGGAGTTGCTCTAAGTAGGTACATATATATTTTTGTGTACAATTGTATATATAATCTCGTTTGTACTTGTCAGCAATTTTCATCAAAAAAAATGTACTTATTAATAATTTTCCCAAATGCAATTCATTCAATATGCGAGGAATCTAATCCATTAGGGGAAAAGCGAGAATTGAATATAAATTGACCAGCTATATACAGGGGGTATTTGCAAGAAATTATAAGTGATTATAATCACATAAAATTTTTGTGTGCATAAGCAATTTGACGTGTTTTATTTCTCTTTTATTAGATTAAATAAAATAAAACCTCAAAGTTTAAAAAGTTTAAAAAGTTGAAAGAGAGATATTTTGGTAGCTTATGAACATTTTTTTTTTTAGTATTATTAACTTTTTTTTTGCAAGCACAATCAACTTTTCTTGATTTTTTTACAAACACCATAAACTTTTATCATTAATCAATTTATTTATAATCACTAATTTTAATCATTTCTTCAAAACGATAATTTTTTGCAAACATCACATAGCCTCGTATATAAGATTAAGGAGTGGTCTGCAATCACTTGCTAATAATGAAAATTACTCTTAAAATTCAAGAGTTGTGAAGCATTTAAAAATGAGAAAAAAAAGTGATTATGTCCTCTAGTTGTATTTGCAAAGAGCCAAAGAGTCAGTAAGGATCTAATTAGATAATGATTATGTGATCCTAATAGAAACCCAATAGGATTATAATTTAGAATCCTACTAAATTAGGACAAAAACTATAATTAAAGTTATAAATAGGGACCACATGTGACTTCGTATACAAGATTAGAAAATAATAATGTGATCCTAGTAGAAACTCAATAGGATTAAAATTCTAACCAACTAGTAGAAAAATGTTATAAAATAAATTAAGAACACAATTTGCTTTACCCAAATTAAAAGAATGACTACGTGCAGGGAGGCGATCAAGCTTTAATATTTTTTCTTAATTCTTGGTTGTGTGTTGTGTACAAATGAAGGTGACATACCACCTATTTATAGGGAACCTCTTGGATGAATACATAAATGTGAATTAATAGGACAATAAAGATTTTCTTGTAATTTGCTTGTAACTCCATTTGTCTTGCTTGTAACTTCTAAAGGACATTCAATATATGATTTATTTCATAACACTCTCCTTTGAATGTCCGGTCATTATGCCTCGTTAAAAATTTTATTGGGAAAAATCCAGTGGGACAAAAACCTAGTGAAGGGAGAAGAGTACATGTTACTTAGTGTATTAATTCTCCCCCTGAATTAAACATCATTTGAGATCTTTTAATCGACGTATTCCAGTATGCTTTATAAATTCTCAAATGTTGCAACCGGTTATGCCTTAATAAGTAAATATGCTTTACTTTTCACTTGATCAAATCTATTGCACATCAATTTCACCGTGAAATATCAGTGAAATATGTTGGGATTATACTGAAAAGTATGCTTTTTACTTTGTATAATCGAAACCGAATTTTCGGATTTATTCTTTGAAATAAATTGTTTATCATCGATGCTTTAAATATGATTGAATGTTATATATATTTATTTGCATAACCGCTTCAATAATTAAATGCGTGTTACATCAGTAGTTAATTTAGTGATACCCGATCACGTAAAATTAAATTAACGATCCCTTGTAACTATAAGTCGCCGTTCACGACCTAGATGGAAATGAACAACCATCGCGAAAAGGTTGAGGTGTAAGGCTCAAATTGGTTTGTCTTGACCAAGAGATTACACTAGTGCATGACCGATCTACCGAATAGGACCTCATGAGGATAAATTCTTGAGAATCGAACAAGGAAGAATTAGACCTCGAGTGGTTCGTTGTTTCTTAACCTTCGTCCCTTAAATAGGATCACGTGGGATCGAGAATTATTGCTTTGACTTATCATGGGTAGCGAATCGGAGAGAGATTCAATACTTTTTTATCTTGGGCAATATTATTGGTCACGTGTGATTGCTAAGATTTAATCTGAAGAATCGTGTGCAAGCACGCTTGCTTGATTTGCCCCTTGGGAGGTTCATAAGTTTTATCATACCAAAT
Organism: Stenogyne calaminthoides; assembly: GCA_037126765.1. Lineage (NCBI taxonomy): Eukaryota > Viridiplantae > Streptophyta > Magnoliopsida > Lamiales > Lamiaceae > Stenogyne > Stenogyne calaminthoides. Next base: position 38,030,431 of record JBBCBC010000007.1, on the reverse strand, counting down.
CTTGCAAGTGGAATTAGTTTCCTGTGGATAATAATGTTGAACCGCTTCCTCGACCAAGGACAAAAGATATTAATTAACGGAAAGCTATTTGAATTGCTTGAATTAATTAATGGGCTAGATAATCTTAAACACGGAAATAATGACCTTGAGCCATATTGACCGTAATATGGGTTAAGATGGATAGTCTTGATATTAATTATGTAGTGGGATTAATTAATATTTATGGGCTTGAATTATATTGTGGCTCAATATTAGATATTCAAGATCCATTAGAAGGTCCAATCTTAATTCTCCTAAAGGCCCCCGAGTAGCCCAACATATAGTCCAATAACCTGAAAAGGTGATTAAAATAAAATAAATATTGTTGTTAATATTTTCTCTAATTTTCGAAAATTATGGATAAAAGAGGAGAAAGATTTTCTTTGAATTTTGTTATGGAATGAAGATATGTATTCTTGGAATACAAGATTATCTCATTAAATTCAAGAAATCTCCCACTTGGTTATACATAGTGAAATTTTTCAAATTTTGGAAATATATAATTGGGCAAGAAAGATTTTCTTGATTTTCTTGAAAAGATGTTATGGAAGATATGTATTTCTTGAAATACAAGAATATCTCATAAATTCAAGAAGATCCAAATCTTGGAATCTTGCACTTAATATTTTCGAAAAATCTCCATAAAATAGAGGAGGTGGATTTTTGTGGAATATTTTAATTATGGGAAAAAAGAATATATGGGATATATTCAAGATTTCTTGGTGACCAAGAAAAGTCTTTTCCCACATTGAAAAAACACAAAAATTTAGTTCACCCTCTCCTATAAATAGGGGATGATTAGTTCATTGCCAAGTACAATTCTATGTCTTTGAAATATTAGCAAATCCATAAGTGGTGCAACAAAGTTTATTTTTTTCCTTTTGTTAATTGTTAGCGAGTATCCTTCCACCGATTGTCGAGCAAGGGCTAAGGGAATACTTGGGAAGTCCTTTTGGTGAGTCCGTCCACCAAAGCCAACGCTGCCATCCCGAGAGAAGTGCGTTCACGTAAACCCGTAGATTCCGCGTCGTAGGTTTTACGTGGCTTTTTATATGCATGTTTGTAGTTGCAATTATTATTTGAATTAATATAGGATTAATTCATGCTAGTAATAATTAATGAATTAAATTTGTATTTAAATATTCACCCCGAATAGATCTGTGCAAATCATTCCCCAACAAAATATATTACATTTTGTACAATTAGCAAAATATATTAATCCACAAATTATACTGAATATGGTACTTCATGACCAAATATCATATAATTAGCAAGATATATTAATCCACCAATTGTACTGAGATATGGTACTTCGGGACCAAGTATCTCTTCACTTTTCTTTCACGATCTTAAAGGATCTGTATTAGGATCAAACATCCGGAAGACCAATGGATGTACTTTTTTCATTTAAAGTTATTTTAATACCTTCTGGGTATACGTAGATTGATGGACAAATATTCCGTATTCTAGATGTCCAATTTATAAACTAAGACATAACTTAATAATTGCAAAATCTTTGATCTCAAATTGTTTCTTTATGTAAATGTATCTTGGATCTCTTCGGGAGTTCCAATCAAAATTGAGATCAATAACATATACTGCAATGACCACAAATTTTGACTTATTTTTCTTTATAAAAATATATGGACTTATTTGGGCAAATGATATAGCCTTCTTTAACTAAAGTCGTCACATACGTCCCAAATCGTTTGAGCTATACAAGGACATTTTAGCATTTGAAAGAATAAATTTCTTTTGGATTTAATTTACATGCTTGGGCATGCCAAATCCTTCAAGGACTTTTTATATAAATATTGACATTCAATGGCCAATATGAAGATACAACGTCCAATAACCGCATTTTTCAATTCATATTTGTTCTTAGAGATATCAAGTGGTGGAACGTTATTCCAAGAGAATAAATCGATATTAAGTCTATGCGAAAACCCTTGAACTACTAATCTTGCTTTGTATTTCACCACCTCATTATTCTTATTTCATTTTGTACAAATACATATTTCCGAGTATATTCTTTTATTTAGCGAGTCTAGCTCGACCACAATTACTTCCTTTTATTTTACCTAGTCAGAGTGCTTCAGGCACTCAATTATTGTCTTAGGTACTGGATCCAGATTTTTATTTGTAATAGTAATTATGGAGGTGAATATGTCGTCGACAATACTGATACTTCTCTTGTATTTGTAAAATTCATATAAATCAGATCCTAATCATTTCCCAAAATATTTTGACCTGATTGTCCGCAACCCTAGCATTTTGATTATTTTGTGCACGTGCATAGTTACTAGGATTTTCGTCTTCAGGACGAATCTCTTCAGGAGATTTTGTGGATGACTGAATACTTTAGCTAGCTTTAGTTTAATTACAGTGAATTTATTTTTGTGTTAAGAGGTCCTTCATGCTTCTAGCGTGTAGGCGTATTAACATATATATCCAATTTCATTGGGACCTCTATACTTTATAAATCATATATATCAAACATTTGCGATTTAGTCATTCCTGTAGTAAATACATCTGGCAGAAACTTGCTAATTGCAAGTTAATTGTCATTTGAACTTGTAGTTTAATTTCACTAATGTGTGAGTCTAAATAGTGAAGATCTTTTTCCTTCAGGGAAATTTCTCGGCATTCACTTAGTTTTGGATTCTTATCTCCCCCTAATGCCGGGAAATGATCTTCAATAAATTTGCAGTTAGTTAATCTGGGTTGTTAGGTTCATTTTGGTGGTGATACATGTACTGCACAACTTAAAATTCGCATATGGAAAATGATTGGTTATTTCTCACGCACTAGTTATAAAGGGGAGTATATTCATGACATTCATTGAGTCAATTATTTAAATTGGATGTCCTTCAGAGACATCAATCTCAATCTGAACATATATTTTGCAAGAATTTGACGTTTAGTAACTCTTCTGGAGTCATTAAAATCTATAGGAGTAGTGATTAGTAGTGTAGAAGTCTATTAGATGATGAATTTCAACTGTATTTATATACGTATAGATCAAAACACACCTTTTTCAGAATTGATTTTTGTAATCAATAAGTATTATGTATTTCAGAGTCTCGATATAATAATTTATCCTGATATCTTTAAACAAATTTCTCGAGGCATGGGAGATAGTGGTGCACTATTTAAAATGAATTTAATTCCTTTAAGGAAAAATACAATGGCTCTTCCCGAGTCATCAATCAAGTTTGCACAACCACTTAAGTATTAACATTAGTGTCCCCCTCTTCCAAATGATAAAAGTGTTTTGTTATTAAGTATAGTGTGTGTATAACACTATCAAAACATCACCATCATAATTTAATCACAATATTTGACGTTCATTGCTTCTTCAGGAAGAACTGAAATTTTATCATCACCATTATAAACATTTTTCTCATCAATTTGTTTCAACATTTTCATCCTTCATTTTCAAGGATGTTTGACACTATTTTACAAGATGATTTGTTATTTGATAGATAATGGGTCAATGACCTTCAATGCCACAACAGTAACATTTAGCCACATAACTTTTATTTTCTCCATTGTCCCTCTTCTGGGAGACAATTTAGTTTTTTTTTTAATCACGATTGTGGTTTATATAATTATGTGGAGTATATCTATCACGACTCCATCCACCCACAACCACATCCATAATTTTGAGATGAGTCGCATTCGCTTCAGGGAATGGACTAGAACTAGTTGGTCGGGATTCATAATATTCAACAATAATTCATTATTTTATTTGACCAACATTTAGACAAGCAATTAGTTCATAATATTTCTTCAATTTTATATTTTTCTGATATTGCTACTGCAGGAACATATTCGATTAGAGAATGTCTTCTCAAGCATTTCATCATAATTTGAACACAATTGAATTATATTTCATTAAGAATTTTTTTTAAATCTTGTAGACCATCTTCAGGTGGTCGTACCTTTATGTTAAATCCATCCACAACACTTAGTGGATATATCAAAATATTTAATTTTAATCTTTCATCCATATGATGAGAAAGGAAATTATTGATTTTAACACTGTCTTGATTTGATAATATATTATTATCAACAAATCAACAAATCAACAAATCAACAAATAGTATTTCCAAGACCCATAGCTTCATGATGAATCAATTTCGAAAGCCCAAATCAAAAGTTATTATCAATAATGACAACCTTGATAAATTGTTCTTAACAATATATATAATACTTTTTTTTTCAACAGTTGCAAGACCAAAATAATCACCCAAGACATCAGAATAAAAATTAAGTCTCGTACGTTCTTTGAGTAAATTCAAACAATCATCTCAATATATTTGGTGTTCAGATGCATATTTCGAATTTATAACAACACTTATGGGCTTTATATAAAATCAATATTTCCGATGAAATGCAACATAAAATAATACTAATAATCATCCGCTAAATTAATCCAACTCATAAAATTATCATAACATTAAATAAAAACCAGAAAAAATAATAGTCAAGTACCAATTTTCGTCACCAATTTAATAGAATTGACAACACATAAATACTATTTTGAAACCAACGATTATCATCAAGTTTAAGAATTTAGCCAAACTAGTATAATAATAAAGCATAAAATATCATATCCATACATGGAAATTGTTCAAATGTAAGGGGTTCAATACTTAAAGATTATGAGTTTGTGGTTTGGGTGAATTTGTGGAGTGTTTGAGTGCTTGGTGTACTAACTACTAACAACTAACAACTAACTTTGTCCGATAAAAAAAAAAAACTTAAAGATTATGAGTACAAATACACATACATAAATAAGTAATCACAATGATTATATTATTGAGATCCATACAAAAACATAAATTGCCCAAACATGCAAAACATGTATAAAATACAAATTCTTAGTCACTGACTAATAAATAAGTTATTTTGCACCAATGAACATATTTAAGAAGGATTTCCATTGAAGCTCATAATCCATGAATCATTGAAACCAATTAACAAAGATATTCAACTTGAATATATTTTTTTTAACACATCAATCGCATCGTATGACAAAATATTGAAATTCAGTTTACTTGAATCTACAAAATCGTGTCAATGAATTTTCTTTAAAGCAATATATTACACAAAATTATCTATTTCTTCTACTTAGTTAAAACTTTCACAATTTAAACAAAGAAGCATTAGAATATCAAACCCCAAAAAAATTCTCTAAACAATCAACACCATAAATTTATACTCACGAATTTTATAAGGAACAAAAATAATGTAATGTAGTGAGTATAACAACTTACCGATTAAGGCGGAGAAATTCGAAAGGGAGACTTCAAAATTCTGAAACTAATGAGTAGAACAATCGTGCTGATAAAATGTTATAAAATAAATTAAAAACACAATTTGTTTACCCAGTTTGTCAAGAATGATTACGTCTGGGGGCGACCAAGCCATAACAATTTTACTAATTCTTGATTGTGTGTTGTGTACAAATGAAGGTGATATATCACCTATTTATAGGGAACCTCATGGATGAATACATAAATATGAATTAATAGAACAATAAAGAATTTCTTGTAATTTGCTTGTAACTCCATTTGTCTTGCTTGTAACTTGCAAAGGACATTCAATATATGATTTATTTCATAACAAAAAAACAAAATTAGAGTTATAAACAGAGAAGTCACACACCTCATTCTTTAGTATGAGGTATATGTAAAATAATCAAATGGAGTAATTTTGACTTGATTCGAGCATCGCCGCATTTAATTCGTTATTCGCAAATATTCTATTGATATATTATTATTATATATACTCATTTAGAAAAGCTAAATTTTAAAAAAATTATATGAGAATTTAAATATTATCTGAATATGGTTTACGAATCGAAATATTATTTGAATTTAAAATCAGAATTTTAGATAAATATAAATATTTCGAAGAATTAATTATTCGAATCGTGGTGTAAACTGCAAGCTATAAACTAGAGTGTGTTTCAGTTCAACAGAAAATAAAGTTTGCAGAGTTTTTAATTATACGAACGATGACGTCCGGAAGAAACTCCAGAAATAAGACGGAGATGCCGAATCAATCCTCCTCTCATCCCATACTCTCTGCTTCTTTCAATCAAGATAACAGGTTTTCCATCCATAAATACTTAGATGAGATTTGGTCTTTTTAGGAAAATTTGATTCAGTTTTTTTTTTTACTCCAGTTGCTTTGCAATTGGAACGAAAGATGGCTTCAAAATCTTTGACTGTGATACTGGAAGGCTGCTTTATGATCGAGGTACTTGAATTATATATGTCTGCGACTGCGTGCGATTAAATTTCAAATTCCAAGTTTAGTTTGCTTTTTTTTTTTTGGGGTAATCTTTGACTGTGAAACTGGAAGGATAGTGATTCCTTTTTGTTTAGGTATGTGATAGAACAGTAATATAGTTTCGAAAATTATGTAATTTTGTTGAATTTACTTGTTATTGTTGGTTAATTTGATGAACACTTCAAGATGACTAAGAATATGTTGTGCTTAGGGAGTTTGTTGTCTGTTTTGTGATCTCTCTATTTTGTGCTTTAATGAGACGGAATGTTGTGGATCGAGTCTCATTTGAGTATGAACTAAGAATATTAGGCAAATATAGTCCAAATATTTAGATTCATGTTTATTTTCCTGATACAATTTGTAGATAAATCCCTGTAATATTCAGGTAACCAGATACTACTACTGATAAAGAAAGTGACTTGTAGGTAAATGGAAATCACTTTGTGCAAAATTTAGATGCTTTTATATTTCCATTCACGAAATAATAACCATAATGTAAATCATGGTGTCCATTATTGCATAGAGTCTGTTTAATGGAGTTTGGTTTCTCTGCTAGTTGTTGGAGCATTCATCATTGTTGAAATGCTATACAGATCAAGTCTTCTTGCCATAGTTGGAGCTGGTGAACAGGTATACTACTTTAACTGTTTTTTTTTTTTTTTGGGGTGAATCACAGAAATTACTTTTGAAGTTTGACCTATTCGCAAAAATTCAACCAAGTATGTAAATTACAAATACCAGGTAATATTTTGCTTCTATTCATCAAATTGCAGCTTGTGTTGTACATTCGTAATACCTGCACAAACTTCGTAGTTATCTCAAATGGGTATTTGTAATTACACAACACAACATGAGAAATAGATCAAACCTCGAGTGAAGTTTTGCAATTTCCCCCTTTTCAAATTTTATTAATTATTGTTTCTTGATGTATCATATACTTCCACCAGCCATCTTTATCACCAAGGAGATTGTGTTTGTTCAATACCATTAATGGAGCTGCTCTCAGGGAACTCAACTTCTTGACTTCTATTCTTGCTGTGCGTGTAAATAGGAAAAGGTAGAGTGTTCATATATTTGCTTCCTTTGTGTCTGTGTTAATAAGATCAAACTAATTGAATGCTTAGTTTTAAGTTAGTTGCTATTATCTGGTAACTATTGGTGTTTTTTTTTTCCTCATCAGAGATTGAGCTGAATGAAGCCAAGTTTCATATCCTGAGATTGTGATACTTATCAACACCTTGCATTTTTGCTATGAACTTGATTGGTTGTCTTTTCTGATTACATTCAGTTCTTCTAGACATAATTTTATATCGTACTGATGAGTGTAGTTGTTGTTAGTAAGGTTTCGTTTGGACAAAATTGTGCACTCTTTTCAGTTAATCAGAAGTTATGTGTACAATTTTCTTAGTTTCATAGTTTTGCTATTTGTGGGCAGATTGATAGTTGCGCTGAAAGAACAAATATATATCTATAGCGTCAACACTTTGGAAATAAAGCGCATCATTGATACAGTGCCAAATTTACAAGGTCAGTTTGAGACTTTTTTTTTATTTTACAATTAGTAAGTTGTTTATGGTTGACATGCTAGCATTGCTGTTGCATCCATGCAATATTTTCTTTCCAATTTTTTTATCCAATTCTGAATGTATTAGTTGAACTTTTTACTTTTATTTTTTTGGCTTACATGTTTAAGCTGTCCTTTTTTTATGTTCAGGACTTTGTGCATTTTCAGCAAGTATGGATAATCCCTACTTAGCTTTTCCCAGCTAGTTCAACGGAAGGGTCTGTATTGGTCTACAATGTTATTGATCTGCAGTCACACTGTGAGGTTGTGGCTCAAATTTTGAGTATTTTAACTTATTTTTGAAGACATATAATTCATTTTTTTGCTGGTTGTCATTTGTTCTCTTTCTTTCTTCATGGTGTTTTCATTTTTGTCCACTATTTTTAAGATGAAAAAATTTTCTTACTTGAATGTGCCTCGACAGTCAACTCAAGATCATATAGAAGATGATAATGTTAATGTGAAATTGTTGATCTCTATGGGTATTAGAAAAATGATCAAGAATTCCCCTGAGACCGTCCCTAACTGTGGCTAAAATGCAGATCGTGCCCATCGCTCACCATTGGCTGTCATGGCTTTTTCTTTAAATGGAATGTATATAGCGACGGCATCTGAACAGGGAACCATAATCAGAGTTCATCTAATTTCAGATGCAACTAAGGTGAATCAACTTATAATCACATATAAATATTTTATAACATGATTTCTTTCCTATCTTTATCCTGGACTACAACTATTTCTGGTCTGGTGTTTATATTTTTGCAGTATTGATTACTTGTATGTGGTAGCATCTTGTGGAAGAAAGTTTGATGACTACTTATAAATGGGGATTTTTATCATATTTTTGACACATTAATTCTGGACTTAAAAAGGCAGACTAGTTTTCTCACAAAGTCCCAACTATATATCCCTAGACACTACTAAAGACTGCCCTGATAATTGAAGTTAAGACTTATTTTCATAATGTAATCGACAGTTTGAAAATTTCTTCAGATTCTTATGACTTGCTTATATTTTGGGTACAGTAAATTTGGGTTTACCAAGAACTCAGTCTCCACTTTTATTTATCAAATGTTTGGTAAATGTCAGGCATTTACAAAGCTGGGTTTGTCCCTTTCGTTTTTTTCCCCATTTCGTTGTGTCATTGCTTGGTATAATTCACCAGTCAATTATCTGGTAATAACTGAAGTTTAATTTGGATGCAACAGCCCATTCACATGGAATATATTTTAGATTCTTGGGTACTGTACTTTTCCATTGGACATGTGAGATTACTATCTCAACACGGGACTCATTTCATAATTTTCAGTACCTCAGAAATGCAAACATTTACACATATTTGATATCAATTTTCTTGCTTGCACGAGATCTTAGTTGTCTTTTGTTTGTCAGTCGTACAGCTTCCGCAGGGGCTCATATCCCTCAACAATCTATTCGTTGTCTTTTGGGCCATCAGCTGATCTTCCAGATATACTTCTGGCAACAAGCTCTTCAGGTTCCATCCATATTTTCTCCCTGGGTTTTGATCTAAATGACAGGTAAAGCCTAAAGAATTTTCTACAACTCCAGTCCAACACACTGTCACCCAGTTTTGACTGCTAATTTTTTCATGAAATGCAGAACAGTTTGCTACTTTCTTTAATTCTGTAAAGGCAGCATAAGAAATGTCAGCTTCTTGTTAACACACACCTGTGTGTTAAATGATTACTTTTGCTATATTATTTAAATTGTTCATGTTAACATTACAACCGATTATCGTGTTTAAACCCCCGGTCTCCTTATATTCAGGAGCAGAAAATCAAACAGTTTCCTGGGATCAATAATGCCTGGTTCTGTTAGTGATGCATTGGATCCAACTCATCATTTTGTATTTCATCATGCTTTTGCACCTGGACTCAGAAGGTATTTATTTCACAGAATTACAAAAATTAGCTTGTTACTTTTAACAGCATGATTACATGAAATCGTGCATCATAGTACGTGCAACTGACATTAAGAAGAATCAATAGGATCCATTGATCCTTGTTGAAAAACTCCCCAAAAGAACAAAAAACTATAAACCCTTTATAAAGATCATCAGCAAGTTCCCTTTTCATACATGTTTCTTGGTTCGGATGTTGGAAAACAAACTCACAATTAGGATTCAAGAATATAAGCTCTTTAAAAATAAATACCACTCTGTATAAAATTAAATAATAATTGCTAAAGATTATCTCCCTTATTTAAGCCTTTTTATCCGTCTTCTGATTTTCTCTTACAGTAATGCTGTCGTTCGAAAGACAGAGAAAGCCAGTGGTACATCAACATCCGAACCTGTAGTTTTGAGGTAAGTTGGAATTGGTAAGATTTTGGCCCACATAATATTGTATTCATATTAAAAGTTTCTTCCATGCAATTTAACGCGTCGATTCATATGTTCAAGATACCTGTACACGATTGCATACACACACTCACACAAGTGGAAACACATATATACCTATATGTATACAGATATATCTCAGACAAGTTTGAATTATAATCAAGATTTGATGTCTGATTTTGTAGAGCTACTATCTCAGTGGCTACCTTTGGTGGATATTTTCAAGAATATAGTTTCAGATTAAACCAAAAAAACGAAGCTACATGGACCTTGGAACATGAGTTTAATCTTTTGACAGCAGTTGCAGAAAACACCACAGTTTAGAACCTTTAAAATGTAATCTTCCTGTTCAAGCCAATTGTTCCGGTACTTGGATGTATTTTATATGTATAGTAGCTAGTACAGTCCCCCTGTGTTGCATAGATTTTTTTTAGTATTTTTATTTCTTGTGTATAATATACTTAAATATTTAAAGATTGATACGTGTGTATCAAACGTGGATAATATGAATCAATGGTGGTTGTTGATGCATATCAATATGTTATGATAGATGCAAGAAAAGTATATAAAAATCGACAAATAAGAACATAAAAATTTATATTATTCACTAACAATGCGTTAGCTACATCCACATCCACTCCAAAACCATTACGACTCCAAAACCACTAGGTTAAATAGATGATTTATGCAATCTTCGAGAGGATCGACCATTCATAGATGGAAAGGTGTCATATTTTACAAATAAAAAAAAAATCATGAGAAAAGGTAACACAATAGTATTTGAACAGCATTTATACGGCATCGATGATACAACAAAATCTGACATTGAAATACATGTGACAATTTGATTCTACAACCATATTGTCTAATTTGTTTTGGTATCACTGGAGAGTGTATTCATAATGACAAATTCTGGATAAAATACACAGATTATGCTCCACAACTTGCCATCTAAAAACTTCTGAGAGACGACCTCAAAACTGTGAAAAAAATCTGGATCATCGGTTCCTGGTTTTGACAAACTTGGTTCTTGAAGCTTTCTTCTCCATCTTTTCTCTCTTTTTTCTCGTCTTCTCATCTTCTTCGCCTCCCTGCACCACATCGAATGGTGTAAGAATCATGCACAACACAACGGTTACAATTACAATTTTCGATTAAGGGTGTGTTTCCAAACTTTATTAACAGCTTCTAAAAATCACTTTTTCCAAAAGTTGTGAGGAATAGCTTTAAAAAAAAAAGTGATTCTACTCTATTATGTTGAGTTTGCAAACACCACTCAAGAAAGTAGAATACAAGTACCTCTGAACCATGTGACATGAACCCCCTGATAAGCCCAAAGAGTTGATATCCAGCAAATCCTGGAATCTGGGTAGGACATGCACAATCCACTAAACTTTATACAGCTTACTAGAAACAAGAACATAGAGTCACGTGAACAATTTTCTTTAATGAATTGACCATTGGATGGAAGGATGAACAATAACATATTGTAATTTGGTATACACTTTCGCGTAAAACTCAAGTCACTCCTAGCATTATCAATCACTAGAGATGATCTCTGCTTATAAAGATTTAAATCGGAGCAGGAAACTAAAGTGAACTACAAAGCTTGAAGATTAATTTTTGTCTAATATTTAAAAAGTGGAATAAAATACCTAAAATGTTACGATCTAAGTATCTAACCATTTGCTTCTTGTTGTACTACCGTCAATACATAAACAAGATAAGTCATTGGCTTCCACTCATCATAGCCAAATATGGTTAGAGTTGTGTCATAATTTCATTTTTTAACTAAGTTGTACATAGAAAGAACCACTTATTCTTGGTTAGACTTCAGGATCTTACTTATTTTAGCATATGAACCATCCAGGAAGAAAGTTTCAACAGTAAAAGTTACCGTGGAAACTGCCATGTAATGTCTCCAGCTTATTCATGATGTCAACAACTAGCATAAAGGAGCAATCTAGAGTAACTGACGGAGAGTGAATCAAATGCCTCCTTAAATTTGACTTAGATGAACTCTAGAGTTAATGTTCCTTATGACTTCCCTGAAATGCTTATAAGTATTTTATCTCCTGTTTGAGCCATTTTGATTAACTAATTTATTCTAAATTACTTAGGATTCCAAGAAAAGCTTTATTTCTACCAGTAAAAAATTATAGTGCTTGCTCTTGGAAGAACTTGGCTTTCTTGTGTTGATGAAAGGGGTCACAAAGTGAAGCAAAACCAGTAGAAGTTTCTTGAATGAAACCGAACAACACTCTTAAAGAACAGCATGAAACAGTGATAAAATATGTTTCATGTGCAAATCTGACAAACAGTGCCCAAATTACTGCTACAGAAAGTTAACGTGTGAACTCTCTCTCTCTCTCACTCTCTTTATCACTCTCTTGGGTTTGATTGAGAGGGATAAAAAACTTACCACCAAGTATATGTACCAGAACTTTTCGGAAATGATGGAACTGAGTTGCACGAAACATGTAATGTAGATCACATCGTGCAAATATCTGCAACAAAGTATGGTACAAAGTAAGGCCATTGTGATTTCTTCGTACAGAGAGGTTATTACATCCATACGGCATAAAGAATAGACCTCACTGAAAAATATACTACGCAAAACACAACAGTGATACCTACCACAAAAATGTAGAAAGCAAACACACAAGTTATTGGGGAAAAAATAAAAAGCAATCTTGCAATCCTACAGGATCCTGGATGATGCACATTACAGCAAATCCATGAATGGTATAATCATAATTTCCAAAGTAAGCACACGATCACTGCAGGCTATCACGATTAATAATCGTGGTAGCAATCATAGCAACATTGATGCCTGCCATAAAAATGCAGAAAGCACACACACACAAGTTATTGGGGAAAAAATAAAATGAGATCTTCCAATCCTACATGATCCTGGATGATTTACATTATATCACAATTTCCAAAGTAAGCACACAATCACTGCAGGCTATCACGATTAATAATCAAATTCACATTTATATATGCAATACCACAATGCTGCAAATAATCCAGATCAACGTTAAACCCTAAGTGAAAAAAGAAAAAAAAAACTAAATTCCCATCATCAAAGAAAGAAGTCAATTACCCACAAATTCCACCAGTACTCATATCGAATCCGCCGTCGAGAAGCTCCCCTTCATCAGTATAAGCAGGCTGGGCCATGGCGGCGAGTTGCTGATACGGAATGACGTAAGCGAGAGAAGTCAAAATCAAGCCTATCCAATGCTTCCATGTGAAACTCGAGTAGAATACTCCGATCCTCACCACTAGATATATCACCTATCACACAAATCTCACCATTTTCAATTCAATCATCAGAGACTAAAATCAAAGAAAAATGGAAACGCATTTGGAGAGGTTTCAGGTGTACGTTGGAGGCGATTATGAGACGGAGTAGGGTTTTCATGTGGCGGGCGTTCTCATCTTTGCGTTTCTTCGCTCCTTGGTTCGCCATGGCCGCCGAACGCCGTCGTTTTAGGTTGCTGTAGATTTGTTTTCTGACTTGTCAAGGAGAAATGGGAGAGAGGGTAAGATTTAAGAAGGACATAATTATATCGGTAATTAATAAATAAAATAAAATAAAGAAATATTTTAAAAATAATGTTATATACATATGATAGGGTCAAACGGGCCTTATATATTTATTATGTACTGATTATATATTTTTTAGATGTCTCATGTGATTTTGGCACATATTCTTGTTTAGGACAGCTCGTGAGTTCGAGAGTCCTCATTATTGGATTGAGCTTCCATTCATTGTGGACGACCTACTCGACATGTGCACTTCGTGCACATAGTTTTCTTTCTTGTCAAAAAAAAGATGTCTCATATGATAATTCGTATAAAATAATTATGAATATAGGTGAATCGTGATATACAGAGGTCAACATTTGGTATTTTGATTACTGGATTGAACTGAACAAGAAAAATAGAATGAATCGAATTTTTCATAATAACAAATTAAAATCGAATATACATAAAGCTGAGATTAACCGCGGTTTGATTTCGGTATTGTACCCAAAAATCTAAATGCATTGGGCTTTAAAACAGGTCCTCTTTTTTTAAGCTAAAACAACTCAATTTATAGATTATAAACAATTAAAACAATCCAATTTATAATTATGAAAGTTTATAAATAAACTAGGGTTTGGAAACTATATATATATATATTGTTTTATTCGGCTCGATTTTTCGATATTTTTACCTTAAAACTAGAAGCTAAACCAAATATTGAAAATTTTGAATTCAAAACATATATCAATACCAAAATAATCGAACCAAATTTATATTGGGTTCGATTTTTTAGTTATGAATGAATAATGTTCGCCCCTAATGATAGTATATCCCATGTCAAGAAAAATTACAATTTAATTAAATTGGCTGAAAAAAGTCTTATTTGGACTCACGGTTAAAGCTAAAAAAATTTGTGTGAACTTTATTTTTTTTAAATATCACTATTATTTATGCATACTATTATTGTTACACATAAACACTATCATTGTTATGTGGAATTTAAAAGCCGAACTCTAAATCTCAAACTCATATAAAATAGGGAGGCAAGGCCTGAGCTCATCCATTTTAGTCCCAAAACAAACCCACCATAAGTTATGTCAATTGATAATGAAGGCACATAGCCATGAGTACACATTACGCAGCTAATACGAGTCCAAGGCTAAATAATTAATCAGTTGAAAAGGAAAAAAAGTCAAAATAAGATTAAAAGCAAAAGAACATCACGCGGATTAATAAAGCTCAAAATTAATGGGAGAAACCCAGATCGCATAACCGTCGTCCCTCTCCTGCTTTGACCTTTTTCCCTGAGATATAGGAATTCTCGATTCCAGAATATACTTTTTAAATACCTGCATAAAAAGGGGAAAATAAGAATATCTTTCTTGTTCTTTCTTCAAATTCTTGTTTATTTCAACTTTCAAGAATTTTATACAACTGTGTGCACTGTTGGTCGGTAGATTGCGCATGTTAATATTTTATTAACAATAAAGAATCCCGTTTCAATCCATAAAAGATAAGCCCTCGAACAATTCTGGGTTTTTGCTGCAATAATCAGGTTTGTTCTCCAGCTTTCTCGATCCTTTTCTTTTGTGTGGGCTGCATGCAGGATTTCTTGGTGTTGATTCGAGAACTTAATGAATTTTTGTTTAATAATGGTGAAAGCTTTTTCCATTGGTTTTGTCTCAGTGATTGTTAGATGGTTTGTAAACTTAATTATTGCGATGAATATATCATATATGTCCAAACAGAGAAAGTGTTCAATTATTGCAGGCAATTCTGAGTTTTCTCCAGTGAATAAAATTGGGTGAATTATTAGCCCTTTCAACTATAGGAGAGATTCGTACCGAAAATGAGGGCAGTCATTTGGGCAGTTAGGCGATTTAGGCCAGCTTTTCGATGTAGAAGAAACTTTGTTTGTGATGGTTCTTGGAGAAGGCATGATTTTTGGTTAAATGCAAATCACCGCACAATATATAGCCTATCAATTGTTGCAGAAATTCGTCAATGTAGAGATCCATGGAACTTGATGCACAGAGCTATTTCAACTGATGCAGCTAAAGTTACCAATGGAGGTTTGTTTGAAGTATCCAACTTTGAGTTAAAGAATTCACTTTTTACATGTCTTTTACTCTTACTAATTTAATGGCAGAACTAAATGGAGGGGGACCTCTCTTGGAATACGAGCGAAGGGTGGCTTCTGGTGACCTTTTCGATGGAGATGCCTGCCAGGTGTGTTAGTTATTGTGCTTTTGGATCTGCTTTAGTTAATTTTTAAAGTATAGATGAATAATTCGTTTAACACATAGCTGGTTTTTCTGGTTTTGTTAATGAATTGCACTAAATTGTGACTTGGGGAGAAATATAGTTTTCGCTAAAACTTGTTATAAGAATGGTGCATAATGGTTGCTCTTTTTAGTTTTGCTCAAGTGGGATCAATATGCCCTTATAATCATGGGAAACTACAAACAGAACACATTTGTTTGATATTGCTGTTTAAAGTGAACTGGGATAGGTAGTATTGATATTTGTTTCTAAATGAGAGGCAATTGACTTCATTTAATTGATTATAGTATATGCTTAAATGTAAACACCTCCTTAAGTTATGAGTACTTTCCTGCATAATGTATGAATGGGGACTTTTCAGCTTGATACATTGGGGGAGCTTCAAAGACTATACGACGAGCTTGTTGAAAACGCGGAAGCTTGCAGATTGGATCGTTATGCTACTTCTGAGAAAGCTGGGAGGTATATATTATTCGGATCTCTGTTTCTGGCTTTTCATGAATGGTCTTCGGAGTGCAAGATACTTCCATGTTTCGTTGCTCTTTTAGGGGTGTTTGTTTATATATTTGATTGGAATTGAAATCCAGTAGGTGGATTTTATGAATAGTAAAAGGTGTATTTTGGATTTTGAGTATGTTTGATAGTGTAGATTTTGTAGTATTTAATAATGTAGTATCTCGAAAATATAGGTGATAGATGATTGATTGTGAACTGTAAATTGTGTGTAAAGTAGGGGAGAGAGAGTGTAAAATAAAAAGGCGGGGAGAGAGTGTTGAGTTGGGTAGATAATAGTAATAACTAAAAAGTGGAGACAAAAAAAGTGAAATATGTGTATTATAGGTATTGTAGGGTAGAATTTTTAGGATTTGAAATCCTATACTGAAATCTGGTTTGACAAACAAAAATTGGATTTGAAATAAAAATGAGGTGTGGGGGGCCATAAACAAACACACCTTAACAAGTCTCATTGTTTATTGCTCATTTACCATTTTCTAATAATCAATTTTATCTATGTGCAGGAGTAGGTGGTTGTGGTCTCGATTTATATCGCAACCTTCATCTGCCCCTGTGAAAGGACTTTATCTATATGGGGGAGTGGGAACTGGAAAGACTATGTTGATGGACTTGTTTTTCGATCAGCTGTAAGGATCAAACATCGTTAACGTTTCATAATGTTGTAATTAGCTTCACATTGCAATAATACGTGTAACGGTAGACTTGTAATTTACTTCTGATAAATGTTCTAAATTTTCCCAGACCTTGTAATTGGAGGAAGAAGAGGATCCATTTCCACGACTTCATGCTGAGCGTTCATAGCCGTTTACAAATACGAATCCCCTCGTGCTTTAGATTATATTTGCATTTGTGAACCTGATTTAGCATAATATTTTTCATTTCTTTCTTCTGAACAGAAACTTCTAGCTGACATTTTGAATCCACAGATAGTACTTATCTCTGTAGATTTTAATAGTTGAAGTATCTTAGTATATTAGATAAATGAGGCACACTTGCATGAGACCGTCTCACTGTGAGACAGGGCATAAGTTGCGCATTGGCACTTTAACACTTTAGGAGTGGGTGTGATTTTTGCTAAGTTGTACCCCGTCTCATGCATGAGACCGTCTCATATAAGTTTTTGTCTAGATAAATTTGTGATGACAATGCAAGGGCAGCACTTGATTTTATTAGAGTAAATAACATAATGATTTTATGGAAATAACTCTGCGTCAAAAGGAGGGATGAAGTTAACATTATGCATGTGATTATCTGATTTGGGATTGAAGGCTCATTTGTTTGTTTGCATGTGATTAATTGATCATGATGAAAAAACCCATGATCGTGATAGAATTTAATTGCAGAAGCACAGGGGAGTGGCAGATCCTTTAGAAGTTGTTGCTGGAGAATTATCAGATGAAGCGAAATTGCTATGCCTTGATGAGTTCATGGTATGTTGGACTGACATAATGTTATCATCCAACTGCTTTTGTCTGTCGATAATTTATCATTCTTCTTACAAACATATACATCATGCTCATCAAGTCATCGTAAAATTTTATTTTTTTTGTTTTTGTCCATAGGTGAATGATGTTGCTGATGCATTAATTCTAAATCGTCTATTTAAACAATTATTCAATAATGGAGCTGTAAGTAATTTTAACATCATTCTGTTTTCCATTGTGCATAAACTGATTATAACTTCTGAGTAGCATGGAGAATGGTAATTCGTGATGTGAATTGATCATGATTAGATTCTTGTAGCGACTTCAAATCGAGCTCCAGATAACCTTTATGAAGGGGGATTGCAAAGGGATCTGTTTCTTCCATTTATTGCTACTTTGAAGGTATGTGTATCGCTGCATTTAACAATTTATAATACTGAAAAGAAGCTAAAGTGAATCTTTTAGTTGAAATATATCCTATTTTATTATGTTGAACACTTAATGATTTAGGATCTGATTCTGATGTAGGATAGATGTGTGGTTCATGAAATTGGTTCTGCTGTGGACTACCGAAAAATGACATCGGTACAGTTTTCAGATTTCTGTATTTTTGTCCACACCTTATTATATATAAAGACATTGATGTACTATTTTACAATGTTGTATTTGCAATATGATTGGTTTTACCTGAATTTCAGGCGCAACTAGGTTTCTACTTTGTTGGCAAACATTTGTCCGGCCTTCTTAAACAGAAATTCCAAGAACTAGTCGGGGATGCGGTGGCTGTACAACAAGAGGTGGAAGTTATCATGGGGAGAAAATTGCAGGTATGAAACTATATATTGTTTCGAAGCTTAGCATCTGCTTTAGTGGGGTGCTTGTTTTTATTCTTTGATTAGATCTCCTGCGAACCAGGTTTACATGAACTCTCTTCTTCAAAGCAATACTGTTTAGCATATGAAGTATCACGTTTTATGAAGTGCTTGATTTTATGTGTTATTCTTCTCAAAATCACTAAACCGTGATAGTTCGTATGGTATGCAGTATTACATCGTGTACTAAAACAGTATTACCAATTTAACCATAAAATTCCGTGAACCAAGTTCATAGAAGTTATTGTCTTATTCTTTTCCTTTTTTCTTAAACTCCTGCTTTTGTAGGTCCCGCTGGGCGCCAACGGATGTGCTTACTTTGCTTTCGAGGACCTCTGTGACAGACCTCTTGGCGCTGCAGATTATTTTGGGCTATTCAGTAAGTCTATCAAACTCGAGAAGGCTTTTAAGGCATCAAGTTTAGTTGAAATTTGGCTACATATTATCATTTTTCCCCTCCATTTTTCTCCTGTTGAAATATAAATCAGCTACCTCAATGTGTCTTTTGTCTTGCAGTAGTTGCTTATTACTTTACAGTATTCAGATTTATGATGTATTTTTACAAGTTTATTTAGAGACGTATGCTGGATACACTTAGTAATTCATCTCCTTTTCACCAGAGAAATTCCATACGCTTGCTTTGGATGGTGTGCCGATTTTTGGGCTCTCAAACAGGACTGCAGCATATAGATTTGTCACTTTAGTTGATGTTAGTACTTCACACTACTTAAATCCTTTTATTATTTATGAATTGAACAAGTTTAGTAAAATGGAACTACCTTTATGGGTTCTAGAATACGTAAACTTCCTTAACCCTTACGATTCGTATACCGAAGAGTCGCGCATGACCTACTACAACTCTGTTGCGTGTATAGGTTATGTATGAGAACAGAGGTAGATTATTATGCACTGCTGAGGGGACTCCCATTGAACTTTTCGATCGGATCGTAACTATAGCCGACGCTCAGCAAATGGCGCCTAGAACCTCTTCAAGATCGAGGAAATCTGATGATTCGGACATTTGTGTGGACAATGAATTAGGTTTCGCCAAAGATCGCACGATTAGCAGGTAAGAGATTCTATTCTTGATTAAACAGGATTGTTCTATATAAGCTGCAGACAGTTTCTCATACTGATTCAGTTCCATAACCCAAAGTTAAAAAAGCTGCAAAATCAAAACTTTGCAATTGAGAGATGGTCAGCGTATGTTGGATATCGACACTTGAAAACGAGAATTTGTTGTTGGATGCAGGTTAACAGAAATGAATAGCAGCAGAGAGTACTTGGAGCAACATGCTGAAACTTTGACTGGAAAGCATCGAGATGAGAAAGCCGTGCAGTCTTAGTTTTGGATGAATTGTTGGCACTGCATTTTCCGATTTGAAATCCAGGAATTTATGAGGGAAGGAAATGTAAGAGGGATTTGAATTTTGGCAGCAAATGAAAGCTTAGATTAGAGGAGAAGAGACCATTTATAATTATATATGATGATCATTTATAGTTGGATTGAAATAAAAATCTCTGACCTTTAAAAAGAAGAAAAATCAGATTCTCATCTAACGAAAAACCTTGCTGTACTAGAACCATTTCTATATTTTTGGTTTTATTTTTTACAGCTGCTCCCTCTCACCAAATATATGTCCAGTTATTGTTCGTTTTCGCACAACAAAATGAGATACACTTGCATGAGTCAGTCGCACGATGAGACGGGGCATAAATTGGGCATTGATGCTTTAACACTTTGAGAGGGGTAAGTGTGATTTGTGCTAAGTTATATCTCGTCTCATGCATGAGACCGTCTTATATGAGTTTTTGTTGTCGAAATCTTATACGAGTTTTTGTTGTCGAAAAAATATTGCTAATATTTAGCTTACAAATTAATGCATTTCTTTGTATAAATTAATGTTTCTTCAGTATTATATTTTTTTGATCAGATTGATAATTTTCATTATGTATTTCAGTTTTTGGATTTTTTTTAACAAAATTAAATTAATTAAAATTGAATCAAAATTGCACACATGGATGCATAGAAACGTTTGCCTACAAGAGAATTGACTAGGTCTTGTATGATGACTTTCAAGTCAAAACAAGACTTATAGTCGTTTTTAGATCATCTGAACTTTGTTATCTTTGAAAAGTGAAATTTATTTACGTTAAAAAAGTCAAAATGTTAATATGATAACATAACAGATACTTACATTTAGAATAATTAAATGTTTCTTTTTGTATAATCAAGACGCTTAAAAAATGCACTTTATGAAGTCTGCATGAGACTCATTCACAAGAATAATATCACTATTAGACGAAGATCGTGCTTTTTCAACACACAGTCGAGTTGCGATTGTTTGTTTCAAATTATAGAAATTGAAAATACTTTTTTATATTATGAATTTTAGATTAAATATTTTAAACATTTAATTAGTTTGATCAATAAAATTATAAACATACTTTTAATTTTCTAATATTGTATGTGCACATTTTTATTTATTTTTTATTTTAAATTATAAATTATGGAGTATGTATTTAATACTAATGTATCCGTACACAGAAGAATAATGGATGAAAGAAG
Organism: Stenogyne calaminthoides; assembly: GCA_037126765.1. NCBI lineage: Eukaryota > Viridiplantae > Streptophyta > Magnoliopsida > Lamiales > Lamiaceae > Stenogyne > Stenogyne calaminthoides. The sequence continues at coordinate 38,008,968 of JBBCBC010000007.1, read as the reverse complement.
ACGTATACTGTGAGAAAATCTCAGGATCAAAAATACGATAATTGAAATCAAAATTTTAATGTAACATAATTATATTAAACCATAAATAAATAACTATTTTCAAATATTCATTATATTTGTCCCATCTACATTTACATTTAAAGAATTGCAGTATTTTAAAAAGAGTGAGTCTCATAGTGCATTTAAAAAATATACAACTTGTTATACTGAAAGATGTAACTTATTTATATTGAATCGTGTAACTATTTTTTTATATTAATAATTGCACGATTCAATATAAAAAAATTGCATATTTCAATACAGCAAGTTACATATTTTTAAAATGCACGATTGACTTGTATGCATATAAGATTTAACCTAATAAAAACTGCAACACAAAGCAAACATTACCTTGTATAGAATTGTACTATTTTAAAATAGAAATTTTGGATGATTACGTTGTGATTCACAGCTAGTAAAGTGGAGATATATAATTAGAGTGGGTTTCGTATCCACCCGAGTACACCGTGCACTTATTGTGCATTTTAGAAGCGTGCAACTATACAAAACAAAAACATGCAATTATTTCAAAAAGAAACATGCAATTATGTTCCCATATTAACAGTTGCACTTTTCTGTATAAATAAGTCACACTTTTTAGCATAATAAGTTGCACGCTTCTAAAATGCACTATGAGTGCACGGTGCACCTGGATGCATACAAGACCTAGCCATATAATTAATACTCCATCTGTCCTACTATAAGTTTCTCTCTTTTCTTTTTCATCAGTTCCACGATAAGTTTCCTATTTTTATAACTGGAAAAAGTAACTCCACTACCCATAATTTTTATCCTTATTTTTCACTACACTACTCATTACTCTACGTACATTTTTCCTCTCTCCCAATACCTATAACTGCTCTTCGTTTTTATTATTTTATTATTATTTCTTAAACAAAACAACAAAAAGAAACAATAAATTTATAAGGTGACTGGAGGTAGAAGTATATAGTTCCTCTACCAAAATGCTGGCGCATGATAAACCAAAGCATGCAATAGGTTTGATTATTCCGATGCCAATTCCTGCTACCATTAATCACATTCTTCGTCCTCTCACAGAATAACATCACTCTGATTTCTCCATTCTTCTCAACCATCGTACCACTATCCTCCTTCTGATTGCCGGCGACCGTTTGGCGATCGATTCATTCATAGGTAAACTCAATTTGCCGTTTCTCATCTCTCACACACACACAATATGCAGAGTGCGTACGGATGTGTTGATAAATCATAATATTTAAGAATGCGGATCGGGGAAATGGGGAATAATTGCACGCTTTTTAGTCATTTTCGTTTGTGTATAAAAATTCAAATGCTAAATTGCTAATGGTTTCCCTTCCTCATCTGCTCGTGTGGGAAATTGAACGTTAATATAGAGCATCTATCGGTGTGTCAATTCGTTCTGTGAGCTAGTGATTCGATTACGTTAATTTTCATTATTGAGGTAGGTTACTGTAGCGTGGTTAAAATTCTCACTTCAGCATTGTGTTAAACATGTTTTTTTCTTTTTGAAATTGGATGCCAGTATAGGGCATCTATTTGTGTGTCTATTCGTTTTGTGAGCTAGTGATTCGATTACGTTAATTTTGATTATTGAGGTAGGTTACTGTGGTGTGGTTAAGAGTCTCACTTCAGCATTGTGTTAAACATGTTTATTGATAAGTTAGGCAGAAATTACGATGAGCATTTCTAATCACGTGTTGTGTTGTGTTTCATTCTCTTATTGATTATAGGTTGTTTGGATCTCTCTCTAGGTTTTGGTTCTTTCTGAAATGTCTTCGAGTAGCAGCCAGCAAAATTTTAGGAAAGCCATTTGTGCTATTAAAGACTCTACATCAGTTGGAATAGCCAAAGTCAATAGTGACTATAAGGTGATGTATTGGAATCAGTAGAATTCACTGGTACCCCTGATTTTTAAGAAGGTTTCATGTATACATAAAGTTAATTATTGTTTCAGGATATAAAAGTCTCCATTCTTAAAGCCACAAACCACATTAATGCCTTGCCGAAAGAAAAGCATGTAAGAGGTGAGTTCAACATTCTGTTTTCTTGAAATTCTTATTAGTATAATTTTATGTCATTTAGGTTATACGAAAATGGAGCTGTTTATTTCTCTTCTATTTTCATCAGCTATTCTTAGTGCCCTTTCTGGTTCAAGGCCTCGAGCTGATGTTGCTTACTGTATTCATACACTTACCAAGCGTCTTGTAAGAACACATTCTTGGGTGGTAAGCTTCTATAGACTCTTGTATTAAATTATTGTCCTTTTTATTACTCATTTTTATATATTTTTAGATAGTTTTAAGCAAAACAATACTTTCTTTAATTATATATCATATTTCACTTGTGTTAACATCACGGATAGCCTTCTAGAACTCAAATCAACTCTATATCATATGTTATTGTCTTACAAAGTTCTTCTTAGTTAAATGTGAATCTTAATCATGTGGAAAATCCAACTACAAATTGTGTAATAACGGATATAACTTTATTAGTTTCATCAATCTTCCTACAGTGTGTACTTAATAATATTTTTTCAGAAAACATGATGCATCGGTATTTCTTGAAACTCATCATTTCATATTGTGGTCATTTTTTAATTTTACATGTTTCCTCTTACAATTAGTTCTGCAATTTGGTCATCTCTTGAACAATATATGTCCTCTTCTCAGGTTGCACTGAAAGCCTTGATTGTTATACACCGTGCATTGAGGGAAGTTGATCATTCATTTTGTGAGGAACTGATTTACCATAACAAACACAGAGGCCATTTGCTGAATTTGTTACATTTCAAGGATGATTCAGGCCCCTCTGGTATTCCTCATTCTTTGACTTAAAAATCACCAACAAAAACTGTGGGTATGGGAAAACTGACACTTTGAGGTTTTCTGTTTCTAAGCATGGGATTATTCCACTTGGATTCGTACATATGCTTTATACATTGAGGAGTGCCTGGAATGTTTTCGTGTGCTCAAATACGATTTCTATAGGGATCACTCGGTACACCTTTAATCTTGTTGTGTTGAATTTGTATTTCATATTTAAACTATAAGTTATTGTATTTGAATTATTTATATAAACTAATTCCATATCTTTGTCATGAGCCAACCTTCCTTTTATAGAGAACAAAAAAGTTTGGCATTTCTTCCTTGCTCGACCAATTGCCTTCTTTGCAACAACTTCTTTATCGTCTTCTCTGTTGCCAGGTATTTATGAGCAGTTCCTTTCCTGGTAAAAAAAAAAAAAGAAAAAAAAGAAAATTATAAGTTTTGAGATATGTTCATCTTATATGTGCAGCCAGCTGGAGCAGCTCGACAAAATTATATGATTCAGTATGCTCTCTCAATTGTGAGCAGTTATTAACTTTTTCTGTTATATATCTCATACTCCTTTGATCCCCACTGATGACTTAATTTGGCATATTGTTTATTCTTGCCATGTGATGTTCTGCTTCAGATTTTAGCAGAAAGTGTGAGGCTTTATGTGGCAATAACGGATGGTCTACTTGTTTTGGTTGACAAGGTTTGGAGTATTTTTTATTTAATTTACTAGAAGTCAATTATATTCTCCATAAGAACTACCATTAAATTGTATGCTTAATTAATAGTTTTTTGATATGCCACGTCGAGATGCTGTGAGAGCTCTTGAAATCTATCGGAAGGCAGGGGAACAAGTATGTTTTATGTTTTTAAATATGTTGTGCATGTATACACCTTTTAAAGTCAAAGGTTAATTCCAGTTCTCTTCATATGTTGCTTCAGGCCCAGAGGCTGTCTGAATTCTTTGAGATGTGCAGGAGCCTTGAATTTGGACGAAGACAGAAGTACGTTAAAATTGAACAGGTTGAAACTGTATCCTCTCTCTCTCTCTTTCTCATCCATTTCATTCCTTTCATCGACTGTTTATCGAACTGCAGCCCCCTGCATCATTCTTGAAAACTATGGAAGAGTACATAAAGGAAGAAGCCCCACAACAGTTGATGCTTCCTTGGACAGATGTATGTACTAATGCCTAAATGCAAACATTATGTTCCTCCCAAAAATTTGAGAAAATAGCTATTTTAACAGTATAAAATAGCTTCTACCTTTCAGCTATTGAAATTAATTTTATATTTCTGATCGTGGCACCAGAGTGATGATACATGTGTTACACCAAAAGTGATTGCTAATTTGGATACTGATTCTAAGCAAGCCTCTTCTGAAGAAGGATCAAACGCATCGGATGATTCTGAGGACACAGAACATAAGGATGCTCCACCACTGATTCCTGATCTACTGGTAGGGATTTCTCATTTATTGTACGTGCAAGTGTATGAGTGATATACTCAAGAGAAATCGTATCTTGATTCTCAGAGCTGGGAGGATCCTATTCAAGAAGCATCTAAATCCGAAGCTGCTGCACCAGGTAATTCTTGAGTTAGAAAGATTTTTGGTCTCATAACAATAATTTTGTTCTTTTACGAATCTGATGTCCAATTTTGGTTCCAAAAAAATTTACTTTCTCAATTTAGTCCCAATATTAAAATATTTTTCCATTTCGGCCCAAAATGGGTTAAAATTTGAAAATTTTGGACCAAAATTGGACAAGGGAAAACTTACGGGGCCAAAGTTGAACATTCAAGTAAAATTGGACAACAAACAAGTTATAAGAACGTGATAATGTCTTTTGATCGCGTGTAGAAGAGCCGTCCAACATCACACCCGGTTCAGAATTTTCTATTGAACCAGCTAGCTGGGAACTTGCACTAGTTACAACACCAGGTCCTGATACCTCTTCAGTTGCACTCACCAAGGTACAATCTTGGAACAAATGTGACCTAATGTTGGTTTTTTATACTCTCTTTGTCCCACAAAAAACACACATTTTATTTTTTTGTTGTCCCAAATTATTGTTATTTTCTTATTAGGAGATTGCAATTTTTTAAAATATTCCTATTTATAATCACTTTGGGATTAATCATATACATCATTATTAAGGGAATATCAGGAAATCTGTAGGTTATATATCCAATTTTTCAAGCACCATTAACGATGTATTATTGGTCCGTGTAAAACTCAAAGTGTGATTATCCTCGTAGAACAAATGGAGTATTCGACATCTCTAATTATCTTGTTTAATCGAACAGGGTGGTGTTTTGGACATATCAGTACTCGATAGTTTATACAATGCTGCACAGACGCAAACAAACACCAATGGAGCTTTTCATCAAACACCAAATGCCTCTTCTAATCCTTTTGAAGTTGATTCTTACGCTTACGACCAAAACATGTTGTATAACGGTTATAATCAGACGATGCCATGTGATCCAAGCCTCGTTGCACATCCGATGTTCATGCAGCAGGAACAATCAATGGTTGTATACGACCATACGCAGATAGGCGGAATCCCCCCAGCAGCAATTCCCGGAGCAATACTATGACCAGCAATATATGCAGGTATCCGGAATCCCACAACAGCAACCAGCACCAGGGGAGCAGCATCACCAACGAGAGACGTCGTTTGTTGGCCTTGATTTCACAGAAACGCCCCAAGTAGAAGGCCCCTTGCAACAGCAATTCCCGGAGCAATACTATGACCAACAAAATTTGCAGATATCCGGAATCCCACAACAACAACCAGCATTGGGGGAGCAGCATCACCAACGGGGAGTCGTCGTTTGTTGGCCTTGATTTTACAGAAATGCCCCAAGTAGAAGGACCTTTGCAACAGCAAGATGAATCTGCTACGAGAATAGGGAATCCATTTGTTGAGCAAAGTCCATTGCCTGTTGTACCTCAGAATGATTCTTTCAATTTTGGCTTACTCTAAGTCTATTTCATGCCATTTTTTGCAGAAAATATATTGAGTTTGAGGTTGTAATTGCGGACATGAGGTCCAAATCCAAGCTAAGAAAATGTGTAGCAAAATTGTACAGTGTTTTGAACCTGCAGTAAAAACCTTTCATATTTGACTAATGAAATGTGTAAGTTCCAATCTTACACAGCCGGTGTTATTCTAAAAATTCAATATTATATTATTTATATAATTTTTCATCAGGCAAATAAGTTTTGATATTTCAAATTTTCAATATGTATATTTATTTATCGAAAATATATTATGAATAACATATGTTAACTTCTAAATTTTTATAATTTCTTCAGAATATTAGCTTACATGTTCTCTTTATATAAAAAATTAATATCACTCTTCTAAATTTTATAATAAGATTTTTTTTATTCTATAAGATTAGAGTAAGCCAAAAACATGACCCAAATACCAAAGTAGAATTAAAAGACATGGACGCACTTAAAAATTAAAATTTTAACACTTGTCACATTGAGTACATGAATGAGTAGGTATCATGTGCACCAAGAGCACCATGTAACTCAAGCGTATATCTCAAACATGTAATTTTTTTGTCAAAATATGCAACTTATATATACTGAAACAAGTTGTACTTTAGTAAAACAAGTTGCATTTTTTGAAAAATACACTTGAACTGTAATGCATACTGACACAAGTAACATATTTCAGTACAATAGGTTGCAAAATAAAAAATGTATTACCTCCGTCCCACAGAAATTTGCACAGTTACTATTTGGTTCAAATTTTAGCGAGCGAGTTTTTTATTAGTATTTGAAATGATAAAACAATTTTAAGAAGACTGTATGATAGAGAAGGGGTAAGAGTATCATACCCCACCTTAAAAATCACTTTACTATTTCATTTACTAATAAACAATTCGCTCGTTAAAATACGAACAAAAAGGTAAATGTGCAAATTTCTGTGGGACAAAGAGAGTATTTGATTTGTATAATGTACCTGGTACAGAAAGGACCTTAACCAATCATTTTTACTCTTATATTCATTTCAATTCATCTATAAATTTTAATTATTTATATAGGTGACTAGTCCAACCTGCTTGCAAAATAGTACAAGTTACACTATATAAATTTTAAAGTAATAAATTAAACTTGGCAAAGCTCTTGTAGGGATTATTGGTGACTTGATTGAACGGGTGTGGGATATGAATATGAGAAATAGAAAAGTGGAATGTAGAAAAAAAAATTGTTTTGGAATGCAAAAAATCGGTTTATTAAAATTGTAAAAGATGTAAAAGTATCAACCACGTTTTAATTTTGATAATTTGGTCTGTAGAGATAGATGATTCTCTACCTCTATGTGAACCAGGAAGGATTACTTTCCAAAGCTGACAAACTAGACATGAAAGTTGAAACATACCAACAGATGAGAAGAAGGAGAAAGGACACAATTTATCAAATTTCTTCATCGCCTGAAAATTTGCCAGAGAGAGAGAGAGAGACTGAGACTTATACAATAAGAATGACCAAATATGAAAAGAGAAAATGTGAACTCATATGCAACAACTCTGTAGCTTACTACATTACCAAATATGAGAAGTTTTACAATAAGAATGACCAGAATCAAGTATCCATACTCCTCAAACTTGAGATATATTCAAAATAAATGTGGGGAAAGCACACCTATTGTTGGAACGAGACAGAATAGGATCCGGTGTTTGGATCTTTGACGGCTTTAAAGTTGTCGACACTCATTCCAAAACGACCCAGGATGGAATTCCCCATTTCTTTCAGTTTACCTGCACTCACAATATTAATCAATTTAGTGTCCATTAAAGGAGCAGCCACGTATTAGTAAAAAATCTCATATCAAAATGGCAATAAACTTGATAACAATTCTAGGTCATATTTTAGCAGAAAAGTTATGATCTATGAATAATGGACATTGCATCCTCATTAAAGCTCAACTGGAGGGGCATGATGGCCATAAGCCCTCCTTGAAACTCAACATTGACTCACGTTTCAAAAAGTATTACATATACTTGAAAGCAGTACCAGTAAGAAACAATTTATTGTTTACTAAATAAACCTTTACACTTGCATGGATATCTCACCTAAAACTGGAAAACAATGCTAGCTAAGACGACCAAATGATCTCAATCTAGGTCTGATGAGCGTATTGGGAAATAAATGACATGTTCAACTACAGTGCATTTTTTTAGGTCCATGCTAAAGGAAAGGCTAAATCCTTCAGAAAAAGACAGGAGTACACAATTTATAGCAAAGAGACTGAAAATGCTCCACATGTAGAAAAAAAAAGGGGGGTTAATAGAAATATAGCTGCAAGACTGAGCAAGAAACAAAACACAGGTCTTCGGCGGCATTGATGCTGGTTGGTTTGGGCTGGGGAGGTGAGGAGGTGGTCGGCAATCATATGGGTTTGCTCGATGGTGAAAACTCAGTGGAGATTGATAGTGTTTCTTGCCCTATTTAAATTCCTATCTTTCTGAATGAATGTAATCCTCGATGGCTCAATCCCAAATCCAGTATACATCCTAGAGTTTGTTGTGTAACTACTTTTTTGGTGGTGGTGGGGTAGTGTTGCCAGCCAGTGGCTTAATAACTAGATCAAGCTGTATTCAAGCAATACATGAAAGGTGATATATATACAGAACTGGCTATGGACCTCAGTCACTGGGTGGGGGGTAATATTAGAAAATAATACAACATGCACAATTAAAAAAAATGAGCATACCAATCATCTCTTCCTTCATCTTTTCACGCTTTTCATCTGCCAATGGCTTTAAACGGATGATAATTCTCCTAGCTTGGTCATTTGATGGATCCAATTCTAAGATCTTTGTCATGTCTGAAAGGAAACAAAGAGATAAATTCAGAAAAACAAACATGTAAAGGATGAGAGTAAATCATCCACATGTAAACCATTTCCAGTGTTTCAAATAATCCAATTTCACCCTAAAAAAACACTATCCTAAACGCCCATTAAACCGCAAAGAAGTCCTCAATATATTGTACCATGAGACACATGTGTGTGTGTGTGTGTGGGGGGGGGGGGCATAGTTTTAGTGGTACATCTGAAAAGTTAATAACATTTTGATGTCATGCTTTAAATTTTACCAGCAATTGATTCTTCGTACTGTTCAAGTTTTTCCCGCGCCTCTCCTCTTCTAAGAAGAGCCTTCATATATGTAGGATTCAGCTCTAATGCCTTCGTACACTCTTTGATCGTCTCCTCATGTTTCCCCTGAGGAACCAAGTAGTAGAATATTAACTAAAGGATGATGATGCATGAAGTTAATAATAAATGAAGAGCACATACCAGAAGAATATAATATTGAATAGTTAGCATAGTCTAAAATGCTTCTGAATTATTTCACCACAACTTTAAAGAGGCCGAGAGATATTGAATTGGGATAGACAATGTTTGCTACGAAGAACAAACAAATGAAAAATTAAATGGTGCGCTCTGCAATTCTAGAAAGGCTTAAATAACATAAAAATTCCATTACTCAATTTCAATCTAAACACCTAACTAATCATCACTATAATACAGCATTATTGTCTGTGTTTTCTGCATTTCTTTATTAATCTTAGTTGATTAGTGAATACATTTTTCAACTTCCATATCTTGACCTCCTACAATCTAACTACCTCTGGTCCATATATACAATTTTGTTCCAGCAGATGCTCATCATCAAGGATAAAAGCTCAGTACAAAGCAGAAACCTACTGTATATATTAATGCACCTAATATGTTATCAACAAAATAGAATAGACATTTGGGAAGTCATGATACACAATGTTACACTCAAGTTACGGGAACATACCAGTTTGGAGAAACAAGCCGCTCTGTTTGCATGACAAATGGAACGTACTTCACTAGATGATGGATCATCTGGAACAACCTGTACTGCAAACTCATACTTTGACAGTGCCTCTTCATATAATCCATCTTTAAACAATGAGTTTCCCTCATTTTTTGCATCAGTAGCTTTGGCCAAGGCTACCTGCTTCTCAGAAAATAGTATAATACAAAAGATCAGAAAACTAGGCTCTACGAATAATGCTTTAAGTTAATTATAAGAAAACTATCCAGGCATCAGTATGAAGCATTATGATCAAGCATAGCTAAGTTCAAAGACTACATTCCCCACCAATTGACCTATTTTTACCAAATTAAACATTTCCATTGATCTTCAAAACCTCAACCTTCTTCCTCAATTAAATAGAGTAGAGAGTTACATCATTACCTCAATGGCTTTAGTATCCACGCCTTCGGTCACCTCTTGCTGTTCTTCTTCCTTGACTTCACGGCTTACCTCATCACCGCCATTTTTAGCACCTCTGATATTATTATTCCGATCATCAACACCGTTACTGCGCGACTGAATTTCAGGCTCCGAAACGGCGTCGTTCAGCTCGGTATCGCTGGCGGTTTCGTAGCCGTCGGAACTGTACCCTGACGGCGCCGCGGCGGCAGTTGAACGCGGTTTTGATTTGAAATCGTCTTGACCGGAGGACTCTTCTTCGATCAACGCCATTTCTTCCGCTTGAATCAGATGAAAACCACTTGATTCCCTTCTTACTTCCGAATTTTGAAGAGAGTGTTGTATACTTTTCGTGCGATTCCAGAAAATTCTATTCTACATAAAATTTGCGGTTTACGTTACGACGTCGTATATGTCATGTTGAGGTATTTGAGCAGTTGGAAATCCTTTCAATCTGGGCCGCAAAAAAAAAAAAGCAAGTCGGCCCATTTGGGATATTTGGGCCTGAATTTTGTGGTTAGTCATAATTGTAGCCCACTGGATAGTCTTTGGCCTAGGTTATTAGCACCCAAATACACCATTTAATTTTTTTACAAAAACAGTTAGGGTGTGTTTTGAAACACTTAAAACAGCTTTCAGAAGTACTTATTTTTAAAGTTCCCTCTCACAGCTTTTGAAAATAAGTGCTTCTGGAAGCTGTTTTAAGTGTTTCAAAACACACCCTTATTTAAATTAAAATCTTGATTTATAATTCTTCTCAACCCCAACTCATATTTTCTATCCTCAATAGCACAGAAGTAAGTATCCCATCCAATATTTATAATTTATTTAAATGGTCTAATAACCCAACTCCCTACAACATCAAAGTAATCCCTCCGTCTCAAATACTCCCTCCGTCTCGGATATAAAGGGGTGATAAATAATTTCCCACCATTTCATGAACTCCCTCCGTTTCAGATCAATTTTTATATTGATCTGGGCACAAAAAAAAATATCACGTTTTATTTATTAAAGTGATAAAGTAAAAATATTTGAATCAAATCAATTTTAATTGTGTAGATGTGAGTTAATTATGTTAGAAAAAAATAATAACATAGAAGATAAATAAATGCATATTGTGAGGATAAAAATTATAAATACAGTTTCCCTTTTTGGTGTGAAAATTAATATGAGACAAATAAAAAAAACTGTGAAAATTGATGTGAGATAGATGAAGTATTTGTTAGTTTGTACTCGTTTTCTCCATTTTTTGGCTGGATTATCCATACCACCTCCTATGTGTTATTTTTTGATACCATTAACTGTTGGGATTGTTGGAGACTGATCGAAACGGGGAAGCAGAGCACGGGGGGCATTCGACCAAGCCCGTGGTCGAGCACATCTGCTCGATCGAGCACTTCCCATTCCAGCGCCCTGAAGGCTCTCGAGCAAGCATTGAAGTCGAGCAGAACCGCTCGACCAAAGCCCGTGGTCTAGCGGGTTCTGAGGCCTGTGCGCGGATTAGGGTTTTAGCCCAAGTCTCATATTTAAATACTTTTGACTCATTGTATTTGCCTCTTGTACTGATATCACACAAAAATAGTAGATCTCCTGGCTTGGTAGTGCCCCCAGACGTAGTCATTCCTAACGAACTGGGTAACCAAATTGTTTGTTCCTTAATTCTTGTTTTCATTATTTTCTCCATAATTGCTGTTTAATTCCTAACAACTGGTATCAAGAGCATCTGGTTAAAGGGATCTGGTGGGAGCAATTATGATGGCTGAAGGGAAATCGTCTATTGTGAAGTTTGATGGAACAAATTTTGGATTCTGGAAATTACAGATCGAGGATTACCTGTACGGTAAAGATCTGTATCAACCTTTAGGTTCACAGTCTGAAGATATGAAGGACGGCGAGTGGAAGTTGTTGGATAGGAAGGTGATGAGTGTGGTTCGTCTGTCGTTATCCAGGAACGTCGCCCTACATACGGTGAAAGCAAAGACCACAAAGGAGATGCTGGAGATTTTGACTGAGATGTATGAAAAACCGTCTGCAGCAAACAAGGTGCATATGATGCAGAGGTTATTCAACCTGAGGATGGCAGAGGATACTGTGGTAGCCAATCATCTAAACGAGTTCAATATGATCATAGCCCAATTGAGCTCGGTTGAGATTGATATTGATGATGAGGTTCAAGCCCTAATTTTGTTGTCTTCTTTACCAGAAAGTTGGAGTGGGATGGTAATTCAATTTGTTAGTGCTTCAAAGATGTAAAGTGAAACTAAAATTTGATGAGGTTAGAGATCTGATCATGAGCGAAGAAATTCGCAGGAAAGAGTTGGGTGTGGCCACAGGATCAGCCTTGAGTGCGGGAAACAGAGGCAGATCTGAATCCAATGGGAAGCCAAATCGGGGTAGATCTAAGTCAAGGACAAAGATAAGCCCAAGAAGGATAAGAGTCAAGTTGAGTGTTACAAGTGTCATGAACTTGGTCATTACAAAAGGGAGTGCAAGGCACAAGAGAATGAACCAAAGAAGAATGACAACTCAGCAAACGCCGCCACTGATGAGGGCTCAAATGCATTAATCTTGAGTGTAAGTAGTCCATTGGAATCGTGGGTGTTAGATTCTGGAGCATCGTTTCATTCGTGCAACAGTGTTGACGTAATGGAGAAATACATTTCCGGGAACTTTGGGAAGGTTTATCTAGCTGATGATGAGCCTTTGGAAATCAAAGGGAAGAGGAATGTTCAGATTAAGACACCAAATGAGACTGTTTTGCAGTTGAAAGATGTGAGACATATTCCTGGATTGAAGAGGAATTTGATTTCAGTTGAGCAGCTTGATGATGAGGGCTACAAGGTGACTTTTGGGTGTAACACGTGGAAGATATCCAAAGGTGTCATGGTAGTGGCTCGTGGCAATAAAGAGGGAACATTGTATATGACATGCAACACCCGGGACAACATTGCTCTTGCAAGTGGAAAAGGGAATGTAGATTTGTGGCATTGTCGTCTTGGCCACATGAGTGAGAAAGGGATGAAAGTTATGTGCTCAAAGGGAAAACTGTCATACCTCAAGACAGTTTTACATCGGGTTATGTGAGGACTGTGTATTCGGAAAACAGAAAAGGGTGAGTTTTTCGAAGGGAGACAGAACTTTGAAGAAGCTGAAGCTGGAGTTAGTCCACAGTGACTTGTGGGGTCCAGCACCAGTGACATCTCTTGGTGGAGCATCATATTACATGACTTTCATTGAAGACTCTACGAGGAAGGTATGGGTTTATTTTCTGAAAAATAAGTCTGATGCCTTTAATGCTTTCAGGAAGTGGAAGGCCCTTGTAGAAACTGAGACAAGTCTCAAAGTGAAGTGTTTGAGATCAGATAATGGTGGAGAGTACGAGCTCCGTGAGTTCAAAGAATTCTGTGAGGCGAATGGAATTCGGATGGAGAAAACCGTGAGAGGAACCCCCCAGCAGAATGGTGTAGCAGAACGTATGAACAGAACCTTATGTGAACGTGCTAGAAGCATGAGATTGAAGTGTGGGCTGCCAAATATATTTTGGGCAGAGGCAGTTAACACTGCAGCTTACTTGATAAACAGAGGACCCTCAACTCCTTTGGAAAATGGCATACCGGAGAAGGCCTGGTCGGGTAAGGAGGTAAATCTGTCTTTTCTTCGAGTTGTTCATGTTGATGCTATGAGTAGAAGTAAATTGGATGCTAAATCTGTTAAGTGTACGTTTGTTGGATATGGCGGTGATGAATTTGGCTATCGATTTTGGGATGAGGAAAACCGAAAGATAATTCGTAGTCGAGATGTCGTATTTAATGAGCAGGTGTTGTACAAAAACAGGTTGGGGATATCCAAAGAAGGTGGTTCTGAGACTCAGGTTGTGGAGTTAGACATTTGGAACTCGGGTGGGAGCAAGGAGGTTCAAGATGATCAGGTGATTGTTGAGAAAGAACCAAGTACACCACCACCAACAATTCTGCTGCGGAGATCCACGAGAGAACGGAGATCTCCTGATAGATATTCACCTTCTCTTCATTATTTATTGTTGACTGATGGTAGTGAACCTGAATGTTATGCAGAGGCTATACGTAGTGAACAGGTGGGCAAGTGGAAACTTGCAATGGATGATGAGATGAATTCGTTGACGACCAACGGAACCTGGGAACTAGTTGAGCTCCCTAAGGGCAAGAAAGAACTGCATAATAAGTGGGTTTACAAAATCAAAGAGGAGGCTAATGGAAGCAAACACTACAAGGCAAGACTGGTTGTGAAGGGGTTTCAGCAGAAACATGATATTGATTATACTGATGTTTTTACTCCAGTGGTGAAGCTAACTACCATTCGATTAGTTCTGAGTTTGGTGGCTGCAGAAAATTTGGTGTTAGAACAGATGGATGTGAAAACAGCCTTTCTTCATGGTGACTTAGATGAGGACATCTACATGACCGGAAGGATACTTGTCTAAGGGGAATAGTGAGCTTTTTTGCAAATTGAAGAAGAGCTTGTATGGTTTGAAACAAGCTCCATTACAGTGGTACAAGAAGTTTGATGGGTTCATGCACGAGATTGAGATCAATAGGTGTGAAGCTGACCATTGCTGTTACTTCAAGAGGTATGATGATGGTTATATCATTTTGCTATTATATGTTGATGACATGTTGATAGCAGACTCTAGTGCTCGGGAGGTGAGCAAGTTGAAGAAAAAATTGTCTAAAAGGTTTGCTATGAAGGACCTTGGAGAGGCCAAGCAAATCTTAGGTATGTGAATCGATCGTGATAAGGTGGCAGGAAAGCTGTATCTTTCACAGGCTGAATACATAAAGAAAGTCTTGGGGAGATTTAGTATGGAAGATGCAAAGCCAGTTCGAGTCTCATTGGGAAGTCAGTTCAAACTATCCAACAAGGACTCACCTAGTAGCGAAGAGGAGCAGACCTACATGCAAAACACCCCGTATGCTTCGGCAATTGGCAGTTTGATGTATGCTATGGCGTGTACAAGACCAGATATTGCACAGGCTGTGGGAGTTGTTAGTCGGTTTATGGGCAATCCGGGTAAGCATCATTGGGAGGCAGTGAAGTGGATCCTTAGGTACTTGAGAGGTACTACTAAACAAGCTTTGTGCTTTGAGGGAAAAACGTTGAGTTGGCAGGATATGTTGATGCAGACTTGGCATCAAATGATCTCGATAAAAGGAGGAGTACAACCGGGTATGTGTTTACTTTTGGTGGTACAGAAATTTCTTGGGCTTCTAAGTTGCAAAAGATCGTAGCTCGATCCAATCGCGAGGCGAGTACGTTGCGATCCAATTGAGACTAGTAAGGAAATGGTTTGGTTCTTGAGAATCTTTAGGTGTGAGTTGGGGAAGGAGCAAAAGGATAGTATTCTCAGATATAGTGATGATCAGTGCTATTCACTTGGCAAAGAATTCGGCCTTTCACTCGAGGACGAAGCACATTGAGTTGAGGTATCATTACATACGTTACCTCATTGAGAACAAGATCTTACAGCTGAAGAAGATCCGGGGAAGTGAGAATCCTGCTGACATGTTGACTAAGGTTGTGACCTTAGAGAAGTTGAAGTTATGCATGACTTCAACTGGCCTTGGAACCTGAGAAAAAGGCCCGGCACTACTACCAGTGAGAGAGACCGTTGAAACGAAGGAGACAAGTTACAGTTGGAGCAAGTCTCCAGGTGGGAGATTGTTGGGATTGTTGGAACCTGATCGAAACGGGGAAGCAGAGCACAGGGGGCACTCGACCAAGCCCGTGGTCGAGCACATCTGCTCGATCGAGCACTTCCCATTCCAGCACCCTGAAGGCGCTCGAGCAAGCATTGAGTTCGAGCAGAACCGCTCGACCAATGCCCGTGGTCGAGCGGGTTCTGAGGCCTGTGCACGGATTAGGGTTTTGGCCCAAGTCTCATATTTAAATACTTTTGACTCATTGTATTTGCCTCTTGTACTGATATCACACGAAAATAGTAGATCTCCTGGCTTGGTAGTGCCCCCAGACGTAGTCATTCCTGACGAACTGGGTAACCATATTGTGTGTTCCTTAATTCTTGTTTTCATTATTTTCTCCATAATTGATGTTTAATTCCTAACAATAACAAATATTTAAAAAAATCAAACATACCACATGTACAAATAAAATACGTCATACGATTTCACATCTCTTCAAATCTCATACCACTAAACAAACTGTATCAAACAAAAAGATTTGAGTGGTGTAATATAAATGGCAAAATATTATACTCTCTGTTAGAGTATCAGTTCTTCTACACTGCAGTATCAGTTCTTCTACACTGCAGTATTACTTGAGTGTCTCTGTACATATCATAGCAATTTTCTTTATTAGCTAGATTGTTAGAGGCGCTATGCCAAAACAGAATTCGTTAGGCGGTTACATCAGGCTGTTGTGTATATATACCCATGTAGACACCTGATTTTAATTAAGTTGAAAACGTATTTTTTTTATCAGTTTCAAATTTCAACATGGTATCGAGTGCTAGGGTTCCGGTGGATTTTTGAGTTGGTGTGATTCTTCATATCTTCATCCATTTTTTCTCAACAAAAATATTATTCATATGAAATACCCATAAATGATTCTATTTTTGGAGGATACATCGATCACCATTACAAATTAACCAAAACTTGCAATTAAGATGCATAATGGAGTATATATTCTCAATTTTAACAAGGGCATGTGTGGACGCAATTGCATTGACGCGGCTGGCCAGGATTGGGATTATCAGTGCAGAAACCTGTTTCCAAACTGGGGACGGGATACTGAATCAAACATTGCTCAATGCACCCAAGATAACCACAATCTCCTACTATAGTTGTACATTTACATTCCGACACCACCTCATCGACTGAATATATCAACAATTAGAAGTAATATGAATCCATTGCTGAAATAAATATATTAATTAATTTTATTTTATTTTTCTAAATGGGATGATTTGCAAAAACATGATTTGTTTTTGTAACTGGTCGCACTTTGAGAACCGAATTTTCGACTTTTACGGGCAAGTAATGAGTTTTAAAGCTACCAGAAAAGAATCTCCGCAAATTTGACGAAAATGCCTCATGTTTTGCCCCTGAATTTGTCCAACGTTCCTTTTTGTTGGAACAATTTAAAATTTTGGGTTCTGTTATGTGAAAGTCGAAAATAGTTCTCGAAATGCAATTAGTGCCGTAGATAAATCTTGTTTTTTAATTATTTTTTTAAAAAATAATGCAAGTTTGTCTTTTTTTTTTTAACACATCCGAAATTTAATTGGCAAAATCGAGATCAAAAGACTAAAATAATTAAAATTGAATTTTGAAAAATTTAACCAAGTTTATTTCAAGAAGGTGGAGGAGTGTTCTGAAAAAAAAAAAAAAAAAGGAACGAACTTATAAAATTTGAAAAACATTTTTCCCATGCGTTTAAAAAATGAGGCGAAGTGCGATTGGGATTTTTGATATATCTCAATTTTGCGTGAGATGATTTCTTGTAATGAGATAAAATATAATTTAAGCATTGATATTTGGTGACTCTCATGTACATCATTTGCACAAGATATAATTGGTGCACTTGAATTCAATTTTAATTTGGATGAAGCATCTACACCCTAAACACTATATAATGAACCATAAATCATAACTTATTCGGGCCGGGTGAACCATGAACCACTCGGGCCAAGTGAACCATGAACTACTCCGACAAGGTTTGGGCTCGGGTCGGAAAAAAAAATCCCTAAAACTAAAATTAAATTTAAAAGCAAACTAAAAAAAAAAAAAAACTTAAACTGAAAAAAATTAAAAAAAGAACTCCTAAAATTAAATTGCACCAAATTAATTTGGTGCAAATGTTGCACATGAGAATTTGTCTTGATATTTTAATATAAGTGTTAATTTATGTTAGTTTGCAGTTCATTTTATATATGTCATTGTCTCGTACGAATTTTTGTTTTGATTTATATAGTTTTCGAGGCAAAAAAGAATAGGATATAACTTGAAAATGTAAACAAAAACTTAACAAAAGTGAATGGCGAGTTCAACCATCTAGATTTAATAAAAATAAATTGAATCCATTTAGAATTTTTGAAAGAAATAAATTTAATTATGATTTAGTTGACTCATTGTAATGTATTAAGGCAAAAGAAGATGCAGATTTTTGTGGAGACAGCCATCTTCCTTTTTTATAATTTTCGTCTGTTTCAAAGAAATATGATTAGAATGGTGGAGATTCAAGTTATAAAGACTGAATTATAATCATCTATATAAGTATATAATTATGGAAAGTGCAATCAAGATATACGTTGAACATTGACCGGCGTAATCAATGAAAATGTAATTAGGGATCGAGGTGGTAAAATGACCGGGCCGGACTTGATTTTTAGCGGACCTCCAATTTTGAAGCCCAGCCGTAGGTGGGCTACCGGGACACCGGGTTAAAATAACTCATTTTTAATAATATTTTTAAATATTAATTTTAGAGGCGCACTTGTGTGAAACAGTCTCATGCATGAGACGTGTCTTATACTTGACCCAACCTAGCCCGTGTAAATTTTAACAAGTTAAAATCCAAATATACCCTTAATGAGATGAAGAAACCATCCTTAACGAGTTGGAACCTAGAAACTCCACCTACCACCGCCGACAAGGCTTAATATAGCAGTGTGTGTCGATCACAGTTTCCGCTCTCTGCTCAACGTCGGTTCCCTCGAGTCGTTTGCAAAAGTTCCCAAAAATCTCCTCAAGATGTTAAAATCTAAACCATTTTACGTCGTCAACGACGGTGTCTGCATCGTGGTGCCGCTATACAACTTATTCTCTGAAGCGATATCATCATCTCACCACCACCACCAGCTTTCTAATCTCCTTTCCTACGAGCCGCCTCAGAACATTGTAGCCGTCGATTCTCCAATCCTAACCTTAGATCTGAAACGACATCGTATGGGAAAAAGCCGCGAAGGCGGCAGACGAATAAGCTGAATGATAAGACTTGATGTTTGGAGAAATTGCTTCCATCGGGAAGGAAATGGACATGGTGATGGTGCTTGAGGAAGCGCACAAGTACATCAAGTTTCTCCATGCGCAGATTAGTGTGTTGCAGTCGATGCCTCGTGAGAGCACTGCCGCCAATTACGGTGGTGCATTGAGTGGTGGTGGCAGAGATTTGGGAAGGTTGAATAGGTAATAGTTGTTTCAAGTGGTGATGAACTCTCCGACGGCTCAAACTAGATTAGAATGAAGAGTATTAATGTGTACTTCAAAGGTGTCATTCTTTAGTTACAAAATATAGGAAGCATCCTTTTATAGTAGGAGAGTATCTCTTTTGGGTTCAGGAGTATCACATTTTACATTAGGAATATCACTACATTTTGCGAGACAGACAATACTTAAAACTAACCTAAAAAAGATTTCAAATATAAGTACATGTGATTTAAAACAAATATTGGTACTATCACTCTAAAGTTTCATAATACCAATGGAATCAGTTTAAAATTTTAGAGTATTTTGAGTATCATTTTGGTAGCATTGATATTTTTGAAACTAAAAGGATACTAAAAATGTTTGGAGTATCATTTTATGGTTTGAGAGTATCGTGTCTTGGTTCAAGAGTATCACTTATGAATTACATGTATAAATACTTTTGAAATGACAAATTAAAAGTGATGTCTAAATACAAACCGTACTTAAACTTGATTAAAATAGATATATAATTAATCTCACTATGTAGTTCCAAAAAAATCTTTGAGTATCATTTTATGGTACGATTAGGGGTGGAGGAAATATCGAAAATACCGGTATACCGCACTTACCGTACCGAAAAATATTGATTTTATCGAAATTTTCGGTATACCGAAATTTTCGGTACGGTACCATACCGTACCGAAATTTTCGGTACGATAACGGTATGAAAATATAGAAAATTTCGGTATACCGAAATACCGAAATATTTCGGTATACCTAAATATTTTCGGTATACCGGAAAAATTTCCGGTATACCGGTATGTATTGAAATTTTGGTACGGTATCGGTATGTAATATCGGCATACCGAAAAATTTGGTATACCGAAATTTCAGTATACCGAATTTTCGGTACGACAACGGTATGAAATTTTTCGGTATCGAAAATTTCGGTACGATAACGGTATGACGAGAAAATTTTCGGTATGCCGTACCGTCCACCCCTAGATTTACCTGACCAAAAAAACAGAAGGCAAACGAAGATGCAGAATTTTGTGGAGGGGCCCATATTTCTTTCTTTTTTTTTCTACTCTTTTCGTCTATTTCAGAAAAGATTATAGATATTAAGTTATTTATAAGGGTCTAATTAATTAATATTCTCTCGATCGCATGGGGATAGATATTCTTTTATATGAGAAACTAACTATTGTAATTTGATACTATAATTGTTTCGAGATGTTAATAGGCACAAGGATAAAATAAAAAAATAAGGCAAGAATTTAATGTTATAAGGCTTAATTGCGAATAAAATCATCACATTTTCATAAATTGCAATTTAAGCTAGACTTTTGAGTTTTGGCAAATAAATTATCACTTTTACTTTTTTTTGCAATTTTAACTTTGGGCAGTTTGCCCCCTTGCCCAAAAGATGATGTGTACAAATATATACACAATTACCTTCCTAGTGAGTATCCACATTAATAAATAATTATAAATATAATAAATAATAGTTTGAAAACAAATTAAGTATTAAAATACTGTAAATAAATTTAGAATAAATTTAAGTATAATAAGATATTAAAATCAACACAAATAAAAACAAAATTCTATTTTTTTCTAATAAAATCAAAACTAGAAACCAACACAAACAAATAATATTCAAAATCACAATTATAATTAAAACTCTCATTATTAAAAATTAACACAAATAATATTTCTTAGGAAATATTATTTGCTCCCGAGTAATACAATATCAAATATTAAAAAAAAAGAAAAACAAACCCAGAAAATTAAAACTAATGAACATTTGTCTCCAACCCATGTTTCTGGGGTGACGGTGGGATGATGGAGTTGGCAGCGGCGGAGGCAACATGAGGTTAAAGATAAAAGGATTTTGGTGTAGTTGAATTTTGCAAATTTTGTACAGAACCAATTTTTTTCTCTCGAGAATGAATATTTAATTTTTAATTTTGCATTTTAATTATTTTATTTGTACATTTTTTATTTCATTCTTTTAATTTCTATTTTATTTTAATTCATTTTTAAAAAATTTATTCTAATTTTTTTATTATATATATATATATACTAAGTCTTTAAATTTTAATACTTTAAAAAATATAACTTACACTTTTATATTTATATGTATTTTAACGTGGATGCTTATTGGGCTGATGATGATGCATTTTTTGTACACATCAACTTTCGGGCAAGGGGGCAAACTGCCCGAAGTTGAAATTGCAAAAAAGAGTAAAAGTGATGATTTGTTTGTCAAAATTCAAAAGTTTAGATTAAATTACAATTTGTGAAAAAATTGTGATTTTATTCGCAATTAAGCCATGTTATAATAACAATAAATTACCTTTATTAATGGTTTAATTGTAAATTAAATCTCCACCTTCCAATTAATGGCAATCTAATTTAAATTTTTGGACACTTGTAAATAAATTATTATCATTTTTTAATATTATAGTAAATTAGATTTATGGACAATGTTCTTTGTGTCCGTTTTTATTATATGACAATTCTAATTAGCTTTTCGTTATGCAATGGCAACGTCTGGATTAAAGGGTGATTATATCTATTAACTACGTTAGATCCGACACAAAATAAATTTCTCATAAGCCTAATTTGCATCAATATTTAAAGATGATAATTTATTTGCTATTATACAAAGGTTAGATTAGATTGCAATTAAGCAAAATGTATGATTATATTTGCAATTAAGGTTTTCTTAATTTGAGCGGAAAAAACATATAAGTCTATTCATGTGGGGCGGAAGGAGTAGAAGTTATTATAGTTAGAACATTAATTTTTTTCTTTATTTACCCATTTTATCCTTATGCATACTCGTTTTTCAAGACAATTACTAGTATGTATTCATGGAACTTGGAGATTACTTAACTCATATCGAAAATAACCATCGACTTTTTAACCTTTTTGGAATTGAGCGACACTAAATTTTACTTACCGAAATCAAACGAAATTATGTCCGATGTGTACATATAGAACTGAATCGAATCAAACTACCGAATTAAATATGCATAAAACCTTAATTATTATTTATTTTGTATTCATCAAAATTTTGTTATAACGTTAATGAATTCAAGTTCAAGTATATGATAGTATAACCCCCAAGGGTTGACCTAATGGTTGTAGGCTTGAGATTTAGGAGTGTGCTACTCTCTAAGTCTCAAGTTCGAACCCCCTAAGGTGCAATTAACTCTTGAGATGAGACAATCCATACAGAGCTCAACTCTGGCTTGAAGTGGGGCACCCACTAATGGATGGTGGGTTATGATCCCCAGATTAGTCGGTCCTTGGGCCGGATACCGAGTTATTAAAAAACAATTATATGATAATATGATTTATCATTTTTTAAAATCTTAAATTATTAATATTAAATTAATGATCATTATAAATTTAAACACCTAATTAACTAGTGAACCACATGAAACCTTTCATACGTAGCAGTGAGAAGGGTTTTTAAGTGATAATTTTATAAATTTTTATGTATTAAGTTAAAAAAGAAAAGTTGGATTGTACGTGTGGACTCAAAAGTAATGATATTTTATTTAAATTTATGAATATTGTAAGAGTGAAGTTTATGGAGACTTTCTAATTTTGGTGTGTGAAAAGTATTTGAGATAAACGAAAAAAAAAATTGTGAAAGGTATATCAGTTAGTTGTTTATTAACATGAGCGATCCATAATGATATTTAAGTGACATAGACACTCGAATTTTAAAATAATCAAATTTTGATGGGGAACACATATTTTCAAATAATCTTTTGGTTTGTAATGTGAACGCGACTAATTATTAGTGTTTAGATATTACTTTGAAGTCAAATACGATGACAAAGTCTTGTATACATCATATGCACAATATAATTTAAGTGTATTTTGAGACAAGTAATTTGTTTTCATATACACAACTTGTATGTTTTAGTGCAATAAATTGCATAATTTAAAAATAGATTTAACTTTTTTTTTAAGTAAAAATGATATTCATAAGTGAGTACAAGGGGTATTCAAATCCCGATAATTACAAACTTTACAATCGAGCCCCTGTTACAGTTTAGACGACATGCATTCTAATGGTTGAGTGTCTCAACTATCAAAAGGGACAGAGAACGACAATGAATAGTGTTGAATCCACTTTTAAGAATAAAACTTTATACCATCAACCAGTTCTTCCAAGCTTCACAAAAGACCTACCTTATACTCCCTACGTCCCAACTTTTTCTTCACACTACCATTTTTCTCGTATTTTAGCGAGTGAATTTATTAATATTTAAATGATAAAGTGATTTTTAAAAGGGGTGTGATAGATTTATCTCTCCTCTATTATATTTTTTCTTAAAAATTATTTTATTATTTTAAATATTAATTAAAAACTTGCTCGCTAAAACACGAAAAAAACAACAGCTGTGAACAAAATATTGGGACGAAAGTAGTAATACATTAAAAAAAAATCTAAGATGAAAATGAAAAATTAATAATACATTTTATATAGTAATCAATGAAGGCATGGAGTAATAGATAAACTTGAATTAATTGCGCATCTTAATGCGAAATTCCAATTCTAGTTGGAATGGGATATTGTGATATTAAATTTGCACATGGAGCATAATTAAATATTTTAATGGATGGTTAATAACTTAATACTGTTACCTAAATTATCTCGTACGTGTATAACACACGGAAAACAAATGATAATTAGTTGATGGGTTAGTTACAAATTGCAATTTGTAATTTTTTTACAAAATAACAATCTTAAGTAGTATTTTTTATGGGATTAAGATTTTTGTAGTCCAATAATTTTGCTTCTTTTTAAATTGGTCCCATTATTTAGACTTTTTAATTTTGATCTTATAAATTATATATAAAAAAAAAATTGATCATTTGACCTGCTGTAGAAGGTACGGGTGGGCATTTTTTTCGAGTTTCGGGTATCCGACCTGATCCAATCGAGTTTTACCCAATCGTGTCGGGTATATTTTAAGATTAGCGGGTTTCGGGTACCCGATCCTGATCCGAAACTATATGATCGGGTATGGGGTACCCGAACTTTTATATGTAACTATCATTTTTATTTTTATTTTTATTTTTTTAAAAATCGGGTATTTCGGTCACCCTACACTTTGGGTACCCAATTTTTCGAATCCGATAAAACCCGATCACTTTTGGTACCCGATTGTTGGGTACTCGATAATTGGGTATCTGAACCCGACATACCCGACCCGAATCCACCCCTAGTAGCAGGTCACCGAATAGGTAACCGCCACCTATGTAATTATTATTATTATTATTAGTTTAATTTTGAAATGTCACCTACACTTTTTTAATCTTTATAATTTTGGGTGGGGATTTTTCTGCGTATTTTTTTAGCAAGAAATAGTGGTTTTCTGTGTATTTAGATTTTTCGGCCAGTTTAGACCCAGTTAATCGTTCCGATTTGCTTTGTCTTTTAATACACATATAATTTTTAGACTCGACTCAAAACCCAATCAAAATTATTAGGATTAAAAAAGTTCAAGTAGTACTTCGAAATTAAAGGAAAAAAATAAAATAATTACACATGCGACAGTTATCTGCTTAATAACTTGCTGCAGGAGGACTAAAATAAAAATATTAAAATAATTGGAATCAATTTTAAAACTATGCAAAATTACTGAACTGTAAAATACTTAATCCCTTTATTTATTATATACTTTTTACAATGAGATGAAACGAAAACAACACACATATAAATATAACAATGATTTTAAGGACAGTCGTGGACACAAATGCACCGTTGGGGCAACTTAGGATCTCCGGCAGGAGTGCAGATTCCCTGAGGTGGTTTGCCGTAATATGAAACTGCACATCTCTCCACACATTTGTCATCACAAGGCCCAATCTGAGTTGAACATCTACGTGCACAATCCACCTCATTCACTGCATCAATAACATATTTATAAATTAAACACGAACTCTAGTGTGAAATTTGTTCATATTATGAAATTGATATAATTACATTTATAAAATAATACTCCCTTCATTCCGATTTTAATTACACAATTACTGTGTACTCGGAGTTTAAGAAAAAACGATAAAGTGTTGGGGAGAAAAAATTATTTATTAGTATTTTATGTGATAAAGTGATGGGTAGTTGAGGGTAGAAAGAATTGTTTATTAGTATTTTATGTGATAAATAAGATTGAGACGCCCAAAATGAAAATAGTGTAAACAAGATCGGGACGAAGGGAGTACAATTGCACTTACAAATTAATATCAATAGCATTTAATATTGTGATCTTAGCAGAGGGTTCAAGGGGTGGGCTGACTGGGCTCAAGCACACTTCAACTCTTCTCCAAGTTCTTTGTATTATATATATTATATGTAATTAATTTGAATTGTTATGTTTTCAGCCCAATCTATTTAAATTCAATTTGTTTTTAACTTAATTAAATTATTTTTTAAAATAGAAAATACCTAAAATTAACACACTAATTAGCACAAATCTCAATCTCAATTTTTTTTTATATTAATTATTGTACAGTCCACATATTTAATTAATTAACTCAAAACATAAAATACCATTTAATCTAAACTCACTCATAGATTAATTTTTACATCGTGTTGTGTAAACAAATTGCATGATTATAAATTACACTATGGAGTGCACGGTGCACCTGGTGCATACAAAACTTAGTCTTATTAAAATTATGTTTTATAATCCACCCCTCCATCAATTTCTGGATCCACCCCTGGATCTTAGTTTATAAGTGTAACGACGTCAGTTAATAATTGTAGTGATATTAATGTCTAAGTGTAATGGTATCATCCGTACTATAACTCTTTTATCAATATGCAACTTGTATACCTTCACAAGTTGCAAATTAATAAACATCATATATATATATATATATATATATATATATATATATCAAATATCAATTTGCAACCTGTCTAATTTTTGCTATCGAATTGCAACATATATCATACAACATCGATCGATTGTAAATTGATATTAACTCTAAATTAAATAAGGCCAAACGTAAATTAAACAAGAACTGATCATATATAAATGGAAATAATAATATTATAACGTGTAAACTAAAATTTGAAACAAAAACTTCTTTTTTTCCAAACCAAAATCAAAACAAAGAACTTTTAAACGAATGAGCACGACTAGATACAAAATTATGTCTAAAGAATTTTAACTTTACAATGAACTAATTTTGACAAGAAAAAGAAAATGATTTTATGCAATATAAAAATGCATTATTAACATAGAAATATACGGTCTTATCAATGTTAGTACAAAGAAAAAAAGGAGAAATGTTTTTACTTACTTGATGCAAAAATAAAAAGGCAAAGGAAGATATAAAACTCTGTGCATGGGAAGGCCATATTGTTTTCCACTTATTTCCAATTCAAATGATATAAGAATTGGATGATAAGAGTTAATTAAAAAAATAAGGGGACTCGCCACCTATATATAGACCTATTGGCACCAAATATTTAGGGAAAGTATTAAATGCATGATCTATTAGAATTATTACTATTGTGGGTAAGATAACATTTTACAACTTAAATATTAATTCTTACAAATAATAATAATAGTGGTGCACATTTGAGTGAGTCTCATGTATACCTAAGTGCACCGTGCACTTACAATGCATTTTAAAATCGTGTGCGACTTGTTATATTAAAAAGTGTAATTTATTTATATTAAATTGTGCAACTATTTTTCCATAAAAATAGTTGCACGATGGAAAAATAGTTACACAATTCAATGTAAATAAGTTGTATTTTTTAATATAATAAATCATATGATTCTAAAAAGCACGTTGCACCTGAATGTATAGAAGATATACCCGTTCACATAATACCTTTTCAATATTTGGTAACGGTAATTAACATAAAAGCTCTCCAAAAAAGAAATTAACATAAAAGTTTCCGTCAATCAGGTTACAGACACAAATATTTATGGTGAGTTTTACTTTCTCAATCCTGATTTATGATCATCTATTCCTTTTTAATTTGTCTGTCTTAAATGATAGTCTCCTTATTAAAATATTTAAATTGTTTAAATACTTTTATCTAATGTACTTTGAGACTAAGGGGGTGTAATCATCATGGATTCTGTAGGATTTTTTTAGATTTTCAAAGTTTTAGGGTATTCAATCCGGATTTTCAAAAGTTTTTAAGGGTATGTTTGTTTTGAGACTATTCCGGACGGACTTTAGATTTTACAATTTCACATACTCATTTAATATAATATTAAAATCAGGATTTCAAAATCTAATTTAAAACCTAACATAAACCCTACATCTGCACCTATTCCAATTAATAATAATATTATCACTTTTACACAATTTCCAACTCAATACTCAATCATTCAATCATTACTATAATAATATATAATACAAATCTATCAACTTTTTTACAATCCTATATAATCATACCCTATAAAATCTCAAAACAAACATACAATTTTACTATTCATTAGAATTTTAAAATCCTAGATTTCAAAGTTCAGGATTTCCCCCTCCCACTATAAGCCCAAAACAAACATACCCTAAAAATCATGAGGTATTCAATACGGAATTTAAAAAGTCTTAAAAAATCTTTAGGTATTCAACAATTTATGAATTTTAATACTCTATAGATTTTCTTTGATTCTCTTCCAAAAATAGAAATAGATTCCACTCTCCAAAATCTCTTCTAACAACCAGAGATTTCTATGTATTCTCTCGTAGAAACTCAAGAAGGCGGAAGGCCGAAGAAAAAAAAACCTTTGTTGTTCTCTCCGCCATCCGCCACCGGACAATCGGCCTTCCTTCTCCCGTTCTCGCAGACAACCTTGACCCCTTACCCCACATTTTACGCACTCGGAGGTGCCTCACACCGCACTTCGGCACCGGCACCCGGCCCATTGCTCACCACCACTCGCCACCCGACCTCCGCCTCCTCCCTCCACCCCTCGCATGACCCGCCCCAGGTATGCGATTTTATTTTTTTTCAATTTTCATTGGCAGAGTGCTAATTTTGATTTTTGTTTCTTGAATCCTTTGTTTCTTGGAGTTTTTAGTTTTACCAAATGAGATTCTTGATTCGGCTGCATGTCTATTCTTGTAAATTGTAATTGAGCATCATGAAGAAGACATTCAAAGTAGAACAGACTGGATTGGGTCAAATTGATTATGCAAGGCATTAGTGAAATGAATGAATATTATACAGAGAACTTATTTAGAATTTTAAGTTTGCTTTGAGATTTTTGTGTGTCACTAATAAAAATCGCAACAGAAAAGAGGATTTGTGGCAAGATTTATGTGGTTATAGAATTATTATAGATTTGTGTTATGATTCACAATCCATGTAAATCAATAAAAAAAGTGTATTCCACAATCCTGTCAAGTCTATGAAAATCCATGTAAATCAATAAAAAAAAAGTCAGTCAAACTTTACATGGAGTATATGAATTTTCTAAATTCACAGACTTTTTAAAGTTCAAAAAAATCTAATAGAATCTCAATTGAATACACCCCCTAAATATTATATTATACAATTTACAAAACAAGGATATATTAATAATTTTTATATGTAAAATCAGAATTTCAAGCACAATAAATAATGATTTGTTGCTCTATATAAAAAAAATATAAAGAGAATTAAATTTTTGGAATGAAGAGAGTAATTACTTTAAGCATATAATGTATTCCAATAATATTTGAATTGGACAACTAATAAATTTTAATAAAAATAATTAATACTCTCTTCATCCCATAATAATAAATAAAATTGTCATTTTGGGTGTCCCATTGGCCCTTACATAGACTTATTTTGCGTTCTAATAAATATTACTCCCTCTGTCCCAATATAAGCTTCTCCATTTTTTTTGGACTATTTAATTATGAAATAATAATAAAATAATAAATGGTGGCCATTAGGGGTGTAACTGAGTCGAGTTGGCTCGCGAGCTATTCGTGCTCGACTCGTAAAAAGATCGAAATCGATTCGATTATAATCGAGTCGAGTCGTGTTCGAGCTACTAGAGTAGCTATCAAGTTCGAGTTCGAGCTCATAAATACTCAGCTCGAGAGGCTCACGAGACTAGTCGAACTTGCACCGTAATTACTATATGCCATTAATTTTACTAAATATATATATATTTATATTTTATTATTATATTTATATTTAATTTTATAAAATTATATAGGTAATTGAGTCGAGCTTGAGCCGAGTTCGTATATCAAATTTTTGACATTAATTTTACTAAATATATATATATTTATATTTTAATAATATATTTTATATTTAATTTTATAAAATTATATAGGTAATCGAGTTGAGCTCGAGCTAAGTTCGAGTATATCAAGTTTCTTCTTGAGTCGAGCTCGAGCTTAAAAAATTAGGCTCGACCGAGTTAGAGAGGGGAGTTTCGAGCTTCGAGTATTTTAATCGAATCGAGTTCGAGTTCAGCACTACTCGACTCAACTCGGCTCGTTTACACCCCTAGTGGCCATATTGACTTACTTTTAATGTAAATTCAAGGGTATTTTGAAAATTGGGAGAGAGGAAAAAAAATTTATGGAGTAATGAGTGGAGTGATAAGTAATATTTTTTGTAATTGTGTGAAAAATGAGGATATAAATTATAGATTAGAGTTTACTTTTTTCATTTATGGAAGTGGAAACTTATTGTGGGATGAATGGAAAAAAAAAAGTGGGAAACTAATAATGAAACGGAGAGAGTAATTATTATTTTTTCTAAAGTACCCTATTTTTTTTCATAAATTTATGTGAATAAGAATAACTTTATAATTAATTAAATTAGTTGATTGTGAACTTTGTGCATATCTTAATGTGTGTAAAAAAATTTTTTTGCCCATTATTATGAGACAGAGTGAAGGTTGAATGTTGTTTAGTGAAACTAATTAATGGGTACTTTTTGATAATTGATAAATAATTAATATTATTTAAAAATGCACTAAAATTGTACAATGCAACTATATATGAGTTTATACTAGATTGTACAGGCTTGAGAATTATTAGTTTGTTCTTTTTTACGTCTCAATTTTATAACTCTTAAATGCGAACAATTCTTAAAATGTGTCACTTCGTACATAATTTTATTCTGACTTCAATTGCAATCGCTCTTAGCGGACGGTAGAATTGATCTTAGTTGGTCCGTGAACCGAATAATAAGTATCATAAAAAAATCCATCACATTATACTACAAATTTAAAAGGAGTAATAAATATGGGTAATATATACATAAAATTAATCACAGTAATAAAATTGCAACCTAAAAGAATTTGATAGGTCTTAAACATATCAAATGATTATCTTAAATGTCAAATCAACTTATTTTATGTTCACCCATATCAATCATTTTCCGTAATTTATTTAAAAATTTATCATGTAAACCGAAAACAATATATGTGAATAAAAACACGGCAAACCACACACATGAGTTACGAACTGCAACACTAAACCATACTTTCTTGGAGCTAATTATTATTACAACTGGAATATCTTGGAACCTAAAAGTTGATGCAAATATTGCAAGATGCCAAAGATGGGGCCGAATATATTTCCAGCAAATTCTTCTGTGTATCTCATGCACCAATAAAATTGGTATAATTTAATTTTAAGAGTTATTTTTTAATTTTTTTCAGTTTTAATTTTTTTTTCAATTTTAATTTTCTTTTAATTTTAATTTCAGAGTTCAATTTTTTTTGACCCGGACCCAAACCCAGCCCGAGTGGTTCATAGTTCACCTTACCAAATGATTCATATATGATTTATGGTTTATTGTTTAGAGGTTAGGTTTTAGAGTGCATAGTTCATTCAAATTAAAATTGAATTCAATTGCAGCAATTGGTGCATTGGAGAATAACTTAATATTTCCACAAATCCAACATGAATCGCATCAAACAGTTGACAACATTGTCAAAAGAACAAAAGAATATAAGCTCTGTGCCATAGCTCTTTTATGTTTTGGTTGTCTGCAAGAGATGATTCTGACCCGAGTTTCGTAGAGAGCGATAGACTTTAAGACCGTTGAAGAATGCGCCAGCTCATCTGTATACGACGACAATTGCAGCCTGGAGATAATACTGGACTAAAGATCATTCATCTGAGCATATCAATCAAGTTCTGAACAAGCTTGAAGATACCTGAAAATAAATAAAAATTAAGCACATTGATTAGAACAGACGGGGTTATTTAGCAGAATATTACAAATAGGAAAAGTAAGAATCAAAATTATGAAAATTGATCAAGAATGTGTGCATAAAAGCGAATTATATGTACCTTGACGTGGTGTGGCATGATTTTGATATCGAAAGGCGCGTGTAACCATGCCTCGAGAGGATGAAACAGAAAGTTTTCGGCCTTGCTTGTGTACACGTCAGCATATTGATGGATGTGGTAAGCAAATGACGACTCTTGACCTGTATCGGTCAGAAATGTGGCGCCAAAAGACGTATTAAACATGTCTTTCATTGCGCAACGTGCCTTCTGTCTCTCTATGTTGAGCTCCTGGAGAAGGGATGTGTATGTTTCACATTCCACACCCTTGGGAACAGCAGAGTGCAATTTGCCCAGAAGTTCTTGTATTATATGTAACTTTGCCTGCAGTTTCGGAGATGAAAACAATTGGGTGAGGGTTTTAAGAAGAGAGACTTTATAAATATAATAAATAACTGCCACCAATAAAAGAATCTGCAGAGATTATATAATAGTAGTAATTTGAAAGGTGCAACAACAACAAACTGATTATAGAATAGAAATAATTCATCTTGTTCGTCTTAATATTTCTAAGGACTTACGGACTAAATCAGATTGTGGTCCATAAAAAAGAGGAGCATAGAGAAATTGGTTTATAAGAGTATTTTTAGGTTTCAATGAGTTCGTATAAACATATTACAGTGGGCGACATCTGCATAATAAACAAACAAACCGAGACTTAAATCCAAAGGGTGATATCCACATGATATACTAAGCCAAACTCGAAAAAAAAAAAAAAAAATCTTCATATTTTTTTCGAAAGGAGTTTACCTGTTCAAAACGATATTTATCTTCATTCTGGATCCGTATCTCATTCTGAAATCAACCACAAGAAAATATCACTAATTTACACCTTAAGCAGGATAATCAGATCAAATTCAGAGGCCATACGTTTGCTGCAAATTGTACAAGGTCAAACAGATTTTAAACAATTTTTTACTAGAAAATATAACAATGTTCTACATCTAGATTGACTGATCTGCTATCACC
This sequence comes from Stenogyne calaminthoides, assembly GCA_037126765.1. Taxonomy (NCBI): domain Eukaryota; kingdom Viridiplantae; phylum Streptophyta; class Magnoliopsida; order Lamiales; family Lamiaceae; genus Stenogyne; species Stenogyne calaminthoides. Next base: position 37,976,391 of record JBBCBC010000007.1, on the reverse strand, counting down.
AATAAATAAGTCAACTATCCCATGATGGATACTTAAGGTTCTGAGCTTAATCAAACTAGATAACAGCACCCAATAACATAGCTAAGAAGCTAGTGATAAATTCTTTTGAGCACACATGCATATTTTAGTTTGGCAATGCATATAGAGCTATTTATGCAAAGCCATTCACATTCTTCAATCCATGAAATTACTATTTTTGAGCTGTTAGCACAAGTAATCTGAATCATATGATCTCAAATGCCTATGGGTGAATCTTAACCTTTTTAGTTAGTTTTCAGCAGTTGTATTATTTGGTGGTATCTTATCTTCAGAGTTGATGCTTCGTTATTGCACAGAATTGTTTCTAGGTGTATCAATGGTGTTATATATAATTTCAAAGACCCAATGGATCTATCATAATATCCTTTATTTACAATGGAATGGTATACAAAATGACCCCACTGCCTACTTATAATTTTGGATTTGGATAGAGAAAAGAATGCGATGGAGACAAGGCTGTGCTGGCCCTGTTGGAGAAAATTGCAACATACCTCCAATTCATGAACAATAGCAGCTGTTCGCCACCCGGATTTTGAAGGCCCTCTAAGGTCACTGAATAAGTGGTCCCCAAAGTATATCACCTAAAAGTTTTCAGACAATTGTGTCATTAAGGATTAAAGATAACGAACATAATACAAATAGAGATATATAATAAGTTACACACAGTTGTCAATTTCAAATATTCAAGTCAACAATGAATCAACAGTATCGCTAACGTCAAAAGCAGAGATTTCCATGTAGGATGTGTACCTCAGGGCCCTTCCACTTAGTTATTTGCATGAAAGTCTTCAGACATCCATGGTAGTAAACCTTGTTTGGAAGAAATTTATCCACCTTAGAATAAGCTAGAGTGTCTTTTTCGACATCATAACATCTGAAACAAAAGGAAATTAGCATGTAAAGGTCAATTCCGACGTGTTCAAGAAACAAAACATCAAAACGAGATCCTCTCCCTCATGGAACAATAAAAATTATAAAAATGGATCACTTATATAGTTATTAAATCCTGGCATGCATCCACCGGATCATTCATGTTTTTTTTTTTTTTTTTTTTTTACAAAGCAGAAGGCATAACTTAATATTATGTTTTTAAAGAAGTAACAGATCCTCATAGATTTCTACAAAAGAACTTGATGAATTAAATTTTTAGACCTCTGAAACTGGTCAAAAATCAAAATACATACTTAGGCAACAGTATTTTTGGATATACAATAGAGTCCTGATGCCAAATGCATAAAGATGACAAATCATTCACACGCTTGCAACTAATAAGGAGATTGCTACCAACATATTTGGTGTAAAAGTATGAACCCGATCATGGATTCACACTCTTAAATGAGACTACAAAGTCAACTAAGTGTTGTAGTACAAAATATGCTAAATGAAAGTCAAATAAGTGGTATATTAGATAATGCTAAAAATGAGAAGTTATACCGAAAAGGATGCTCAGATGTATAGAACTGTGGTTTGCCTGCTTTAGCAATCACTACGTCAAAAAGTTCCCTCCAGGAGTCTTGGTTGCCCAATGAATCCTAGTTTACGAGGGAAACAAGATTCTCAATATCTTCAGAGTATTTTTTCAAAATCCATGGATAAATGAAAAATATTTTACGATGGTAAAAGAAAATAGAATTTATGGTAAATAATTTGATGTTACAAACTACAACTAGCAGACAAATCCACTTAAACTGCATATATAAAGAGCCAGCTCAACTGATCTATGCATGAATCTAGAAAGTATATATAATTCCTTAAGAAGTATATGACCTGAGAACACTGTAAATTGCCCTTGCCTATCATTATTCAAATCTATAAAAATATCTTTTATTTTACACATTAATTGAACAACAAAATCTGATGATAGTCAATATGATCATTCATATTTCCTGAGATGATAATTACCTCCAACATGAAGTTCATTCCTCCATCCACAAAATAAAAAGGAGAGTTAGTCAATAAGAAAAGCTTCTTTCCATTCTCTTTCAGCATTCTTAGAAAACGCAGCAGCTGTCCCTGGAATAATGCAGTAGGACATCAAAATCTAAGTCTGTTGGTCAAACAGTCATGAAACAAACTAAACATCAGAAAAAAAAAATAGTAAAAAAGTAAACATACATTCTTTACAAGATATTTTTGTGGGTCAGCAAGAATTCCTCGATGTGCTAAACCACTACGATGTACATGCTGAATTGCTTGATTCACATCTTGATAAACATAAGAAGCATCAAATTCCAGCTTAGCATCAACGAAATGTTGGACAATATCAGCAATTAAGCATGCCTGCAAAAGAAAACAACAATATGTTGCTGAGCCATATATGGCTACAGTAGGAAATATGTGCTCCGAGATAAAAAGATGACCACATTTTTACAAGTTTTCAAAACACAGAGATGATAAAAGCACTACTTTGGTACCACACATAAATCTCTGATGAACTTTCTTGAATGTAGCTTGTGCCCTTCAAAGCATCTAACTAATCCAAAGACATCCTTACTCTATTATGGATCTTTGATATTTATGGCAGAGTTAAGACTAAACCTTTTTGGTTAAAAGTCCAAAGACAGGAAGGTAATAAGCGTGTAATGTAGGAAACTTGTTTGTATTTTGCTTTCACAAGATCATCCTTCATTTTACTCCCACCATCCACGAAATTGCTTCCCATAATCCCATGGCAATGGGCACATGTTTTAAGTAAAAGTTAATAAATTAGATAAAGTAAGGGTATAGTGGGTCCATTTATAAATAAAGTGATTGTTTGTGAGTAAAGTCCAATGATAATTTGAATAATTAAGTGATGGTTGAAGGATAAAGATAAAATGTTTGTTTCCATAAAGATTACAGGAACAAATTTGGTGGACAAAAGAATAAGGCAAGTGACTACAAGTTTCCTGGGCGGAGAGAGTATAAAAGAATAAAAAATGGACTATATACTGGAATGGAGGGTGTAAAACACTGTAATAGGGTACAGCACCACAGCAGTTATATGACTAATCTAAGTGAAAAATATTCAGTAATTAAATGGCATTTTCCTCTCCGACAAATTTCATCAAGAAAAAACTCCTGAAGTTAAATCCAAATTATCATCTTCCTAATCATATATAGTCTATAATGCATGTCTATCCTACTCATTGGTAAATTGGAATACTAGAACATAATAGCTTCCTGCAATTGACGGACCACACTCAAGGAGACACATCCCCAGCAAAGTTTAATAAATACTCATCTTCATCACATGTATATTTAAAAAAAATTTAAAAAATTATAACAAAAATTGTAAAAGAACCAGCCATTATAGCATAAAGAATCAAGAAGCTTATGCACAAGAGAGTTTTTTAGTTTAATAAATAAACATATCATTCCTGAACAAGGTCAATCATAATGAAATATGCAACACGGGAGCCTGAAAATAAAACGATATTAAAAAAAAAAAAAAAAACTAACCTCACTAAAGCAAAAGAAGTCCATCAAACCAACAAGTCCTCGTGCTTGATCACGGCCAATATGCCGCGTGCCATATAAGTTATTGATCTCTGATCGGCTAAGCTGCATTCCCATGGTCAATAAAATCAAAGGGGTTGCATTATCAATACTGTTTCAGATCTCATACACCTAAAACAATATTAGCATACTCACTCACAAAATTAATATGAACATAATTCTAAGTGTGCAGTACCACGTGTACAAAACAAATCATAGTGGATTATACCATCATGTACAGTAAGACATAAGGTATTACCATTTCATTTCTCAATGAAATAGAAGTATGAACAGAGAACTGAAGTATATAATCAAATTGATTATGCTCCACCCCAGATAAATCCATAAAAAATTCAATTAATATCACAGATGAGCTAGCCTTATAACCCTAATTCAGACTGCAACAAGATAAGATTCCAGGTAAGACTTGTGTGATAAGTAATCTTGTAGTAAAAATCAAGTAAGCTTATAATAACACTTTCTAATATGAGTAAATCAAGCAATAGTAAAAAATCCAAATGTTTGATATCAGGCGATCTCTGACAGGCACATAAAAATCCACTAGTTAAATCTTCTAACAAGAAAGCTTGTTTCTCACTCAAAATTTAAAATATTCATTCTTCCACAATATCAGTGCTTTGTTACAATAAATAATCATAGTCACTATTATATGCCTACCAACTATAACAAAACAATATTGAACGTGAAAAAGCCAGAAAGCGTGATTGATGGCATAACCCATCAAAATATCTCCTAAAGTTTAGGATAACATCATTATCTCCTAACAAAATATCCAATCATTTGCATTCTCCACAATCACTACTTCAGTACCCAAAATACAGTCTCCCAATCACCAAAGGATGCTAGATATGTTACACTATACATCAGCATCAAATCCATATTTGTCGTATTTTATATCCTCTAATCTAACCATGATCAAACTAATGTTCATCTATCAAAATTTCATTTCCTTGCTGAAGCTATGAGATGCCTCTCCATCGAATTCAGAAGCAGAAGAGAAATATTTTATCCTGTAATTAGGTAATTAACAGAAAGCTAAAGATTCAGAAGACAAAAAATTGCATATTATACCTTACGCCTGCCAAAATAGCATCCACCAGGTTCAATTGAGCCAAAGAAATCAAGCTTCAAAAGGCATCCTTTTGACTTGTCATAATACAACCCTCTGATGGGAAACGAAGTATCATATTTGAATTCCATGCAACTATCAGGATACCTAAGCTGAAAGCCCAACAAAAAGCCAAATAAATAAATTATGTATTGTTTACCACAAGATATACAGAGTGACTTGATATAAATTAAAATCTTCTTTATAGATACATTGGCAACAAACCTCATTGACCAAATACTCCTTGGCCAGATCATATATCAAGCTTTGTAAATTGTCAGAGTAGTGTGCCAATGTGTAGTCATAGTCAAACCCGTACACTTGTACATTGTCCAATCTCAAGTTCTTATTGGCATATATGCCTACAATGCCAATAAAAGTAGCATTACTTCAGAAATCATGGATTAACATAGCAAACAAGATTTTCCAGTTACAAGAACGAAACTTTTCAGCGCAAGGAAAACAAAAGAATAAAGGACCATTGCTTGTAACCTTTAGGATCTAATTTTGGCATTTCTTTAAGTGCATCAGGTATTTTAAGAAACCTCTCTTTGGCATCATTATATGCATGCCGAATCTTGGCAATTTCATCCTCCAAATTCGGTTTTCCTTCTTTTTGGTCTTCTAATTTCAGCACCCGTTGCTCAGTTGTGACAACTGAACTGAGTCGGCGAACAATGTTCCTTCGAACCCCTGCGTAATTTCATCACATCTCAAATAATTAGATGGTACAAAATATTCTCAATTGGCTTGCATATTTAGGCAATTCCATTGTGATTGTCAAATCAAGTTCATAAGTGCCTTCAAACCTATAAACCGCCCAATGCAATAAATTTTCAATATAATGCATTGCTTAGCACTTGTTTAATGCATTCCATATAAATATCCACAAAAGGCCGATCAACTAGAAGGTACATCATGCTTCATTTGGCACCACAAAAACAAGAAACTCCGAAACACGCACAAAAAAGACTCGCCAAATTAAAATTGATTAATAAAAATTCACCAAGTATCATCTTTACTTTCCTTTCAATCTTTCACACAGCAAGTTACTCGAGAACTCAAAAGCATATTTCATTATAGAACTAAAGCATACACAGAGAGCTTTTTAAACCGCATACCTTCCACAATTCCAGAATGCGAAATGCTTGTGCTCTGCAACTGAAAATTCATAAAAAGATGAACACATTAAAAAATCAACAACAAAACAATTACTAGATGGAGAAAGTAAAAGAAAAACAGTACACAATATACGTATACACATTACATATATCTACCACATCTTCAATCACAATCCTTCGATTATTGCCCAATACTCGTCACTTAGAAATGCATATTCAGTTGAAAATTACATAAAATGAAACAGAAAACAGTATTCGAATTACCAGTAGAGAAGGAGAAATCCTACTGCGAAAGGATGCCATATAAAAACTTAATTTCTGTTTTTGGGATTGAATTGAAACTAAATACTTTTCTTAATCGAGCTACACGAATTAGGGTTAGTTTAAATGCGAATTTGTTGGGTGTAGAAATGAATTGGAATTGTAGAGAAACGAGAATGGCAGGACCAATTAATTGTTGCGTAGCCGCCAATTTCGAAACCCCTCCAATAAAATTTTTTCTTGAATTAATTTCTGCTTTAATTCTTTTTAATTGTGGAATTTTATTACTTTCCATGATAAATATTCAAATCGTCGAGGACTTTACCGGAAACTGGCTCAACCGCTTTTAAATGTTTAGTTAAAAAAACAAAATAAGATACAAAAAAATTTAAATATATATTTTATAACTTTTCATATCATATTTTATAAATTTTGTCCCTCCTCATACATTTATCCCACATCGAAAGTGTTGGAGAAAAGTGTGAGAGGAATATAGATTTAAAATTTTAAATATTTAATATAAATTAATAATTTAATTTTAAAAAAAAAAAAAAACCGGGTTATTTTTCCTAAAACATTTTGACCGTTTAAATCCGTTATTTAGGTGTATTTTAACAAACCGGTTTCCGGTTCAACCCGGTTTTGAAAACACTGCTTTCCATGATAAATATTAAATCGCAGGGACTTTTTAAATTTATTCAAAATAAAATAAATTAGATGTTTCACCGAGTATAAGTAATAAGTATTTTTGAGAGTGTACTTGTTAGTATTTTCAAAAAATAAAATATTATTTCACCATAAAATGGTCTTATAAAAAACATGTAGTTAGTATTATGTTTTGTTTGCAAACACTATTCAAAACATGAGACTTGTTTTTTAAGTATACTTTTTAAACTAATTTTGCATGACCAAAAAGTCAAGTACGGCCCAATGAAAAATCAACCACAGAGGGTAGGCCCGATCAAGATCTCTTCTTAAATAATGGTGTTACATTTCATGTTACATCATTTAGAAGATTCTCAATCACGACGCTTACACTAAAATTGTAACGATTCGCTACATTCGATTTTTTTCAACCGCCGATTGGCTACATTTTACACTACATATATTATTTTTAATTTTTATTAAATTAAACTATACAATCTAAACTTAATTAATACATTATACAATTCTAAACTTAATAAATTTTATACTCTTATTATCAAATATAATTATTTTTTATTACATATTTATGTATATAAAAAAGACAAAATTTATAAAAATGATATTAAATTAAATTTCATGATAAAATACAACCATACATATTAAAAACATAACAATAACACTTCAAAGATAAAATAAATACACACGATACAAGAAATTGAATAAACGTGCATTTGTTCGGATGCAACAAGAAAATATTTATCGCAAAAATGTTGAATGTCTTCAACAACCACCATTAATTAATGATGCATTTGACATGTATGGAGTAAATTTTGGTGATCTTGGAGGTCAAAGAAGTAATCTCGGTCCTTTTTAATTAGGGCGTTTAATTTCAAGTATCATACTTTTTTAGCTTAAGAATCATGATTCTAATTTTAATGTATTTTGTGTGATTTAATTATGAATTATGTATTTTGTTTTAGCATTTTATGTATTTGTGTGATTTAATTATGAAATATGTAATTTATTTTATGATTTATGTATTTTAATTTATTATATTTTGTGTGTTTTAATTATTTATCTAGAACTTTATTATTTAGTTTAAAATAATTTTACATTGTATAAATGTAATAAATAATAATTTTCACAAATAATAATAATGAAAAGGAAAAATAATAAAATGTAAATTGTATTAAAAATAAATGAAAACAAAAAAAAAAAGATGTAGTGTGAAGAATAGTACCCTCTACATGTAGTGTTAAATCATGCACTACACTAATGTAGCGCAAAATTGTAGTTCGTTGTTGGAGCACCATCTTGCGCTACATGTAGAGGTAGAACAAGATGTAGCGCTCCATTGGGAATGCTCTTAGATTTGTGATATATGTTGATCTCAAAATTATCTACAAATATAAAAATAACATCCTAACATAAACCTTTTTTCTGTTTAGGAAATTATACTCCCTCCGTCCCAATTATATAAAAAAAGAATTTCCTTTTATGGATGTCCCAAATATATAGGCTTGTTTCTACATAAAGTAATTTTTTCTAATCAATTTACTTTTATAACCTTATGCATTAATTATGTTGGCAACTATAACAAACATCAAATAGGGGTATAATAGAAATTTGGCTTGTTTAATTTACTTTTCCAATACAATTTCTTAATACGTGTGAAAAGTCAAACAAGTCTATATATTTGGGACGGAGGGAGTATTTATTTTTAGCAAAAAATTAATTTCTTTCAGTGATTTCCTAACAGTGATTCTAACCCGAGTTATACTTGGTCTAGTGTCATGGCTACACAAAAATTTCTCTGAATAGGGGTACGATGGAAGGTGACGAACGGTGAGAACATTTCAGAGTGGAAAGATTCCTACTTGAATTATGATCGGAATTTCTACGTACCAATGCCCTGTTGGAGTCTGAGTTGCGGAATGAGTCCAAATTTAAAAAAATTAGGACAAAACGTTAATGAGTCCATTTTCCAGGGAGGACAAGGCGTTCGGAATGAGTCCGGGAGGACAAGACGTTCGACCTAGTTGATCGTTTCGATGTCGAAATTGTTGGGTTATGGAGCTATGAAAATTTGCTTTCGAGGTCGGCAGTGTGCAAATTGTCGGCCCAGATAAATCCCCTTTTTAATATCACAGATGAATGGTGAGAAGGCGCCGAGCAAGGTTCTTTCGAATTAAAAACCTCTCGACCAAAAAAGGCCTGTCTGTGAGGCCAGTTTCATCTTTTTAGGTTTTTCCGGGATGGGCCAAAAGACCCCCCAATACTCCTCCATTGTATCTTGCCCACTACTTGCACTATCTTATACTATATAGTAGATCTCTCCCGGCTTGGTAGTGCCCCCCAAATGTAGTCGGTTTGACAAACCGGGTAACCAAATTGTTTTGTTCTCTTAATCCATAGTTCCATTATTTTCTCCCATAATTGCTTGCTTAAATTCCTAACAACTATCGAAAGCAAGGGATTCAGTGGGAGCAATTATAATTGTCGCTTTGTTGAGAAGCTTGATGGAACATTTTGAAAACTTTATCAGGTAAAAAAAACGCACAAAAGCGCCGAAAAGCCTCAGAACCGCCAACCAAAGCCCTGTGTCGAGCGGGTTCGATGGCGATTCATTGAGTATGGGCGTTGCTTGGAGTAGGTGGTTGGATGAGAGATTGGGAAGACGAAGTTTTTGTTGATATGGAATGAGTCCAGGGGAGGACAAGACGTTTTCTTTTGGAATGAGTCCGGGGAGGACAAATTCGATATTGAGGTCGTGCACTTCCGCTCCAAAATTAGTTCTCCAATGGGAGATTGTTGGGTTATGGAGCCCGAGTAAACGGGCCGCCGAAAATAACAACCAATTTCCTAGAACGCACAAAGGCGCTCGAAAGTTGGTTGGTCGAAAACTAGAACCGCCGACCAAAGCCCTGTGTCGAGCGGGTTCTTTATTCACGGAGTATGGGGGCGTTCTGGTTGGATGAGAGATTGGGAAGACGAATTGGAGTCGGTCTCGTGTGGGAGATTGTTGGGATTGTTGGAGTCGATAATGAGTCCATTGAGAAAAAGACGTTCGTAAATGAGTCCAGGGAGGACAAGACGTTCAACCTAGTTGAGGTCGTGCACGCCGGCTCCAAATGTTCGTGTTCGGATCTCGGTGGGAGATTGTTGGGTTATGGAGCCTGAGTGAAACGGGGATGCAGTCGCGGGAGGTGCTTTCGACCGATTATATGTCGGCAATCGGTTTTTTAATTGTTGCAACGGTGAGAAGGCGCTTTCGAGCAAGGTTCTTGATCGAATGATAAATCGAACCAAATTTCCGAGGTCTGTCTGTGAGGCCCAAATTCATCTTTTAGGGTTTCGGCCAGATGGGCCAAACCTAGGTTTCTTATCAATAAATACCCCCGACTCCTCCATTGTATCTTGCACTACTTGCACTATCTTATAAGATATAGTATATCTCTCTGGCTTGGTAGTGCCCCGGATGTAATCGGTTTGACAAACCGGGTAACCAAATTGTTTTGTTCTCTTAATCCATAGTTCCATTATTTTCTCCCATAATTGCTTGCTTAAATTCCTAACAAACGGTATCGAGCATCGAAAAAAGGATCCAGTGGGGATTTGGAATTATGGTGGCTTAAAATTTACCTTTGAGAAGTTTTGAAAAATAGTTTGGATTTGGCTTAAATCGCCGAAATACAATTTCTTAAACATCTTGAACTTCGAGAAATTTTTCGAAAGTCAAAAACCAAAGCCCCGTTTCATATATTTTGGTTGGATGAGAGATTTTTGGGAAGAAATTTTTAGCAAAAAATAAATTTCTTTCAGTGATTTCCTAACAGTGATTCTAACCCGAGTTATACTTGGTCCAGTGTCATGGCTACACAAAAATTTCTCTGAATAGTTCCGAGGCCTTTACGTGGATGCCCGATCTTTTAGGTTTGACTAGGTTGGGCGAAACCTAGGTTTCTTGTATAAATACATTTCATTGTGGAAAGATTCCTATCTTATAAGATATAGTAATATCTGATCGGAATTTTAACTACGTTCTCTTAATCCATAGTTCCATTATTTTCTCCCATAATTGCTTGCTTAAATTCCTAACATGCCCCATTTAAGCGAGCTTGATTCCTTGCGAGTCTCGGAACTTATGAATCTAGGTACAAGACAATGGAATCGCGATCTGGTGGAAGCAATTCTTGACGTGGACGATATCGTCAAAGTGCTGCAAACTCCGATCTCTACAGTCAGGTTTGATAATAGAGTTGTGTGGCACTTCTCTAAGGACGACAGTTATACTGTTAAATCTAGTTACATGTTAGCTACAAAATTAGCTTTTGATCGACGATTGGAGGTCGAAGACAGATGGAGAACTCTATGGGGATTGAAAGTACACCCAAAAGTGCAAGGTTGTTTATGGAGGATTAGTAGAGATTTTATTCCGAATAAAGTCAATCTTCTGAGGAAGAATGTAGTTGAGAACAATTTTTGTGTTATGTGTGAAGGGGCTCCTGAGACTTCGTGGCATACATTCATAGATTGTCCATATGGGGTGTTGGAGATCGGCAGGTTTATGGTATGTCATCGAAGAAACTATGCTTCACTTAGATTCTCTTCGAGAGCTGATCTATAGCATGCTGGAGTAAGACGAGAGTGTGTCGTTAAATATGATTATGTGGCAAATTTGGAAGGAGAGAAACTCTAAGTTGTGGGACGGAACCTGCAAGTCGGATATTGTTACGACTCAAGCAGTCTTGTGTTACCTTACAGAGTGGAAGGAGGAACGTATTCCAGCCTCAACAATTACCATAAATAAGTCGTGTTTGGCATGCCATAAGCCTCCCAGGGTCAGATTAAACTCAATGTTGATGCTTTTTTTTAGGACCTGTTTCGTATGGGTCCACCGGACTTGGTTAATCTCTCTGTTTCGACTTGCTCTTGTGAGCCAATAATATAAGAGTCTTTGTTGTAAAAAAAAATCTTATATAAACATATTTTTAATTAATTAATCTAAGCTACACATATATAGATTAACCAATAATTAAGTTTGCTAATTATTTAACTGGAGTATGAATATTATAATCCTAATCTATTATATAAATTTAAAATTCAATAAAAAATGTAAAATTATTAGAAATAAAAATGGCAACATATGTTATTAAAAAATGAAATTTTAATATTTAAAAATATTATAAAATTTTACAAGCAAGCTCGATAATTAATACATATAAAATTTCTACATATTAATATAAAATTTTTATGTGCTTATAATTAAATTTTATGTATGTAATTAATAATTTGTACCCTTAAAATCCCCTGATTTCGTCTATATCATATAATGGTAGACCTTTTTTTTATTACAAACAAAAAACTTTGACAAAACCTTTATATGTGTAGGATTTCCATTCTAAGTTCGTATGTGTAAATTGTAATTGCGAAGGGAGAAGGTCACGATAATTACAAATTAACGTGTATATTTTAATTAATTATTTATTATTTGAGATAATGGTACATTAATTATATTACAAAATAACGTGTATATTTTTTTTATAGAATTTTTTTTAAAATTTTCTTATTGTTTTTTATAATGTCATATTAACAGGTAATATCGTAACATTTACTTTCCTGTCAATATATATATATATATATATATATATATATAGAGTAATGATATAGAACCAACTATCTGGTTTTTTATGGAACCAGATTAATGACGTGTCATGCCAACTATTCCCTAAACCATGAACCATGAACCATAAACCCTAAATCATGAACCATTCGGGTCGGGTGAACCATGAACCACTCGGGCCGGGTTCGGTTCATCTGAGTTGAGTTCAGGCGGGTAAAAAAAAAAAATTTTTTTTTTTTTTACATTGATTTTATTTTTTCGTTCAATTTAATTTTTTTTTTTTTACGGCTTTGGTTCATGGTTCACCCGATCCGAATGGTTCATGATTTAGGGTTTATGGTTTAGGGAATAGTTGGCATGACACTTCATTAATCTGGTTCCATAAAAAACCAGATAGTTGGTTCTATATCATTACTCTATATATATATTATATATATTTTAATATGAGTTTTATTTTTAAAATTTAGTTTTTTTTTATCGAGTCAGTCGTGTCAAAACAAAAAAGATTTTATTTGTGTCATGTTAATACAAATTCTTATCATTTCATTATCATAAACACGACGTAGAAGCACAAATCGTCACCCCTAATTTAACGTTAACACAAACAATAAATAATTTCCAAATCATCTCAATCTAATTTCCCATTCATAGTTTTAAGTCATTTACAAAGCCATTAAAATAAGGTATATTAGTTCCATCTAGCCAATCATCCTTATTAATGAATTCTCCAACCTTAAATCTTCGCACTTTTTCGGGATAACCCGTAACATCTTCGTAGCCGGACCAATTAACCCTTTTATGGGTGGTGACCCGGGCCCACGATTATTAAACTTCCGATAAACCAACTTATCGTGACCGTCGATCCATGCCAATCCCTCCATCCAACCGGTTGTATGATGCTATCAAGGTACGACTCCATCACAACCACGGTCGAGTAAATAGACAAGGACGACCCAAAAAAGCTTTAATATGACCTGTTAGGGAAGTAATAAAATGAACTAATTACACACATTTCTACAAGTTTCGATTTTTAGATGCGATTGAATTATTATTTAATAGTATTAGAGGCAAAAGGTTCACGCTCACATCAGGGGTCCAATTCCCACTAAAAAACAACGCCACTCATATTAAATTGTTCACTCGATAAAATTTCTCTCAATGATGGAGTATGAGAATTCATTTCACGAGTGGGGGGATTGTTAAAAAAATAATATAAAAATGAATTAATTCAGGAATAATGTTTTTTAGGATACTAACTTTAGGGGGTTATATTTTAAGGACAATAATTTTACGGGCTTAAAAATATAGGACATTATGTTTTAAAATTTGTAAATATTGTATAGAACAATATGTTTTAAAATCATGTAAATTTGGGACAATTGAGCCCGAACAAGTCCGAATTTCATGTGACATTTCAGCTCAATTTTAGTTTATTCGGGCTCGATTGTCCTATATTTATAGATTTTAAAAATATTGTCCTATACTTACACATTTTAAAACTCATTATCCTACATTTTCAAATTCGTAAAATTATTGTCCTTAAAACACAAACCCCCAAAAATTATTGTCCTAAAAAATATTTTTTCAAAATTAATTTCACACCTCTTTACAAGTTCAGATGAGATTAAATTCTTTCATTACCTTTTTACGAATCAAGCTCGGGTGCAACAATTAGCATGCAGTTTTGGAAAACAAATCCGGAAGGTTCTAGGGGAGAAGGCGTGCCCTTCTTTTGGGCCGTGAATGTTATGGTCGTCGCCTTGGCCCCATATAAATTGCAAGATTGAAATACAATGGATGCATCGCCGCAGATGAAGTCAACTGTGCCGTAGATGTCACACTCTCGGTAAAATTGCATGCCCGATTTGGTGTAGATTGTGTCTTGATAGCCAATAAATGAGCATTTGTAATAAGCCACGTGGTTTGCTCTTGTCACGGATGCCGCAGCTTGGAAGCCTTCTCCGGCGATGTTTTCGAACGTTAGGAAAATGGCGATGAACCCATCCCCCAGAACAGCTGCAATTTGTATATGATTAATTTAGGGTATAATGTTTGCTGCCTTTTTGGTTTGAAACTATGATTAATGTAAAGCAAGGAAGAACAAATGATGTTTTTAGACAATTTTTTCTACAAGAAAAAGGGAAAATAGCTGCGAAAAAATTCGTCGCAAATTCTAATATTTTCGTCGCTAACACGGATTAGCGACGAAATTTAGTTTTATCGCTACATTTTCATCGCTATTTCCACTTTTTCTTGTAGTGTTATATTTTTCTCAATTTTTTATTTTGGTCCTACTCACTTTTAAATTTTGATTTTTGTCATGCAACTTACACAATTTCGAATTTTTGGTCCTATTGACTTTTAAATTTTAATTTTGTCTTATAACTTACATGAATCAAAATAAAAAAAAAAAGGTAAAAGTATGTAAATTACAGGACAAAAATTAAAATTTAAAAGTCTAAATGATCAAAAAGTCCAAAGTGTATAAATTACAGGACGAAAATCAAAATATAAAAATTAATAGGACCAAAATCCAAAAGTGGCAGAGTTGGGACAAAAAAAAAACTTTTTCCTTTTTATAATCCTATAAATTACTCTTAAGTCCTATCGAGTTTCACGAATTAAAAATTAATATGTACTTTTAATTGTTCGACAACTCGCTACGGGCTAAATTGTCGAACAATTAAAAGGCTATAAAACTAATTGCAATTCCTGAAAGTCGACATGACTGAAATCAAAAGAGAGGATAATTGTACATGACAAAAAAACTTAGTTTTCCTCTTCTTAGTTATAACATTTCGTAATTATTTTATTTTTAGTACTAGCCTTTCAGAAATAATTTTTTTCCCCGGTAACTGTCATTTATTTATGTTTTAGTCATGTAATAGAGTACTTCATTCAGAAGTTTTATCTTCAATAATAAACTAATATAACTAAACCAATAAAAGTGAAAAATTACGGGATAAGGTTCAATTTTTGAAAGTAAACATGACTAAAATCAAAATATGAGCAAATTACTCGACTAAAAAATAGATATGAATATGAATACTCACTTAGCGTGCCAGTTTGTGATGTGCTAAAATTTGGGGCATGCCGATTCCATTGAACTTTAGTCGTTGATGCTCCATCGCCAATAAGCACTATATTGGTCAAGTTCTTTCCTACCTCTACGCGTTCGACGTATACGCCCGCCTCCACATGAATGTAATATTTCGCGGGGCTGAGGATGGGAGCCGCCGCTAAAGCATCCGTTATAGTTTGGTGTGCGCTCGGATTTTTTTTTTGGAAACCGTTGAGTTGTAGACGATTGGCGAGATGCTCTTCTCACCCTTCTTGATAAACCCTTTCGGACCATGTTTATAATTTTGTTGTGTTGATCTTGCATTAGAAGCTATAGCTAAACATAAGATCAAATATGCAAGAATTGTTTTCATCGACATTAATTCGTAGTTAATTAGGAACATATGAGTCAAGAAATATACATTCTTCGTCCCAATTATATAGGTTGGTTTGATTTTGCACTATGGGTTAAGAAATTTTTTTGACAAGTAAAAATTTCATTATAATTCTATTTAATAGTTGTTATAGTTTCCAATGTAATTAATGTACAGAGTTATATTGATAAATTAATTTTAAAAAATTACTTTATGTAAAAACAAGTCTATATATTTGAACAAAATTTAATTATGATATACATATTTTTAATGAAATGGTCAGCCTACCATTATTTCAGCTTGTAATATTTAACAACAGTAGATTGTTTAGCAATTAACAATATTCCTTTTGAGTTGATTATTACAGATTTTATAAATTGCAGTAATCATTGAAATAAATTAATATAATCGGTCCACCTTTATTTAATTGAGATAACGCGCGTTTCATATCATTTTGCTAATAATTAATAAGAATGACGAATATTAAAATAATAAAGTAGCAATTAATAAAAGGCGAAGACTTCTTGATATCTATAAATATATAAAAGTAGAAGTTTGTCCAAATTTCAAGTGCATATTTAAGCAAGTGTAGTCACACTTGCTTTATGGTGAAAGGGTGTACTTCACTCTCTAGAAAAGAGAGTGACTTAATATCAACCAATAAAATTTCTTCATTTTATTCTTTATATTTTACTTTATAGTCTTACTTTTAAAATTTAATACTGATTTTTTTATTATAGATATATTTTTAATATATTATGTGTCAAATTAATCATTTTTTACCAATCTTTAATATGAAATACATATTGCATATATATAAATAAAATTCACATTTAAAATATAATTTTTTAAATATATTTTTAATCTTTTAAACAATATGGGTTGATTTTTTTATTTTACAAAATTTTAATTATCATTAAAAAAATATAATATATGTAATGATTTTAGTGTTTAATTAAAAATTATCTACTTAATTTTATTATTGTGAGATTCTCATAAATATATTACTTTATAAAATATATATACCAATTAAAAAATCAATATATGTCAAAATTTACATATACTGATATACATACTAAATTTAGTTTAAATTCATATCATAATTCATCTTGGATTGAATTTTTAATATTCAAGTCGTGCATCGCACGGGAGAAATACTAGTTTATGTAAAATCACGCTTACACTGAATCATAATTACAATTGACACCGTCCTGGGAACGGATCCCCTGCAGTACTGCAGCCTCCTGTGCAACCAAAACTGTGCCGTTTTGAAGGTGAGAATAGGGAGCAATATAGGATCTATGCGAAGGTTATTACTATTTACTAATATAAAAATTATAAAGTTAATTTTGGCATTGTTATTGGGCATTTTAAAATATTATCACATGAAAAATGTTACAAAAAAATTATTTTTGTAAAGATTAATAATTATGTGATACGAAAAATAGTTCTCCATATTATTTTTTGTATTAATTATTTGAATAAATAGAAGGTAATCTATTTTTCAAGATAAAATAAAATTTATCAATATTTTTAAATTAATCAAATATACTAATTGAACCTTAATAAAATTTATAAGATGACAAAAACTCGTATGAGACGGTCTCATGCATGAGACAAAATATAACTTAGCACAATTAACATTCATCCCCCTCAAAGTGTTAAAGCATCAATGCCCAAATTACACTCCGTCTCACCGTGAGACAGTCGCAAAGTGTTATAACATTAGTCTCACACAAGATAATCTTGTATTAAGATAAAAAAAAAAAAATTATTTTAACTAATAAAAATAATTTTAGATTAAAGGACCGATAAAAATCTGTACCATTAATCTCATAGACAAAATATAGGGTGAACAAGTTTCACGGTAAAACTGGTTAAGAAGTGTGACTTATATTACTAAAGAGTGTGACTTTTATATTATAAAGGGTGTGACTTTTTACTATAAAGGGTATTACTCATAAAAGTGAAGGGTGTGACTTATATCATAGCAGAGAGTATCGTAGTGATAACTGAAGGGTGTGACTTATATTACTAAAGAATATGCCTATAAAAAAAGAAAAAAATCACGGTGAACAAGTTTCACAGCATACCAACTCAATCTCATAATATATAATTATGATTTATATTTTTAAAATATAAATAATAAAAATGATTTTAAAGAAAATGCTAAATTGTGATTATGCATGAATTTTTTTAAATATTTTTAGAAGATAGTAGTATTTTATATTCAAAAAGTAACATCAAATTTTAATTAATAAAACGTATCCGTATATTGCTCCCTAATCCCTATTCTCACCTTCAAAACGGCACAGTTTTTGTTGCACAGGAGGTTGCAGTACTGCAGGGGATCCGTTCCCCAAAGTCCTATCTCCCTTTTCAAAAAAAATTCAAAACGACATTACTATTGGAATTTTGTTAATTTTAAATTCCTAATAAATTAACCAACAATCAAAATAATAATATAGATGAACTAAATATTTAAACTATTATTAATTATAAAAAAAACAGGCTAAAATTAACTTAAAGAAATTAGCTGTTCATATAAAAAAATGCGTTGATTGCTTGAAGTGCAACAATCTATCATGAATCCATGTGCATAGTTGAGATTATTTCATCTTTGTACCATGTTGCCTCCGTCAATGACTTTATTCTTGTCATCAAGAGAAACTAACATAAACTGATCTATAATTTTATTTTGAAAATATTCGTAAAATTATATTAAAAAAAAAAAGCAACTGTCATACATCCATACATGCATGTCAAGTTCGAGACATTATGGATACGACTATAACAACTAATTAAATGTTACATAAAATTCCATTTGAAACAACTGAATAAACGAGACATACTGTCATACATCCTTACATGCATGTCAAGTTAGAGACATTATGGATATGACTATAACAACTAATTAAATGTTACATAAAATAGCATTTGAAACAACTGAATAAACAAGACCTCATGGATACGACCAGTGGTGGAGCCAGAAATTGCACCGAGAGGACCCAATTTATAATATACTGCAATTAAATGCACTTTCGTATCTATATATAGAGCTGTCAAAATGGACTTACATGGGAAGTCAGTACATAACCCATCGAAACTCACTATTTAGCCAACCTGGAATTTTAAATTTACAATCAAATCTATCCAATTTATATATCCAAAAATTCAAATTAATGGATTTTAAATTTTTATTTGAACATTTATATATATGTATATATATATTTATATTTTAAGGACATAGTAAAACACATTCACTTTGCTTTTTAATTTTTATTAATTTAAAAAAAAAAAGGTAAAAAGACTGCGCCAAAAATGTCCCAATTCGAAGTGCTATTGTTTGGTAGAAGAAAGCAAGGCCCAAAATCCAAAATTTATTAGGCTGTTGGTAAAAGCCCAAGAATCATATGTAAGCCCACTATAACGGGTCCAATGTGTTCGTTGGGAGATAAATTGATGATGTTTATACCAAACTAGAAACCGGCCATGAAATCAGTCAAATTACCTTAAAAAAATTGTTTTTATAGTTGAATTGAAAAAAATTAGTAAGAACAGATTAAAAATCGACCATGAAATCAGTCAAATTACCCTAAAAAATTTATTTTTATAGTTGAATTGGAAAAAAATAGTCAGAACAGATTAAAAATCGAGAAATCGGTAAAATTGATTTTTTTTTAAATTTTTTTAATTAATTTAAAACTTAATCCTTATTTCTATCTTACTTATTTTAAATTTTAGTATTTCAAATTGTGTTGTGTTGTGTTTTCTTGATTCTATTGTATTTATTTCAATATAAAACTTATAAGTTTATAGTTTTAAAATGTATAAGTGCACATTTATTTTATTTTTTAATGTAACAAAGGGAATATTTTATGAAAATTGATCGTGATCATTTTAATGGTTGGACTGGCAGATCCAACCGGTTGAACCATCAAACAGTGCCTATTCCGATTTGGTTGTTGATCCAGTTATGAAAACACTGATTTATACTTTAATAATTTAAAAATATATTAATATGCAATGAGTTAAGACTCTTTGTACTCTATTTATATCAAAACAACTAATATTTTATAGTAAAAAAGATTTAATTATTCGAAGAAAATAAATAATACCCTTTAAAAAATATATTTAAAATTTGCGATGTATATACGTGGTATATACAAGAATTTGTCCCAAGATCACAAATAACCTTTGGCATAATAGCACTACTGCAATAATTATCATTTAGCTAATTACCTAGTTTCATGAACTAATAAACGTACTATTGGAATATTATAATAATATTATAAGATAGCGAATCCACGTCCATATAGCCACCCACCTTTTCCGAGAAAAACCATAAGACCCCACCATTCTCGTTTTTAGCCACCCCTCCCACTCCAATTTCTCTGCCCATCAGAACCGATGCATCCATGTTAGCATGCTGCGCCACATATAGCTAGGGCTGAACCCTTCCGTCGCCGCCCATTTTTGTAATAGCGGGCATTAAAGATCCGTGCAACAAGTGTATCCGGATTATGGATGATGTGATTCAACAAGTGCAACAATGTGTTAGAGAATGTCACACTTCGAAATTATAATTTATTAAGAGCCCATTTGGCCGATGAAGCAAATCACAAATATTTCTCTACATTTTCGGTTCTATTCGTTTCAGGTATGCTCGCTCGATTTTCTTGTTTAAGTTTTGGGTTTACAATTGCTTTACCGTTTGTATAGGCAATTTTGGTAGAAATAGATCGAAAATGTGAAATCATTTGTTAGGATTAGTGTTTTTTCCTCTTTCTTTAGTTGCTATGAAGATGGGTTGACATTTGCTTGTGCAATTTGAACACTAGAACATGAATCTTGTGGTTAAATCTTTTAGCTCTTTTTTGGGGGTTTACTCCGACTAAATATGTTGTGATATTTGTGTTTGGGGTATTTCTTGATGAGAGTGATTGTGTTTTAGTTTGATTCTCTGATTGTTATTGTGGTGGGAGTTTATTGACTGATTTGAGGGGATCAAGAAAATGAGTTGCAGGGGCAAGCTTGTGGTTAATGAATGGTTACCTGCAAGTGTTTGAATTCTATATTCTTAGCTCTGTAATGGTTAAGTACTCGATGATTTATGTTTGTGTAATACTGTGGACTTGGATTGTTTTGATTATCTGTTTTTGAGCGCTGGTAGTGTTGTTTGCTGTTGTGGATTGCATTTGCCGAAGTTGTGAATGAGATATTGGATTAATGGCAAATCTGATTTCTATGTATACATTGTTTCAATTTTTCAACTCCTAATTGGAGATTTATTTCCTCTGTAGGATATCTCTATTAAATGAATGCTTAGTTCTTTTCAGGTGGTTTTGCTTCAACTTTGTTTTGATTAAATTTGGTATTTTCCTCTTTCACAGTCTCTATCAAAGTATAAAACTGAAAAGTGGGTGGATTATGCATGAATTTTGCCTTGTGGACTCTCTCAACTCACCATGCTTAACTAAGGTGGGAATTAGGCTCCACTTGGTAGGGGGTATGGATTGTATCTTGTTTGAGATTAAACTCTCTCAAATCATCATATGAGCATCAAATTGGTAGATTCATACTTTAGCACATTGTGTACTCCCTGAGAATATACTCTGGATTTATTTATTTTAAAATCTAAGTCTCCCAAGACATTCATAATATAAACTTTCCACTTCTAGTCTAAAATAGGATTAGCAAAATGCAGTTGTTCACTAGAGTGAATTTGCAAACTGTTGCAGACATTCTCATGTGTTTAGATGCATTAGCATTTAGTTTCTAAATTAAAAAAATAATATCCTTCAAGAATGTGATATCAATGGCTGAGAGAAAAGCGTAGTGAACTTCTAGTTTCTCCTTGATGTGAATATAACTGATGATTCTGAAGGCTGGGAATGAGGTGTAATGCTTACTGGCAAGAATTGGAAGGACGAGCTATTGTCACCACCTGCAATCACCATTTGTGTATCCAATAATCAATGTGCATAATAAGATTGTTTTTTCTATATAGAGGTCCTGTTGGATTCTTGATCTTGAACAAATTTGCATGATTTCCTTAATAACCTCAAAAGGCAGTGAAGATGCCAATAAGATTCTCCGCAATGATGGTTCTTGCCCCGTCTGCGATCAATTGCTCTCCAAAAGGTATGTAAATGTTCATCATAATGTTTAATCATTATAGATTTTCAGGGAACATATCGATTTGTTTTCATTATGCTGAAGTCATTCCTACGGTCCAGTTTGCACAGTATTAATTTGTCAATCTGTGAATATCTAGTTTCAGTGGAATATATATTGTTTCACTTGATTAGTTGATTTTAACATGACATCTTTTTGCATGTCAGTCTTATGAAGCCTGTTGACATCAATCCAAGCGATGAATGGGTACATGTAAAAAGTTTCTCTTAGAACAAGTCCTTGTCCTCTCCAAATTTTTCTTGAACTCCATCATCAACCTTTATATGCTATAATATCACTTAAAATATACCCTATGAATTCTACATAATATTTTGCTTTCTTCTGCAGATGGCTATGGCTGGAATTTCACCTCAGCATAGTATCCTCAAACATTGAAGTTGAAGTGAATTGTTTTTATGGTCACAAAATGTGAACATTTGGTCAAACAACTACCTTAATTTTCCAAAATGCATGCATCAAATTTGTTTTCCTGAATATTCCCAGTGATAAAGAATGCATATAGAAGTGCGGCATTTTATATGGGGCAAAAGGACCTGGAGATGCAACTTAAGTTTAATAAAATAGCAGCTCAGTGCCGGTCCAAATGTGAAGCAATGCAAGAGAAATTTCAGGAGAAATTAGAGCAGGCTTACACTTCTTGGTGAGTGTTGCTTTGGACATTTTCCAGGCACTGATAACGGATCTGGACACAGAGGGCCGCTACTTGTTCTTGAATGTTGTTGCCAACCATTTACGCTATCCCAACAACCACACTTATTACTTCACTTTCATTATTCTTAGTAGTTGTATGTTTGGAGGATGTTCAACAAGGATTATGTTGAACATTTAGATTTGATCATTTGATTGAATAGTATTTTTGTTTCTAGAAATGCAGGCTAGCTTTTTGTAGGGATATTAGTTGATAGTCCTGTTTTTAAGGATATCAACTTGGTATTTAAATGGAAACCCTTCTTTTGATGGAAAATTTGTTCATTTGAATCAACTCCCTAACTTGTTCTTTTGAATCAACTCCCTAACTTGTTTATATGAATCAACTCCATAATGTTAATATGTTAACTTGTTGCTAATCTAATGAAAGATGAGTTTTTAAGTTATAATATTGTAGTATAATTATTAAATTAATTTTCTTTTTATTTACAAAATTGCTTACTTTTAATAAAATTTAAATGCCATAAACATAATTTTTGGTAGGATGAATTCTGATTATTACATGGACATGACCATTATTAATACCACATGTTAGTCCACAAATAAGAAAAGTGAAAATTGATTTTTTCGTCTTGTAAGTTCGATCTATTTTGATCTTGGTCCAAGTAACTTTGTGTTTTTTATCTTAGTCCTATAACTTTGTAAAATTCAACTTTTTGGTCTGTGTTTGCGGGCTTTAGATTTGTGGGCTTCAAATTATCGTGATATTTTGGTTCAGGTGTAATTGATTTTAATAAAAAAAAAAAAAAAACGTCAGAATTACCTGAAAGACTACCTGTGATAGCAAGTCATATGACAAAAAAGTTGAATTTTACAAAGTTATAGGACTAAGATAAAAAACACAAAAGTTACTAGGACCAAGATCAAAATAGGTCCAACTTACAGGACGAAAATATCAATTTTCCCTTAAAAATACGAGGCTTTTGTGTTTTAGTACAAAGGGTAAAATTGAATATTTCATCAATTTTATACATGTTTATTACTCCCTATATGTATAAAATATATTTAATTTAAATATATTTTAAAAAACAATAAAACTAGGCTCGTAATTATTTTTGGGTAGAAGGGGTAAACATGACATTTCAATGAAATCCTCAATTTTATACATATTTATTACCCCCTACCAAGTGTCATACTAATTTTATACAAATTTATTATCCCCTACCAAGTAGAATACTAATTTTATGTTACAACTCATATTATGTCGTACCAAACGACATAATACTACTAACTCGTATTATATTATACGAATCTTATTTATCTCATACTAATTTCATACCCTCTACCAAGTGGAGCCTAAGAGTATTGAGTATGAAGTTTGCAAAAAATTCAACTAATTATACCAATTTTCAAATGCCATTTCACAATAATTACGTAGAATTTTCGAATAATGACCAAAATCTGAAATGCAACGAATGGTCCGTAAATTGTTCGAATCATTTAATAATATTCCCCAACTGTGTAGAATTTTCCAGCCGACGTTCATATGTTATGCTTGGCCACACACAAGATTAGAAGTAATGCACTAGTCAATTCTAAAATAAACTAAATCAGGTGTACACATTAATTTTATCATTAATTTTATCACGGTTATATATAAAAAAAAATTATTATTTAAAAATATAAAACATTTTTAATAATAATAATTTTTATGCATAACAGTGTTACTAAAAAAATCGAGTTCACGATAAACTTATGTTCATATAAATTTTTATTATAAAATAAATATTATCATTATCATACATACATATTTATATAAACATAATAGACAAACTGAACCACTTAAAAGGTGACAGAAACTACACCAGAAAAAAACAGCTGCACACACTTGTTGTAAAGTGAAACGTAAACTATACAGATTAATTGATGCTGACAAAGTAAAGTGTCTCAATAATTAAGATGCTTCCACAAACATAAATTAGTAACATGATTACAAAAGTTCTTAATAATAATTAATATTACACAAATATTTCATATTAAAGTTAAACCCAATACTCAATTTCGCACCAATAGTCCAATAATCAGTAACAACATATACAAATATATATATATATATATATATATATATATATATATATATATATATATATGCCAGAATACAAAGAATAACCTTTTTATCATTCTTTACAAGAAAAAAACAACAAAACCTAAATCGAAGATAAGGAGTCCATCTTTGCTCCATCTCCTTATCCGAAGAAAAGAATCTTTTTTTTTTCCTTTTTTTTCGTTACACCCTTAATTTTTTTTAAATATTTTAATTCCTAAATAAACCACCTAAAAAAAATAAAAATGGTATCAAATTAAATTCACTTTACAGATTTCCCATGATCGTGTCCGTAATAAGACAGATACCATTTAACAAACTTTCTCAACCCGGTTTGCAAATCGGTCGTGGGTCGGTACCCGAATTCTTTTCGAGCCGAGCTTATATTCGCGTGCGTAAACGGGACGTCCCCGTTTCCGGGCATTTCGACCACGTTTTTCTTCGCCTTCACCTTCAATTGCTTCTCCAAAATCCCGACCATCATTGGCACGGTCACGGGCGAGGTATTGCCCAAATTGAAGATCCGGTACTGAGCCGGGGCCCGTTTCTTCCCGCCCGAACCCGTACTCTTTTTAGCCGAATCCAACGACCCGATACACCCTTTCACAATGTCGTCAATGTAAGTGAAGTCACGTGCCAAGTCCACGTGATTCTTCCCGCGATATATCGTGATCGGTTTTCCCGCAAGGATATTTCGCGTGAACGAGAAGTAGGCCATATCGGGTCGGCCCCACGGCCCGTAAACCGTGAAGAAACGCAACCCGGTTATGGAAAGCCCGTAAATATGGTTATACGTGTGCGTTATTTCCTCGCCCGCTTTTTTCGTCGCGGCGTATAGCGAAGCGGGTCGGTCGGTCCGATCCGATTCGGAAAACGGGGCCTTTTCGTTTAGCCCGTAAACGGAACTGGAGCTGGCCCAGACAACCGCGGGTTGCGGGTCGGCCCGTTTGCAAGCTTCTAGAAGGGTTACTAACCCGGCGATGTTGCTGTGAACATACGATTGGGGATTCTCCATGGCGTATCGTACGCCGGCCTGCGCAGCCAAGTGCATCACGTGGCTAAAATGCGCTATCTCGAAGAGCTTCGCTAACATGCGCTCGTCGTTGATGTCGCCCTCGACGATGAAGATATCGTGCGCACTGAGGAGGTTTTTGCGGGCGCGTTTTAGCGAGGGGTCGTAGTAGGTGTTGAAGTTGTCCAATCCGACGACGCCGTCGCCGCGCTTGTTGAGGGCGAGGGAGACGTGGCTGCCGACGAAGCCGGCGGCGCCGGTGACAAGGACGGAGAAGCCGTTGTGGCGGCGGATCTGGGCGGATGCGCGGATCTGGCGCTCCCAATTGTGCCCGCCCCAGGAGGAATTGTTGTTGAAATACTTTGTGCCGGAATCGACGAACGATCGGAAACTTAAATACGCCGCCGTGAGAGCCATCAGAAACAGGGCCCATAGAAACATAGTGCTCGTTGAGGCGAAACATCTGTAAAATTGGCGGTGCATTGTGTTGGATTTGTCCTTGAATTTACCAGGGGTTGAAGGAAGGAACATTTCGCCATCGTTGTCCAATGAACGCATCCTGTAACGAAATCGAATCGAAATTCCTTGGGATGTGAAAAATCAGGAACGAATTTGTTGAAATTGGATTTGGAATTTGAGATTAAGCAGATGGATTATGAGGCATCTGCTAAATTGAGGGGGAGGAAGATTGGGGATTATATATTGAAAGGGGGAAGAAAGACGCGTGAACGCGGTGGAAGGAAGGCTGTCAGCCAGTGTGGAAATTTAATTATTAGTATTAATTTTGTAAAAAATATTTCTATAAATATTTGTAAAAGAGAGAGGGGGAATATAGGGAAAAAGAGCCAATGAATGAGATGAAAATAGATTAGTTTTTTGACTTTGGGTTGTAAAGCGGTGGATTATATGTACGGTTGTTTAGGAAGATGTATACGGTCATGGTCTCGTTATTTAAGAGTGTGGGAGTCCACGCGGTGAGTTGAACTTCAAATTCTAGTGAATTGGGGATGTGCGTATCAATCTTAATTACAATGTGGCAAGCATTATATTATGGTTTCCATTTTAAAATTATAATTTATTGTATTAAAATACGCAATATATTTATATTGAATTATACAATTATTAAAATAGAAAACAAGTTATATATTTCAATATAAATAAATTTTATATATTAATGTAAGAAGTAGTATGATTCTAAAATATATTATGAAATATATAGTGCACTTGGTGAATATGAGACTCACTCTTATAGTAAAAAGATACATTTGTATGCGACGATTTCATGATGAAACGCAACATAATTTAAACAAGACGCTTTAATACCTTTTAAGGATAATTGTTGATTTGTATTAGTTTATATATAAGTTTCGTACAATTTTTTTATCTATATATATATATGTGTTATTGTTATTGTTAATAATAAAAGGAGAAGTTAATTTATTGATCATCGAGAAATAAAAGAAGACAAAGTATCACATAAAGCTATATAATTGAGATTACATATTCCACTTTAGTATTTTATCTTGTATTTTGTTGTCTTGAAAAATGGCATGGATATTTAATAATGATTTGTGATATTATTTTAAGAGTAACTCTCTTGTGAAATATTGCACACTATGGATATGTGCAATACATCATAATTAAAATAAATTAGACTAAAATTTGCGGGTCAATCTCACGCAAAATTACAAATTTAAATAATAACTTGATGTGTTACTACATGAATAAAAGAGTGTTACCCTATGAGCAAAAGAGTGTTACTACATGAATAAAAAATAGTACAAACGTGAAAAAATCATCAGTCCTAAATTATAGAATTTACAGAACAACGTGAAAATAGTGCAGAAGCATCTGAAAAATTGCTCCAGAAAATCAAGAGGAAAACGAACGGAAGGACCTGTAAATTTGTCCGGATGAGAAAATTGAAAAAAGGGAGAAGAATATGGAAGAATTTGAATAAGGAAGAGAAAGAAAAGAAAAGGAAGAACAAAAGAAGAGAAGAAAAAACCTAAAAACGTAGCACTATAAAATCTGGAATCGCAAGGAAGAAGAACCCTAGGATCACGAGGAAGAAGAAAACGGGCAGCGCCGGATCTGAAATGGCCTTGGGCTTGACCCGCAAAAATAAATATCTCTCCTATTTGGGCTAATTGCATATAAATCACACTATACAATATTGCATACAAGTTTTTGTGTTATTATTGAGTAGGACTCTTGTGAAATATTGCACAATAATGATATATGCAATACACCACAATTAGACAGACAAGGGTTGTGAGGTTCAGTTGGGCGAGCGGATATATATTTATAGAATGATATATTTATCAAATATGTGTTGTAGTCTAATGGTTCAAGTTTGTTGTTAATATATTTGGTCGTAGGTTCAATTCTTATTGAGCATATAACTTTTAATTTTTTTTTGTCAATTTTTGTGTGTTACTACATCTATGTGTAAGTGTTACTACATTGTTATATGAAATAACTTCATATCTTACGTAACACATATTAAAATATAATGTAACATATTGTTGTTCATATGGTAACATATGAGTATTCACATAGTATTACGACATGTATACAGTGTTATATATTACTAAAAAATAAGTGTTACTACATGAACAAAAAAGTGTTACCCTATGAAGAAAAATGTATTACCACATGAACAAAACCAGTACAATCATATAAAGAAATCCTTTGTCCAAAATTACAGATTTAAAGAACAACTTGATGTGTTACTACATGAACAAAAGAGTTTTACGTTATAAACAAAAAAGTGTTACTATATGAACAAAATCCAGTACAATCCGAAAAAAAATCTTCAGTTTAAAATTACATATTTAAAGAATAGCGTGAGAAGAGTGTAGAAGAACCTGTAAATTTGTGAGCAGAGAAAACTGAAGAAATTAAAAATAATATGGAAGAGAAAAAAGAAAAAGAAGAGCAAGAGAAGAGAATGAAAAACCTGAAGAACACCGTGAAAACTAAAACTGAGATATAAATTGCGTTTGACGTGGTGACGCGAGGAAGAAGAAGAAATCTAGAGGTTGCGCGACATGAGGAAGAAGAAGCCCTACTCGACCCGGTGTTGCAGACCTGGGAAAAAAAAATTCAATTAACTTGTAATTTCATATATGGACTTGTATGCAATATTGCATACAAGTTATTCAAAAAAATATTGCATACAAGTTTTTTGCGAAAAACTATTGTTTCGATCGACTATTTTGACCAAAGTTTGATTTGTTTACAAGAAAATTTGAAATATTTAATAATAAATATCTGCTTATATGAAGAAGAAAAATGTTCATACAAAAAAAAAAAGAAGTTTGTAGACTAAAACAAAGTGAAGTATCACAAATCTTTCTATCCATCTTGTATATTGTCTTTTCATTCCTAGCATTTTGTCGATATATAATCAATACTTTTTATCATAAAAGTAATATTTTTCAACCATTTTCTTTTAATGATAAGTGAAATAAATAATTTGATTGAATATTTTTTTTCAAAATTGAATCAAAATTATGTTAGTTGTATGATTGTAATTAATGGACTGAATGTTACTCATATTATCTCTCAAATTTGTCTCTTCTTTGGTATATATTCTTTAAAAACCAGTGTTTGTGTTTAATAATTAATATAATACATTATACGTAGTATTATTGTATGTGTAACTAATACTCCGTACATTGAAAAAGTTGAGAAGAAATATATAAAAAAAAAAAACATTAGACTATTCTTAGCAAATGCATGTCGGTATGTATAAGATTCAATATTTAAATATTATTCTAAAATTACTGAATGATAGTGCTTTACAACTCTAAAACGAAATGATCATATTCAGAGAACCTAAACTTTTGTAATAAAGGAATCAGATTGGCATTAATTTTATGGCTATCTTCTTCTTCAATTTTATAAATACAATAGGTTCACTTAGGTATTACTTTAAAAATAAAAAATGGGTCGAACTATTTTTGTAAGAGATAATGAGACTATTACATTAGACTATTGCACGTTGACTTTGTTATTTTCTTAGAAAATGCATTTGAAAAAGAAAAACATGTCGATTTTCTATGTATTAAAATACTAATAATTCATTATATCAGTTTTATGTGAAATAATGAGCGAATATAATATTGGCTAGGTCTTGTATGCACCCGGGTGCACCGTGCACTCATTGTGCATTTTAGAAGCATGCAACTTATTAAAATGTATTAGGGATATTAGTTGACCGTGTTTTTGTATTTAATATTGTATAGTTTGTTGAGATATTATTTCCATGTATATTGTTGTATCCCTCTTTTAATAGTGAAATCCCTCATCACCTAATTCACGGTGAATCAATCACTTGTCTTACATGGCATCAGAGCTTAATCTCCATTGCTCAACTGCATGTGGAGTTGCTCAATCTCCGTCGTGACGATCATTCCGTCACGGATTATGGTCGTGCTTTCAAATCCCTTTGCGATCAACTGTCAACCATTGGTCGGCCGGTTGCTGAGAATGATAAGGTTCACTGGTTTCTTCGTGGCCTCGGTCCTCGCTACATTGGATTCAGTGATACGCGTATGGCTATGCCGTCCCTGCCTTCATTTCGCGATTTGGTGCATCAAGCGATTCAGTATGAAATTCTGTTGAAGGCGGTGGAGGCCCCTGCTCCGCGTTTTATTCCCAAAACCGTGGCTCCAACAACTCGGGTGGTGGGGGCCGCTCGAACAACAGGGGCGGAAATTCAAATGGTGGTCGTTCCAACAATGGTGGTCGTGGCAACTCGAACAACATAAACTATGGAAATTCGAATGGTGGCTCGAATTCGAATTATGGAAATAACAATGGTTTTGGTGGACGTCGGCCACCCCGTTTCCAAATCTGTCGTGGTGAATACTATGCTGATAAGTGTCCTCAGTTCCTCCAGGGTCGTTCTCAATCTGCCCAGCTTGCTCAGGCTTTTCAAGCTTCGTGCAACGTCTCCAACAACACCCCGAATTGGTATATGGACTCTGGTGCTTCTGCCCACATGACTGCTCAGCCTTCTGCACTAGATACGTTTGAACCGTACACTGGTAATGGTTCCGTGATTGTTGGTAACGGAAATTCTCTCTCTATCTCTCATATTGGTATTAGCAAATTATCACCTGATGTGAATTTATTGGACGTTTTGGTTGTGCCACATATAACTAAGAACCTTTTGTCCATCAGTAAGCTCACGTCTGATTATCCGGTTGATGTTGTTTTCTCTGATAAATTATTTATTGTTCAGAATCGGGCAACCAAGGCAATACTGGCACATGGCCGGTGTGATAAGGGTCTATACATTCTGGAGAAAGGGAGTACAACTTTGGTGGCTGCTTTGCGGACCAAGACTTTGAAGGCAAGTTTTGATCTTTGGCATTTACGTTTGGGGCATGTCCCATTTTCAATCATTTCTTTGCTGAATAAATTAGGCTACTTGTCAGTAACTTCTGTTTTGCCTAGTCCGAATATTTGTTCCTCTTGTCAGTTGGCAAAGAGTAAATGATTGTCTTTTACATTGAATGATAAACGTGCTTCTGCTGTGCTTGATTTGGTGCATTGTGATTTGTGGGGACCAGCCCCAGTTAATTTTGCTGATGCTTTTCGTTACTATGCTGCTTTCATTGATGATTACTCTCATTTCACTTGGTTATTTCCATTACGTGCTAAATCGGAATTTTTTGCTACCTTTGTGCGCTTTCACACGTTTGTCTGTAATCAATTCTCGAAATCCATGAAAATTTTTCAAAGTGATGGGGGTACTGAGTTTACAAGTAATCAACTTCGGAATTTCTTAAATCAGCATGGAATTCTGCATCGTATATCTTGTCCGTACACTCCTCAGCAAAACGGACGAGCTGAACGAAAGCATCGTCACATATCTGAGACGGGACTTTCTATGATGTTTCATGCCAACTCACCCGCTCGATTTTGGTTCGACGCCTTCTCCACAGCAGTATACATCATCAACCGGCTTCCTTCTGTTATTCTGGATAACAAGTCTCCATTTGAGCTTCTCTTTCAGCAGGCCCCTAATTATGCAAACTTTAAACCTTTCGGTTGTTGGGTCTTTTCCGTTTTCTTAGATTACTCTCCTCACAAGCTTGCTCGCCATGATCGAGCTTGCATTTTTTTGACTCTGGCCCGACCCATAAGGGTTTTTGGACAATCCTATCTCCGCTCGTATATTCATTACACGTCATGCTCAATTTGATGAACGTGTTTTCCCTTTCTCAGGCAATTCACAGGTTTCCTCTGAAGGTGACATTGATCTCTTGAGTTTTCAGGACTTAGAAGTTGGTCCCGATTCCGCTCCACATTCTTTGCATGGCCGAGACACTCTCATGCAGCCTACCTCGGCTGCCTCTCGCCCACTCCCGGACCATGCCGAGCTGCCGACTCCTCTTCTGGCACCTCCGCCTCTTGCTCCGGCACATCCGCCACCTCCTCATGCCGAGGCACAGCCAAATCCACCTCCATCGGTTGCTAACTTGCCGATGGTTCCCAAGCTGCACCACCCGCACCACAACCATCACTTGTGCCTCCATCTCATTCTATGGTTACTCGGTCCAAATCCGGCATCTTCAAACCTCGGTATCCGGTTGATCTGGCTTTCAGTGCTCTTCTTTCAGCCTTGACTTCTACTTCTGAGCCCCGCGCGTTCAAGTCTGCTTCCAAGTATCCAGAATGGATGGCTGCCATGAGAGAGGAGATTGATGCCCTACACTCTAATGACACTTGGGACTTGGTTCCTAGGCCTCCGAACACAAATATCGTCGGTTCCAAGTGGGTATTTCGCACGAAGTATCATTTTGATGGCTCCATTGAACGTCACAAGGCCCGTCTGGTTGCACAAGGCTTTACTCAAGTACCTGGGGTGGACTTTCATCGTGCATTCATCTTATTGTCAAAGCTGCCACGGTTCGAGTTATCCTGGCAATTTCTGTTCAGTTTCAATGGCCTCTCCATCAACTCGACGTTAAGAATGCATTTCTGAATGACATTCTTACAAAACCTGTCTACATTGCCCATCCCCCGGGTTTGTCCGATTCTCGATTTCCAGATCATGTCTGCTGTTTGAAGAAGGCTTTGTATGGGCTTCGCCAGGCTCCTTTGGCCTGGTTTCAGCGTTTTAGCTCATTTCTCAGCAGCATTGGATTCTCCACGAGTCGCTCTGACTCGTCCCTTTTCTTCTTGCATCAAGGTACCTCGGTAATCTTCTTACTTCTGTATGTTGATGACATCATAGTAACGGGTAATGACTCTGCGTTCTTGAAAAAGTTTATTGATCGCACGCATGCCGAATTTGCTATCAAAGATCTAGGTAAGCTGAACTACTTTCTTGGGTTGGAGATATCCTACACCTCCGACGGTTTATTTGTTGGGCAAGCCAAATATGCACGTGATATCTTGGAGCGTGCTAGCCTTATGGAATCGAAGCCGATTGCAACTCCTCTTCTTGCTGGCGAATCGCTTTCGAGCAATGGAGTGCCTTTCTCCTATCCTACTTTATATCATTCTCTTGTTGGTGCTTTGCAGTATTTGACTATCATTCGTCCGGATTTGTCCTTTACAGTTAACTCCGTTAGTCAATTTATCCACTCCGGTATGTTAAAGGCACACTTCATTTTGGTCTTTCCTTTTCTCATCGCCCCGAATTCAATATTGTTGTTTACTCTGATGCGGATTGGGCACGCTGTGTGGAGACTCGTCGTTCGACTTATGGTTACTCAATTTTCCTTGGAGGTAACCTTGTTTCTTGGAGTGCAAAGAAGCAACCTATTGTCTCTCGTTCCAGCTGGGAGTCTGAATATAGGGCAATGGCCAATACAGCTGCCGAGTTGGTCTGACTGTCCAACTTGCTTCGGGAGCTTCGTCTTACATCCCTGGATCGACCACTATTACTTTGTGACAACAAGAGCGCCATATTTCTCAGTCAAAATCCAGTGGCACATAAGCGTGCTAATCACATTGATATTGATTGTCATTTTGTACGAGAGTTAGTCTCTTCAGGTAAGCTTCAAACCCAGTTTGTTCCGTCTCATCTTCAGCTTGCGGATATTTTCACAAAGAGCCTTCCACGTCCGGCTTTTGAGTTTCTACGTTCCAAGCTCTGCGTTTGCCTTCACCCCACGCAACGCTTGCGGGGGGTATTAGAGATATTAGTTGACCATATCTTTGTATTTAATATTGTATAGTTTGTTGAGATATTATTTCCATGTATATTGTTGTATCCCTCTTTTAATAGTGAAATCCCTCATCTCCTAATTCACGGTGAATCAATCACTTGTCTTACAAAATGCATGCTTCAGTTTGGAATAGTTGCATGTTTCTTTTTTGTATAGTTGCATATTTTTAAAATCTCGAAATATAGACTCCCTCCTATTCAAAATATAAAATGTTTTGATCTTTTGCACGGTTATTAATAAAGAAAAATTATACCAAAATTAGCCTTATTTAATGATATATTATCTTTAATAATATGATAGGGAGTAAAACAAAAAAGTAAAAAAAGAGTATTAAATAAGGGCAATATAGGGAAATAGAAGCTAGAACATCAAATAAGAAGTAAATAATGCAATAAACCAAAACATATTATATTTTGAATAGGAGGGAGTATCTCACTAGCACGTAACACGGCGTATTAAGTTAGATATAAAATAATTTTTTTATTAATTTTAACTAAAATATTTTAAATATTTATTTAATTTAATTACAGGTATAATATTTATATTTTAATATTATTTATGTATATTTTCATTCATTTTTTTATTTTAAATTACTTTCTCCCATTAAAATTAGGCGTTATACTCATTCCAGTCTTATATATTATTTACATAATACATGTCGTTTTGACATTTTCACCATCATTATTTCATATATACACCTAATGATTACTTTTAATGGTTATTAAAAAATTTAATTTCTAAAAATATGTTGTGTGAATAATTTTTTCAGCCATTAATATTTATTGTTATAAATATTTAATTATAAAAAATTAAGGTTAAGGTTGTCATAAGAAAATTTAAATGATCATGAAAATTAATTATTATGAGTATATATAATATAATAAGGGGAGAAAATATCAGAATGGGAGGGAGTAATTTAGAATAAATAATTAATGAAAATATGCACATATAATATTAGGAAATAAAATTACGTCTATAATTGAATTAATCAAACTAATTAAACATTTGAAGAATTTAATTTAAAATTAATGATATAAAAACTATTTTTAATCCCGTGTAGACGTAGTACATCATGTTACATGCTAATGATACTTAAAAAATAAAAGGGATTATAAATTTATAAATTATGGAGTATGTATTTAATATTAATCCCTCCGTCCCGATGTAATTATCCCATTTCTTTTTGTTGTTTTATTTAAAGAATAATAATAAAATAATAAAAATGAACGATATTTTTGGGTATTGGAAGAAAGAAAAAAGGTATATGGAGTAATTAGTGGAGTAGTGAGTGACATTTTTTGTAATATTGTGTGAAAAGTGACGATAAAAATTATGGGTAGTGGAGTTACTTTTTGCTTTTATGGAATGAGAAAGTTATAGTGGGACGTCTATAAAAGGAAAACAAGACAATTATAATGGGATTTGGGGAGTATAAATTAATGTATTTGTTTTGAAGATGAAGTATTTTAAATATAGCACACACATAAATGTGGTGTGATTCATATTTAATAAATAAGAGATAAATAGAAGGTAAATATCAAAATTAAATAAATGAATGACTGAAATTAAAAAATTAAAAAATCAATAATAATACTGTAAATACTTTCTCATAGAAATTCAGAGATTTGAAATAAAGACACCACATGGATTGGGGGTGATTCGTCTTTAGTAGAGTTGGTTTTCCATGAACCAGATCTATGTTATGAACTTGAATTATTTGACCAATTTCACTCATTTCCAACACATTTTTCTAAATCACTAGACTTGACTCATATTATACATTGGGTAGGGTCAAATGTCATGAATTAAAAATAAGGTTCATAGTATGAATCAAGTCTATACAAGTTTTTGTCCCTTTAGTATATACTACCTCCGTCCCATATTAGTTTTCACAGTTGATTTTTACACGCGTTTTTTGGAAGCGAGTTTTGTATTAGTAATTGAAAGGATAAAATGACTTTTAAGGAGGGGTATGATAGGTGAGCCATTTATCTATCATACCCCTCTTTAAAAGACACTTTATCATTTCAATACTAATATAAAACTCGCTCGTAAAAATGCATATAAAAGTCAACTGTGAAAACTAATATGAGACGGGGGAGTAGGAGATTTGTCCAAAAGTTTCATCTTAAATTATATGCATCATTTTTTAAAGGTAATAAAATAACTTTATCAATTTAAATTACATTATTTAAAAATTTTAAAATTACAACACATATTAGACTATTTTGTTCACATTAAAAATAACTTTATCTCCTTTAATCTACACTACATGTCATTTATTTACCATACAATTTCACTAACAATAATTTTATCTCTTTAATATTAATAAACAACTCTCACATTTAACTCCGTACAAATAATAAATGGTGCACCTATTTTGGGGGGAAGGAGTATAATTTTTGCGCCTAGCTTTTACTGTACCATGAGCAGTTTCAAAGTGTTTAATTTTAATACTATTTCTTATCCCTTGTCCCAAAAATATAGTCAATTTTTATTTTTGTTTAATTAAAGATGATGGGCAATCGAAGCCTCCTTCAACACCCAATCAAATTCGAATAAATTGCTACCACACCGTCTTGTCTTTATTTTGGTACGAGTATTATTAATTAGTGGTTGAATTGGAAAAATAATGAATAATTTGAATTGAGGAGGGAGAGGAAATTAACCACAATCAAATTTCACCAAATTGTGTGGGCTAGATCTTGTATGTACCGGGGTGCACCGTGCATTCATAGTGCATTTTAGAAGCTTGCAGCTTGTTATGTTGAAAAATGCGACTTATTTACACATAAAAATACAACTGTTAATATGTGAACATAGTTGCATGCTTCTATATGGAATAGTTGCACGCTACTAAAATGCACTATGAGTGCACGGTGTACTTGT
Source organism: Stenogyne calaminthoides (assembly GCA_037126765.1). NCBI lineage: Eukaryota > Viridiplantae > Streptophyta > Magnoliopsida > Lamiales > Lamiaceae > Stenogyne > Stenogyne calaminthoides. The sequence continues at coordinate 37,939,616 of JBBCBC010000007.1, read as the reverse complement.
GTGCACATGACACCCACTCGTTTGTGTGTGTCTCTTATCAAATATGATGAAAAACTTTAGACAAAAATTTGTGTGAACCTGAGTTCTTTGAAGTAGTTGAAAAAACATATGAATATTATCTTGTTCATTTAATAACATATTTTTTTACTTACAACAACACCTTTGTATTTATATAATACTCCATATAACACAATTTTTAATACTTTGTGGAGTATGTCTTACTAAGTATGTGTACCTTTTCTTTTTTATAACATATATTTGCCCTTGTAATAACACATGCTTGTCATTATAGTTTTAACATATTTGAAAGCGAATTTATATTATATATGTACATATTTTTATATTTATGTTTTAAAATCATAAAATTTTATCATTTCGCTCTTCTTAGTATATTAAAATTTTGCTTCTCTAACTCAATGGAAAATTTCGCTCCCCTTTGAACGAAATCCTGGACCCGTCCCTGACTATCATCTTGATCACCTGCATCCATCTCTCGATCTCAACACATACACATGGGGTTATAATATGCACATAAGGTAAACATAAAATTAGTTGAAATGAACTTCATATAATTATATTTTTAAATCTAAATTTTGTATCTTTTTAAAAAAATTGACAGCTTAACAATATTAGTTAGATGTTTTCAAAAAAAAAAAAAAACAATATGAGTTAGATTAATTTTTTAAAATACAAGCTATCTGTGTAACACGAGCTATTATAAATGTAGCAGTGTCGTTGCATACAAGTTACTGCGATGTCGATAGTATTAATTGTAGGAAATAATTGTGCATATGATAGTTTGGATGTGATTAAAGTTTGTGATGTTGAGTACTTGAGTGATTCATGACTTCTGCAAAACTCATCATCTACCTTAAAAAAGTTACTCCATATTAAATTCAATAAATATATTTTTTTTTTCCGTAAAAATAAAATAAAATGAATGTATCGCTTTTTATAATGACAAAATCTTGTATGCATGTAAGTGTACCGTACACTCATAGTTCATTTTAAAATCATGTAAATTATTTACATTGAATCGTATAATTATTAATAGGGAAAAAATAATCGTACGGTTCAGTGTAAATAAATTGCATATTTCAGTATAACAAGTTGTATAATTTTAAAATACATTATGGGTATACGGAACACCTAGATGTGCATGAGACTCAATCTTTTGTTATTAGAGAATCTTTGTTATAGATCCATTTATCTAAGATTAATATTTTTATCAAATTTTACTTGGAAACCATTGATGTATTAACCTAGGGGTGATCATTCGGTCTATTTGGTCACCGAACCGAATCAACATATCAAAATAGAAATAACCGAAATATTTATCATAATAAATTGAAACTAAACCATTTGACTACATAACTGATCTTAACCGAAATTAAATTTTTTGGTTCGATTTCGGTTAAAAATCAAAAAAAAACTAAAATTATTTGATATTACGAAATTAAACAATTTTTCAGACACATATCCATTTTTATGGCAGAAATTTAAAAATTAAATAACGCAACACATGGTTAAATGAACACTACTACACAAGTTAACAATCAACATATAGTGTGTGTGTATATATAATGTATTATGTGGGTTAGAAAATGAATACATGAACTAGGAGTTAGGATTATTTATATGGAATGTATTAATCTGGTTTGATTTCGTTTTTTCCGGTAATTTTACCTTGAAAATCGAAATTGAAAATTAAATAATCTAAAATTAAAACCCAAAACAAATCGAAAAACTAATTTTATTTAGGTTTGGTTTGAGTCGATTTTTTCAATTTTAATGAAAAGTAGACCTTAAAAAATAGTGTCCGCCTCATACATATTTAGTGATCATGTATATGAAATTTAATTTCCAATTCCTTGTAGAGTCCGGCTTAATACGCTAAACTTGAGTCGGATTATTTGGTTTTTTATAATTGCTTATATATAAAGTTTTTTTTTTTGGCAAACATTACCTTAAAATATTTCGTAGACTATACGATTGAAATTACATGATTTGTATAGTGGAAGGAATACTTCGACAATACGATAGATGAGGTTAGAACAAATCAAGCAATGCCATTTGGAAACTTAGCACAATGAAACTTGTGAGAAGTGGCAATCATGTCAATTTATTAAATCAGACAAAAGGGTAATGGTTGTTATAAATATTTACGTGTCGATTTCACGATTCTAGCAAATTCCACATGTCAATATTCGCCTATTCGATGTTCTAGGGGTGAACCCGTGACGTAAATTATTAGTTGTGATAATTGAAAAGTATGTATTTATGGGGTGTGATTTATCGTTGATCAAGTTTTACACATAAATTTGTAAAATTATTTATAGGGTGTGATTAGGGGTGGAGGAAATATCAAAATCTTAAGATATCATTTCACCGTCTTGAAAAATATCGATTTTATCGAAATTTTCGATTTTATCGAAATTTTTGCGGTACCATATTTTTCTGCAAAAATTTTGAAAAATATAGAAAATTTCGGGTATGAAAATATAAAAAAATTTACCTAAATATTTTCAAATACCGAAATACGAAAAATATACCGGTATATCGAAAATATTTTGGTATACCGGGTATATATTGAAATTTCGATGCAGTATCGGTATGTAATATCGGCATACCGAAAAATTGATATCTGCCGAATTTTTAAGATCTATTTCTTGGTATGAAATTTTTCAGATTATCGAAAATTTTTGGTATAATAGCGGTATGGCGAAAAAAATTTTTGGTATCTTGCATCATTCAATTCTAGGTGTGACTTATAATAATAAAAGTATTAATTGTGATAATTGAAAAATATGTATTTTTACTACATAAAATATATTACTCATACACTGAAAGGTGTGATTTATTATAACATGAATATTAATAATGATAATTTAAGAGTGTGACTTATATTATAAAAAAATATTAATTAATCGTGATATCTGAATAATCATATTTATAAATATATAATAAATTTCACGGTGAATAAATTTCATGAAAGACCTGCTCAAGATACTATACTTCTCATTTTTCCAAAAAATCAAATAAAAAAAGAACTTGTTCATAATCTTAGTTTAAGTTCACCACACATAGTTCACATTGAGTTTTATCAAAAAAAAAAATGGTTTGTGAATTATTATACAAGATGGAAATAAGTTCAGTGTCCATAGTAAAATAACAAAAATATATAATTTCTTGAAAAAAAAGAGTTGGGATTAACGTTTTTACACCTTTGCTTTAAATATAAATGTCTTTCCACTAAATTGTTGCATACTTGTAGTCTATGTAACTCTATTATTATTTAATGTAAAATGATTTTCACGACTCAACTGGTTGCAAAAAAATTAACTTGAATCTCAATTGCAAATTATCATGTTGATTTTTTATTTATTTTTTGATCAGGACAAATTATCATGTTGATTAATTTAAGTAAAATGATTTTCACGACTCAAGTGGTTGCGAGAAGAGAAACACTTCTATGAACCAGATTTATACATGAACTCTATCACTATTATATGTAAAAATTATCATTGTTATGCACAAAAAAATTATTATTTAAAAATAAATATTTTTGTGCATGAACTCAAATATTTTTTTTTAAATAATAGTTTTTGTGAATAATAATGATAATTTATATAAATAGTGACACTAAAAGAATTAAATTCACATACGTGTTTTTGTCGTTGCAGAAAAGTTAACTTGAATCTCAATTGCAAATTATCGCGTGTCCAATCTAGAGTTGATATTTCTAATTTATGAAATCGTTAGCTTGGAGTTATAAAGAAATTAGAATTCCCTCCAAAAGAAAATATTAGTAGTAACATATTTTTGCCATTAAAAAAAAATTATTAGTAACATATTTTTGCCATTAAAAAAATCTGGTGACTAAAAAGGAATTAAATTTAAACCTGTTTTTACTTGGCTAAAAATATAATGTTATTATCACTCTTATAATCCCCTAAATACTTGCATATATTTTTTTAGAACATCACAATAACTTGAACACTCTAAATATAGAAAATCTTTCATAAATTTCAATCTCACAATATTTATAATATTACAAAGAATGTCATTACCTTTTGGACCTACACACATACAATTCGACCAATTTATTTACTTTATGCATAAAAGTTTATAATAATACCCCGCAAAGCATCACTCATTATTTCAATTTTTTTATTTTGAGTGTCAAGCCATTGTTCAAATATTTATGGGATCATGGAGGGAGTAATATACAATATTATCAGAGCCGGCAATTTGGGCACGGTCCCGGCCTACCCTAGTCCAAGTATGGGCTGGGCTAAAAATTAGAGGTTTCGAAAAAAGAGTCACTGTTTGGCCCGGCCCAATTTGGCCCAATAATAAACTTGGGTCAATTTGACCTCGGTCATGGGCCCCATTTGGCCAATTTTTTATTATTATTTTATTTGTAATTAACTTATACAAATTATAAAAGACTAAAAAAAAATTTATTTTTATAATTTGTCAAAGACGAGTTCTTTTTGATATAATTAACAATCACAATCAACAAAAATAATCTTTCAAGTTAATGTTTTCATGTACATAAGATTGTATTTTAATAACTATAATTATTATTTTATTTTTATAATCATAAAATAAAGTAAATTGATAAGGGTAGAAAAAATACCCAAAAAGAATTACAAAAAAATAATATAATTTTGTAAAGTAAAAAAAAATAATTAAATAAAAAAAAAAAATCATGGGCGGGTCGGCCTGTGGGCCTTTGAGCCCATCTTTTTCGGGTTTTGGTCAAATTTTATTTTCGGTAGGCGATGGATGATGATGGGCGGCCAAATTTCAAATGATGAACATAATAACTGTCTGATGGGGGCGGTAGGCGACCCGTTTTGTTTATTCTAACTTTATCACTCCATCTGTTTTGTAATAAGTATTCTTTCAATTTTTTTTAGTAAAATTTAAAAGGGCATGCATTAATAAATATGCCCTTATTTAGTAAAATTAATAAAGACAAGTTAAAATAAAAATAGATTTAAAAGAAATAGTGTAAAAAAAATGCTAAAATATCATATAATATTAGATAAATAAAAAAAATTAAAATGACACTTATTATAAATGGAGCGAGTATTATATAGATGAAAAAAAAAAAAAAGAAGTTGCACAAAGAATGTGTCACTCCAAATTCAAGTAATCTCATTGATTGATGGCGTGTTTTAAAACATTTAAAATAATTTTTCAGAAGCACTTATTTTCAAAAGCTGCTCGCTTTCAAAGTTTCTGAAAATAAGTGTTTCTGTCTGTAAAAAAAAAAAAAATGCTTTTGAAAACTGTTTTAAGTGTTTCAAAATACACCCTGAGTGTAGTGGAGTGAAGCAGTCGGCAGTCCAGTAACCAATGGGCATTTCAGTAAATTCGGATAGAACAAGTAACATGGGTGACATCTTCACGAGTCACACATGGGTGCACGTAATTCTCCATTCAACCAGTCAATTTAATCGATGACCGGCTGTTGCCAGCGAAGCCGGTGAATCAGGGTCCCCTTATTTATTTATTTAATTCATTTTTTATTTTAATTCCAAAATCTAGCGTGAAGAATAAATTGTGGGCGGTGCTCATTCATTAATTCACTGACTTTCCTTATCCCCTTGATTTCTGCTCAATTGCAGGCTCTCCACTAGTCAATTCTCTCCTTCACATATTTTTTCGACAAAAACTTGGATGGACAAAATTCATATTATAAATTTTATTTTTAATTCATAGTATTTAAATTTACTTAGTGTATAATACGAGTCAAATTTAGAAGGTATTTGCAAAAACTTATAATTTTAAAGAAGTTGTTAAAATTAGTAATTATGGTAAAAGTAATTAATAATAGAAGTTGATAGTGTTTGTAAAATAATTATAAGAAAAGTTGATAGTATTTGTAAAAAAAGTTAAAAGTTTTTTAAAATATACTAATAAGCTACTAAAAGAAACCTTTGAAAACTTCTAACTTATAAACATGAGGAGAACATATTTAAGACTAAAAAATAGAAATAAAACACTTAAAATTCTTATCTTGACACAATTACAGAATTATAATCACTTATAATTTCTTGCAAACACCCCTTTAGTTGTTTAAAAAAAATATTGAAAATGAGTGAAATTAGTCAAATAATCCAAAAATCATAGCATAGACATGGTTTATGGGAGATCAACTCTATTTTTTCAGGCTAAGTCCTATATAAATCCAATTGTACCGTATACTCAAAATACATTTTAGAAACATATCATTTATTATATTGAAAGATGCAATTTATTTACATTGAACCGTACAATTATTAATATGAAAAAATAATTGTAAGATTCAGTGTAAGTAAATTGCATTGTTTAGTATAACAAATTGCATGTTTTTAAAATTCACTATAAGTGCACGGTGTACAATTGGAAGCACATGAGATCCACTCATTTTTTTTATATTTTAATTTTAATGTAGGTAATCGGTGAGACTGTGTTGTGGTGTGAAGTAATATATAATTTGAAACAAAGTAAAATATGTATTATGATTTTATATATGATTGGGAGGGTGAATTTTGTAGAATGTTAAAAATTATGTGATAGATGATTGATTTTATATTGAGAATGGTGTGTAAAATATGAGAGATAGTATGTAAAGTAAAAAAAAGGAGGAAATATAGTGTTGAGTTTGATAGATAATAATAATTAAAAAATGAGTGATAGATGATTAATAATGTATTGAAAATTATATTTGAAAAGAATAAGATGAGTGTATTATAGATAGAATTTTAGAGGACTTGAAATTTTATACCAAAATCCTGCTAAACAAACAAGGATTAGAATTTGAAATCTAAAAAAGTCACTTGAAAAACTAGAAACAAACACAACCTAAAATTTCCTATAAAAATTTCAGTCAACAGTAATTATTATTAAGAATATTTAATTATTATTAAATAAAGTTAAATTTGTCATATATTCTATATTTGTATGGAAAATTCAGAATGACAATTAAAAAGAATAAGAGAGAGTAGTATCTTGAATTGTGTGAGTATTAATTTGTTCTAAATGGAGTTCATGAGATAAGTTTTGGCCTTAATTTTATATGCAATGTAATTACTTATCATTGATAAATACTGAAATAGAGTAACACTTATGTGAACTATCTCTCCCCCATAATATTTCTATTATATGATTTCACACCTAACATAGAGTAGGACTTGTGTGATCTTAGGCCATGATTGCATTTTTTTTACTCATTTACATATTGACTCAAATTTAAAAATATACTAATATATGTAGTAAGATTTATTTAGAATTTTTTTACATAAAAGTTATAGGGTTCATGGAGTTTAAATATGTTAACCAATGACCATACAAATGTTTATCAACATAAATAGGAATTGTTGGATTGAATATGGAAAGAAAGACATACATTATTTTGTAGGAAGAATATGGTTATAAATCACATGTATCTCGTACAAATTTTTATTTTTGTTAAATTATCTTTACATCAGCTGGATAAATAATTACAAATTAATTAAAAAAGAATAGCATGTTTGAATTGAAACATTTGATGAACATATTTGAGACTATAACATCTAAAATATATTAAATTGAAATGAAATAATTAGAGTATTGAGGTCTAACTCTAAGCAAAGCTTTCAAATGTGAAATGACCCATTAGATGGCCCCCACATCTATATGAAATCCCACAAGAATAAAATACATTAGTATATGATATTAAGTCATTTGAAATTCTCTGTCCTGAGCTCTTTTATAAATTAATGAAATGAAGAAATATTAGTCAACAAGTATAGCAGTGGGGGAAATGATTAGAGATGTTAATTAGGATTAGGGAAATGACCGTTTAAAATCGGGCCTTTTTGGCCCGCACCGATTAGCCCGCGGGTTAACCGGGCTAGCCCGTTTATATTTATATATACTCAATTTTTTTTTTCTAATTTTTTAATTAATTTTTTTTAAAGTTTTTTCACAAATTTAAATAAATCAAAAATCAATTATGGCCAATCAATTACAAATTAAATATTTCTATTTGATTTAGTCAATTAATAATTAATCCTCTCCAATTCAATATTTTTTAAAAGTTTTGAATTTCTATTGAATTGAATAAATAAGTAAAATATTAATCCAATATAAAATAATAATATAATATTTTTATAAATTCTATTATGAAATTTGTTCATAATATAAATAAGGCAAATGTGATGATACAAATTTTATATTATTAACTAATTTTTTTTAATTTTTTAATTCAATTATGTTATTAAAGATGATATGAACTAATTTTATATTTTGAACATTTGTTATTAAAGATGATGGGGCAATCTGATCAAATTTTTGTCATTATGTAATGTTAATGTTTGAACATTTTTTTTTTAATTTTTTTTTCGATTAGGTGCCCTGTTTAGCCCAACCCGCCAGGATTAGGGTTAGATTTTATTTTTAACAAATTTTTTTTTAGATATATTAAAATTCAAATTAATACAATACTTCCAAAACGAATCTGAACTTCGTAAATCAAAAATACTATAAAATTCCTGCCCTTTTCTCTTTCCAATTGATATACAAACTAGTATAAAATGTATTTAAAAGTAAATTCTATTCATAAAATTTTAAAAGTTATCTGAAAATAAAATGTATAAAAGCGTAATTATGTTATATATTATAATTATAAATAAATTAATTTTTTAAACCAACTTTTTTTTTTTTGAACTTTTTATTAATTTTAATGTGTTCTATGTGTTGGGCTGGTGGGTGGAATTTGGATTTGGAGTTTGCGGTGGGAATAAATAATCATACTTTTTTATTATAACTCAGTATCCGGCTCAAACACATACTAATTTGTGGAATCGTAAATAATCAAAGCCGATACAAGTTATTTTTCTCAAAAAATAATTAAAAAGTTTGAACACGAAATATAGAGATTACACGTCATTTGAAATTAAATAATCATACTAAGTGTTGGAGAGTAGATTAAGCATTTGCTTGTAAGGTAAGTGTTTTTACACCTTAAGATTCAACGCAAAGATCACTTAAATTGAATTAATCGATAAATTGAACTGTTTTTTTTTTTTTTTGAACTTCATTAAGGATTTATAATAAAATCAAAATTTTTATTGTGTTTCGGTTTGAGTAATGTAAAAAGCGGAAGCGAAGCTAGCTGAAATTCTTTACACATATATACCTGTAGACAATTTATATGAGACCGATTATAATTTAGTACAAATTAATGCACATCTCTTTTTAAATAATAAAATATCCATGTCCAAATTATATTTCGTGTCATTGAAACCTTCCCATGCAGAGCCTCTAATGGTAATCATAATAATTATAGTGGCACAAATATAAGCTCTGTTAGTATTCGGAAAAAATAAGTCACACTTTTGGTTTGAAAGTTCGGCCTACAAAAATTTAGTGGCCCAAATATAAGCCCTAATTAATATTTGAAGGTGCCACCTTTGAGTTTATTCAACCCTTTTCTAACATGAAAGGCCAGCTATTATACTCCAAGAATAGTTCAGGCTTATTGTAGTAGGCCCAAGTAAATATAACTATTTGCTATTTCGAAAGTATTATAAAATATACAAGGAAAATTGATCATTTTGTTATGTAATTTTAATTCATTTTGATTTTGATTCTATTAACTTACGGTTTTTTATTTTGGTCCTGTAATTTTACAAAATTCGACTATTTTGTCCTGTCACCTCTGCTATTGCAGGTGATAGGCCAAAAAAGTTGAATTTTTTTCTAAGTTACAGGACTAAAATCAAAATTCGTAAATTATGATTTTGTCCCTGAACTTTATAAAATTTGACTTTTTAGTTTTGTCACCTGCTATTGACCTGCAGTAGTAGGTGACATGACAAAATAGTCGAATTTTGTTGAATTATAGAACCAAAATAAAAAACCGTAAATTAATAGGACCAAAATTAAAATGGATCAAATTTACAGGATAAAAATATCAATTTTCCCTAATATATATGTAGTTATATTATATATCCACAAATTGCACATAATATGTCTCATAATTTAAAACTAAAACATAAAAATATGTAATTAGGGGTTTTTTTGGGTTGATTTTATGTGCATCAGGCATAATATCGTGTAATTCAAGTGTATTTTTCAAATATGTAACTTATTTTTTTGAAACATACAATTTATTTATACTGAAATGTTCAAATTGTTTTATACTGAACAAGTTGAACGTTTTAGAAAAACAACCCTTTTAAAAAATATGCACTTGAGTTGACGGTACACCTAATGTATACAAGTGAGACACACTTGCGTGAGACAATCTCACGATGAGTTGAAGTATAATTTGGACTTTTAAGCTTTAACACTTTGAAAGAGACATGTGTTGATTTATGTTAATTTGTATCAAAACTCATGTATGAAATCATCTCTTAATAATTTTGTTAAAAGTTAATTATGTAATTAATTAGTGAATCAAAAGGCAAAGGGGGCAGTGGAAAGGTTGTTGGACTCCTCGTATGCTTGGGCTGGCCTTTATCTTTTTGAGGCTATGATGTTGCCATTTGCCACCCAACGCTTAACTCACAATTTCTTTTTCTATAATTCTTATTTTTTATGAGTGAGTCTCATGTGCACTAGGGTTCATAGTGTATTTTAGAAGCGTGCAATTATACAAAAAAGAAACGTGCAACTATTCCAAATAGAAACATACAACTATGTTCCCATATTAACAGTTGCATTTTTTTGTGTAAATAAGTCACACTTTTCAGCATAACAAATTTCACGCTTTTAAAATGTACTATGAGTGCACGGTGCATTCGGGTGTATACAAGACTCAGCCATTTTTTATATATCATATAGGTGTATTTGCATGTGGGGATATATATCACGTTTGTTTATATTATCTATCTAATGTGAAGATGTCTAATGAGAAGAGGTAGAGTTATTATTTAAATTTATCATAATCGACTTCACACCAAAAATATAATAAATGTACGTACGAGGATTTAATATAAGTAAAATAGCACAATATTATAAGTTCAATAACCTAAAATTGTAATTTTCCAAAACCAAAAAAAAAAAAAAAAGAGAAGATGTTCTCTTATATCCCGAATCTCCAATTTAAACTAATCATATTTATTTTATGTATAATTTATCGTTCATAAAATGAGATATATATATAGAAAAAAAAAAAGAGGTTATCAAAATGTAAGAGGGGGGTATAACATCTTCTGGTACACCGTTGTTAGATGAATGTCACATTCCATATTTATTTAAAATAACAATTAATTAAAATTACAAGTCCTGTATAATGCATTTTAAAATTATACAATTTGTTATGCTGAAAGATGCAACGTGTTTGCACTTAACTGTGTAATTATTTTTTCATATTAATAGTTTCAATGTAAAAAAAATTACATTTTTTGCATGGTTCTAAAATGTACTATGAGTGCACAATACATTTGGATGTCCCGAAACCCACTCGATCTAATCAAAATTAACTTTGACTTAAAGAAAATCTCCTCCTTTTCTTTCAAATCTTACCAAATATTATATTTGCAATCTAATTACTAAATTAATACAACATCTCCAAAATTCCATCACAAACTCTCATGTCATGAAACTTATTTATATTGTGAAACGGATAGCATTACACATTTAAATTTATATTATTATATTTGTAAATTAATATCAATAAAATTAGTGTTATATATGATCGATATTAATTTATAAGTGCAGTGGTATCAATTGATAAATGTAATGATATAAATTTCTATGTTATGAACAAGTTTTATCGAAGACATACTCAAATTCCAATGTTCTAATAGTCTGGAAAATCCGTTCACAATCAGCATTATATTTTGTGCCATATATTATTAAGAGATCAAAGATTTCTGCTGTGATTTCTTCCATGGTGATGTACATCATGTACTAGATAAATACAATTGAATTGAATTGAAGATTATAGTGTAGGTCAAATGAAAATATAATTAAACGTACATATATACATGCATCATATATATCTTTAGTTACGTACAAAATGACAATTCAATTCCATCAACTTCTTAATCAACTATAATAAGAACTACATAACAAGCAACACCATAGCAACAATCATAGTACGAGGTATAGTACCAAGTGCATATGATTAATTACTTGTTTCTTATAATATGTCACACACACACTTATGACACAATTATTTCACACACTCTAATTATATTTTAATCACGAGAAATTAAATATATAAATTCGGATTTATATATTAATTTAATTTCTGTGAATTACATGCAATTAGGAAGACCCTTCACCCTCTACCCCCGGATCCGGCCCGTGATCCAGCACGAGACCCCGCAGATGAGCCCGCTTCCGAACCCGCACCACCCGAACCTGATCCGGCCCGTGATCCAGCGGACGAGCCCGCTTCTGAGCCCGCACCGCCACCCCCACCACCCGAGCTCGTGCTAGAACTTGAACTCGAGCTAGAGCTTGAACTCGAACTTCCACCCCCACCTGAACCGGAGCCCGATCCAGCTCCGGCTCCAGAGCCACTACCGCCCCCTCCTAAATCTATGCTGATTCCGGTGCCTATGCTGATTCCAATGCCACCCAAGTCCAACCCTAGGTCTTTTCGCGCGACCCGGCTTTCGGAAACCCTAGCAAGAGTTGAGATCATGAACAAAGCAACAAGGGCATATGACTTGAATTTTGCCATTGGGATTTTTGTGAGGAATAGATCATTAATAGTAGTCAAGATAATTTCTTAATTTGGTTGTATGTGTATATTGGGGTTAGGAGATGTGCGTATGTGAATTACTATGTTAGAATTGAGACCTATTTATAGTGGTGGAAAGCTAAGGGTTTGGTAACGTGATTATATTACGTGAATATTATTATTGGCAAAAATATTTAAAAAAATTTAGAAGTGGGAACAACATTTTGGTACGTTATTATTGGGAAATAAAAGGTGAAGTCAGAATGAAGCAATGTGATGGAGAAAGTCAAAAGATAAGATAGTAGGCATGCAGTAGAATGTTTGTATATATGCCCAAAAGTAACAACCCCCTCTCTACATGTGATAGAAGTTTTCAATATATATAATTATGGCATTTGGTGTTCACCACAATTCCACTAAAGGTAGTGGAGTTTGATTGTGTGTATACCATACACGTAATTTTGATGTGAATTTACTTGATGAGAGAGGGAAAATTATTGATAGAAACTGCTGGATACGACAACAATGTCAGTGGGATTATTATAATTTAGTTATTACTTATGAGACTTAGAAAGGATTGTAGATAATGGATAGAGACACGCTTGTGTGAGACGGTCTCACGGTGAGACGGAATATATAATTTGGCATTGACACTTTAACACTTTGGGAGAGATGAATATGATTTGTGCTAATTAATTTATATTTTGTCTTATACATTTTATGTATAAGACCGTCCCATATAAATTTTTGTCTTATGGGATAATGATCTTAGCTAACATTTGGGATAATGGAGATGTGAATCACGTGATCAGATTCAATATACTTAATGTTAGATAAGTTGGGCCCAAATTATGTCAGAGTCAATTCAGCAAAAATACTAAACCCAATAGGCAATAAGTGATTTGAATCGAAAAATTAGGTCATGCATGGAAGCTCAACAAAATTAAAGAAACTGATGACTAATTTAATTCATTAGCAAGATCATTATAAATATTGAATACATTGAATTCGTAAATTCTAAAGACCGAGTTCAATAATTCAAATATTCTTCCAATTCTTCATGAAAATCAATTAGGAATGACTTTCGATCTAAGATTAAGGTGATAATTCTCTCCAGCTGGCTTTCTTCAAGTTAAATCCAATGTTGTTCTTTATAGAATCGACGATGTTATGCGTGGCAAGATTGGAAGTAAGAATGCAAATTGCTTGTGGATTTATGTGGTTTTAGATTATTTGGAAGGGAAAAATAAACTGATTTTTGAAGGGTGAATTTTATAGCTGAGAAGACTATTGATGAGATTAAAAAATAAAATTTGAAGTTGGTGTTCTATCTATTTTCCGAACATATGTAATTTTTCATTTTTCGATTGGTTGGGGATTCATTTGCTAGAAACTCTATAAAATTTCTGTCACTAGGTATGTCTTATGCCTGTGCAACCTTTGATTAGTAAAATTCCTTTTCTTTATAAAGAAAAGAGAATCGACTGTGCTCTTCATATTCAATGTCTTTTTCTTTTGATGACTAGATAAATCATACTATTTTAAAATGTAATGATTAAACTTTTTGTCTTTATAATTTGTTCGGTTAAAATTTAAAAACAATATCACTTTTTAAAAAAAAAAAAAAAACATTTTCGAGATAAAAAACTATTTTTTATATTTTCTGTTCACTATAAATAATACTCACTCAATTCCAATTTTCACATTTTTCTTATTGTTAGGGAAAATTGATTTTTTCGTCCCGTAAATTCGACCTATTTTGATCTTGGTCCTATATAGTAACTTTGGTTGCGTTTGTTTTGGGACTCACACGGATGGACTTAGGACTTTGCGCTCCCCGTCTCATACGAGTTTCGGATTTAGAGTATGGTTTTTAAATTCCACATTCCATCCACAACTATAAATACTTATAAAATCTATTATTATTCTTCCCAATACATCACACTTTATACACTTTATTACCCTTCTCAATATAATATAATAATACAATATCAATCATTTTTTTTTTTGACAAGACAATATCAATCATTATTAAAACATTGATTTGATATAAAGTTAAATCTCACATACTCAAATCCAAAACAAACATATATATTTACTATTCATCAAAAATTTTAAATCCCTAAATTCTAAAACTTTGACTTGTCTCACACTTAAATCCCAAAACAAACGTAGTATTTGAGTTTTTGATCTTAGTCCTATAATTTTGGAGAATTTTTTTTTTTTCCCATAACTTTCCTGTAATCTGTATTTTGTCCAAAAAAAATTTGACTTTACAATTTTGATCTCATAACTATCTCGATTGTCCAATTTTGGTCCCATTTTCGCCGAAAAATACATAAAATTTTGTCTTTTTTTCATCACATGCCGGTTAAAGTTGGGGTTTCCCGAGCTCGTAGTTGGCGTGAACGTTAAAAATTCATTTTTTCCACACTTGGGGAGAAATTTTCCTATTCTTTCTAATTTTTTTGAAAAATGAACTTTTATTTTAACAGTCAGTGTCCACATTAGATCTGAGCTCTTTTTTAATCGATCGTGACTTTCGATGCCCTAAAAATGATAAAAAAAAATTTTTTTCAGTAAAAATGAGATCAAAATTGGACAATTGAGATAATTGGGGGACCAAAATTAGATAATTAATTTTTTTGGGACAAAAAATGGATTACAGGAAAGTTATGGGACATAAATTTTTTTTCTCTCTATAATTTTGTAAAATTCAACTTTTTGGTCCTATGACCTGCTATCAAAGGTAGTCTTCCAGGTAATTTTGATGTGATTTTTTAAAAATTAAAATCAATTACACCTGAACCAAAATATCACGATAATTTGAAGCCCGCAAAAACAGACGCAAACATAGACGCCGCAATTACACAATCCATAATCTGCGAACATATTTCACAATCCCTAATCTGAAACCCGCAACCTCTATTGAGATTCAGGATCCAATCACATTGATTACCCTTCTCATCAATGGCTTTACATAGTTTTTGAAGAAAACTTCTGTAAGTAATCAATGATGTGGAGATTAGTTAGGTGTTTGATGTTTTGATTAATCTCCTGCATTCTTTCCGTTTGTTAACCTTTGCTTTGGGGCATTGAATTGAAGTTGGCAAATTATATATGTTTGTGGAAGTGAAGAAATCCCTGTTACTTCTAAGAATTCGAATCCTCCATAAAAAAAAAAAAAAAAATAAAAAATGCGAAGAACCTTACCGTATTGAGGGGGATGGGTCTTCAATGTGATTGGGATCCCTGAATCTCATCTTCAATAGTGGTTGGGGGCTTCAGATTAGGAATTGTGAAATATGTTCGCAGATTAGGGATTGTGAAATTGCGGTGTCTGTGTTTGTGTGTTTGCGGGCTTCAAATTATCGTGATATTTTGTTCTAAGTTTAATTGATTTTACAAAGTTCATAGGACTAAGATCAAAAACCCAAAATTACTACAACCAAGATCAAAATAGGTTGAACTTACAAGACTAAAAAATCAATTTTCCCGTATTGTTATGTCCCACGTCAATTTTCACATCCAAAAACTTAATCTTTCTCATAACCTTTACCATCACAATATACATTTACTAATTAAATATGCTATTATTTTTTCTAACACAATTAACTCACCCCAACACAATTAAAATTGTATTGATCAAAATACCTTTACTTTATCACTTTAATAAAATAAAAACTACAATTTTCTTAGTGTTTGTACTTGGATCAGTGTGGAAATTGATTTTTTATTTGCAAAGTGATACTCCTTCATCCCAATCTTTGTGGGATTGTGACTGTTCATAAGCATTTAGTGTAATAGTGGAATAGTGATAAAGTAGTGGGGTAGGAAGAGTTGTTTATTAGTATTTTATATGATAAAGTGATAAAGTGATGGGTAATTGCGGATTTGATCATATGCCAGCAGGTGGACACAAACTTATATGTCCACCACTTATGTGGTGCGCCACATATGCAAAGTTATCATCATTTAATTAGTTTTTTTAATTAATTCAATCTTCGCATTAATTATATAAACATAAACCATAAACTATGAACCCTAAACCATGAACCATTCGGGCCGGGTGAACCATGAACCACTCGAAATTTTGGATTTGGGTTCACCGGGTATTAAATTTTTTTAATATAATTAATAAAATTAATTATATAAACCTAAACCCTAAACTATGAACCTAAACCATGAACCATTTGGGCCCGATGAACCATGAACCACTCACATTGAATTGAGTCCCTTCTCATAATTAATTAAATTGGATAAAATATGGAATATATATAAATGAAAAGATTACATTAATTAAAGAAACTAATTAAATAATGGTGGGACCTTGCATATGTGGCGTGCCACATAAGCGGTGGACATATAAGTTTGTGCCCACCTGCGGGCATATGATCAAATTCATGGGTAATTGAGGGTAGAAAGTGTTGTTTATTAATATTTTATGTGATAAAGTGATAAAGTAATAAAATGTGTAAGTAACTTTACCATAAAGATTGTGACAAAAAATGTGGGTAGTTTACCATAAAGATTGAGACAGAGGGAGTAGTATTTTTTAGTTGAAAAATGATATTTTATTGTTGAAAAATGCCCATATTTTCTAAAACATATTCTTTAAGATGGTTTCACATGAGTGTGATGTTTTTTTTTTGAGGAGACACATGAGTGTGATTAGGGGTTGAACGGATCGAATCAATGGATATGTTTATACCGAATCCTAAACCATATTTTTTCTGTTAGTTCTAAAAGAAATTCGAATATTGATATATCCTCCATAATAAAAAAAAAAAGCTATATCATTCCTAACCATCACCACTCTGCGATATAATATTATACCCAAGCATGAATAAAGCAATCAACAAACTACTCCTAAGCCAAAGAATTATCCATGGAAAATATTAAACCAATACATACGTTTCTTTTAACTAATGCTAATGAAGAATAAAGCACACCATCAAACACAAGTTTAAAACATAATTCCTTAATAAAAAACAAAAGCGGGGAACATAAATTGGTTGAATGAAAACTTAAGAGGGGGGAAACATAGTTATTGAACATCCATGGAGGCCTCAACTCTAGGATCCTCATCATTTATCAATTTCTTCTTCAACCTACATTTTTTTTGTATAAGCGATTAGTATTTCAAGTTTGCAACTAACTTGGAAACCAATTATAATTTAAGAAAATAATGATAAACCTCATCTCCCATATTTGCAACAAGTGTTTCCAAAACTTCAAGATCGTTTGGATGCAATATTGTTTTGAGAACACAAATTTATATAAGAAAATGCATAAGAGAATTATAGATACATAATTATAATATAAAATGACAAAAGTTAAAAAATAACCTTGTTTGGATGCAACTATCCAATCCTTAGTACAAACTTTCTACCATATTCCAAACGACTTTGGATCTATAACACGAACCCAACAATGCGATTCTAAAACGGATGACACTTGTATAGGTAACACATCACGAGCAAGTCGTTGAGAGAATAGGGTATTCTTGTTGAACCCTTCCACCAAGACAAAATATCAAAAAATTCAGGTTTAAAACCTTTTTAACGGAGGTTCTACCATGTATTTCTCCAAGTCATTAGTTGTTGCACCAACCCCCTCCTTATAAGTAACTCTCAAGTTCATCGTTGTCTTTTTCCATAAATATAGAACTTGCTTCCACAAGTTTCACCATGACACATCTCTTTGTGACATCCGATGCATCAAAACATTTTGTTGATATACTTGTCTCACAATCTTCATTATCTTTTCCGTTTGACTTGATTCCTCATGAAATATTCTATGATCTTTTTTTCTTGAATCTAGGATCAAAAAACTACCCAGCAAAGAAAGCAACATTTACTTCTTCCAATTAAACTTTGCATGGGCATTGCCATTGTCTTAATGATATCATCTCTAACAAGCCAATCTCCTAACAAAAAGCTTAATCTCACAAAAAGTTCCGATAAAAATTTGCGATTGGATACAACGTGCGGAAAATATCATTGAATTTCTTCAAGCATTTGCAAAGAGATAAAATATCCCATTCTTCATTTGATGGTGCAATCTTTTCATTTGTACTGTGATCCAAGACAAGAAGCTTATGAAAAGCATTCTTGTAATATAAAGCATCCATCAACATGAGATAGGTGGAGTTCCACCTTGTAGCTACATCTAGTCTGCAACACCTTTCTTTGTATCCATTGACATTCGGTTTGCACACTTCATAAACTCCTCCCATTTGTGATGGAGAGCTCTTTATAGCTACAACAAAAAGCCTTGGATATATTCTTGATTGCACTTGCAATTCTGACAAGACCATCTCTAGCAACAAGATTGAGTATGTGATTAGCACATCTCACATGAAAAGAACATACCATCACAAATGAGGGCATATTTTTCCAAGCCCGAAATAACATCTTTAACACAAACGTCATTTGCGGATCGTTATCAAGAGTTAGAAAAACAACTTCTTCTCAATAAACCATCTCACAACACTAAAGGCAACTTAGCACTTTTGTATGTCGTCCTCCTACATGCATGAATTTGATGATTCTCTTACGAATGTGCCAATCTTCATCAATCCAAAGGTCTGATGACACACATATAGCCTTTGTTTTGATTTGATGTCCACATGTCCATAGTTGTGCTAAAGCGACATTTCACGGTTTTGAAATATTCATAGAGCTTTTTTTTCTTGTGTAAAGATCTCCATTAGTTCTTTCCTACTAATCTGGCTCTTCATTGGAAAACTTGGACCTTAAAGACTTGATGAACTCAACAAAGTATTCTGTTCAACTATATTGAAAGGATAAATGATTATTGCTATATAAAATTTTCTCAAGCTAAATCTATAAGGTTCAACCCTAAACCATGAACCATGGTTCCATAATCTTTGTTGTTCCATTTGTACTCTCATTTGTGTTTGCATCTACGATGTGCCCCAAACTATCTCGGATTTCCTTGGACCTAGCAAAGTGCTTCCAAACCTCCGATGTAGTCTTCTTTTGTTTCTTTGCTTGAGGGCTCGTCATGCATTTCTTTATCACATGCATCAACGTCGATTTTTTGTAGATGATAATTTTTTCCCTAATAAAAACAATTTTCAAAGAATATTCTTGAATTAATGGTAAATAATATGAAACAAAGTAGAAAAATTAATGAGTTCTTGAATTAATTGAAAATTAAAGTGGAGATCTAACCTAATTTCTTGGATGGATGTGCTAGGTTTGGGAAGGACATTGAGAGGCTTTGAAGAACCATGAACCAGGTTGATCAAGCGGTGGTGGATCTCCTTCCATTTGTCCACGTTTTTTTTTCCTACATTAAGAAAAAAAAAAATTATCGTCTTTAATAATAATAATCTTGATTTATGTGATTAGGGTTGTTGGGCCAAGTAATTTAACAAAGGTTGTTTGAGAAGCATGCAAGGAAAAGAATGAAATGAATTTTTTTTTTAATATATCAAATTCAATTAAATTTAATCAAGGATAAAATATGGATTTATATAGTGGTTGTGGAATTCATTGAAACACTCTCTGCGAGGAAGCATTGATGTGATAAAAATTGAATTCATGTAGGGTTAAAAGGCTTAAAAGCTTCATTAACATCGTTATGAAATTGAATTGGATTTACCATGAGTGTCCTTTATAGAAACACAGCTCGGATGCCCAAAAATTGACAAAACGACTTTGTATACAATATGAAAATCGATTATTTAATAGCCTTACACGGATCATAACAAACAATGCTACAAATGCTAAAACTCGGTTCTTATTATCAAAAGCGTGCTAATGACCAACTATCTTAAATGCAAGCTTCAATGTCTTTGCAATTTTAACAGATTTCATAATTGTATACCACGATATAGGCGGTATTCCAAAAAGTTTCATAATTACTACTTTCCACAAATTAAAATTATTGAATAATTGTAGAATCCACAAATCAAAATTATTCAATAATTGCGAAATCATGCATAATCGGTCGATGACATTAGAAAGGTAAAGTTACTCAAGAATCCGTAATCAAAATTTTCAATAGAAGGTTCGGCTTTTGAATATATATGACTAATTTAGGGCGGATGGGAAGTCTTGGCATAAAAGGCAATGGGATAGAAGACGGCCGGAGAAGATGACCGCGATTGTAGAGGCCGTAGGGAAAGTGATGGCAACGCTTGAAGCGACTAAGTTTTTAGGAGGAGCAAATCTAAGGAAGGGTTTACTGAGAGAGTTAAAGAAACTTTTTTGGGGAAGAAGGAAAGATTAATTTCATTCTTTTGATTTGATGTATTAAGTAATAATTAATGTCTTAATAAAAAATATTAAAAATATTAAAATAATAATAAAAAAAAATATATCCGGATAATATATCCGGATAATATCCGTTTCAATATGAGTGTGATGTTTTTTTTTTTTGAGACACATCCGTGTGATGTTACTGATTTTTATTAAATATCCGATCCGTTTTCACCCCTAAGTGTGATGTTACATTAAAGTTTGTTGGGAAACATCTCGCATTATCAAAATTAATTAAGCTAAAAACGCCAATTAAAATCACAAAGCGGACAATCAATATATGTAAACGAAAATAGCTCCCATTTCTTGACTGCAATAATTTTTCTTCGGTCAAATAAACCCAAATTAAACAGTACTACCATTTTCATTTTCGTTTTCTTTCGTCGGTTCAATTTTGTACGAGCTCCATCATCTGCCCTTTTACAATGACTGAGGTAAATCCCTAATCTAATGTATATTTGATTTTAATTTTCTGATTATTCTCTTTCACATGTCGTCGAAGGCGTCGAGAATTTTCATTTCCAGTTTCTGATTGCTAGGTTTTAATCGGTTTATTGTATTAATGATCTTCAGATTTTACTTACGAGATCGTTGTTCCAATTACCGAATTTTAATTCTTTGATAAACGATTTTCCTCTTCGAATCGGGAATTTCTTTTTCCGGTTTTGGTTTTAGGCGTTGAATTAAATGAGTCGATTTTAATGATTCGTTGAACATGTTTTTTCAGATTGAAATTAAAACTGCTCCGGCTGATTTCCGATTCCCGACTACCAACCAGACGCGGCATTGTTTCACCCGCTACATTGAGTTTCACAGGTTAAATTTAATTTATTATATAATTACAATGGGACCTTGTTTTCTCACTAATGAGATTGCTCAAAATGTTTTGATAATATGTTTACTGAACTGGCATATAGTTTTAAACCTCTAGGATGGATTTTCAGAGCAGATAATTAGTTGAATTACATTGTTAAGTGTTGAGATAAATAGGAGTACATGCTTGTTTTACCCTCATATTTTGCCCAATCATTAAGTTGTATTTTTCTGTTATGTGAATAGATTGGTGTTGCCCATGTCTCAGTTGATTGCTTTGATGCATGGCTTATTTGTTTGGTTTGATGTTTCTACTTCAAGTATATAGCAAACGTACGTTAGTCCGATTGTGGATGTGCTAGAATTCTGTAGAATTGCATTGCGAATCCTTTGAACTAAAAAAAAAAAAGGAAGAATCTAGAAACTCTTGTACGTTATCTTTTTAACAATTTTAACCAAATTGGCATGTTTAGTGTCAATCTGTAGGTTGTTGCCACTTCATGAGCCAGATCACATGCCATGAGTGGTTGATTTGTGCTGATGCTCATACTTTTCCGTGAATTGATTTCACTTGATATTATGTAGTTTACTTTACCAGTTTTATTATGTCCTCAGGTGTGTGGCTGCTAAGGGAGACGAGTCTGGCGATTGTACTAAATTTGCCAAATACTATCGTTCCCTCTGCCCTGGCGAATGGGTGAGTTGATTCACTAGCCGCCCTATTTTATGAATTCTTAGTTTGCTATAATATGAATCGAATTATTTAATCTTCTAATGAATTTTGTATATAACTATTTGAAATATGGATAATTATAATTCTAATAACTCATTGATTATGTTAGGCTCTTTGGTGCAGTATTTATGCACTTTCTGATACACAGTTCATACATTAGTCTATTAGTTAACAGCATTAGACATCTATTCCTGATAGATTTGTTTGTTCCCATCTCCACTGCATCTACTAAAACCTCAATCATAATTTTTTTTATATTAAATTCAAATATTAGTATATCAGTTATACAGCATTAGAATCTAAATCCAGATAAATTATTTTGTGCCTATTTCCTTTGCTTCTACTAATTCCTCATTGGCCATTGCTAAGAAACATCGAGTCTATGCCTTGTTTTTTTTGAATCACAAACCCTAACTACCCGTTGAGTGCTAAAATTCCCAATTCATACCCACCAAAGACAGAACTTTCCTACCTATGATGTTTCAAACACCAAGTCTAATCATTATTCGTTTTATCTCTGAAGTCACAGGTAATGTGTGTTTTGTGCTCATGGCATGCCTTAACATCGTTTTATTTAATAATTTTTGTTTCCCCCTATAATCTAATTCACATAATTCTTTCAAATTCGATACCCAAACCAATATTGTTAATCAGTTCGGTTCTGGAAATTCAAAATATAAACCCCTCATGCGGATCGTTCTTTTGGCAGGTCGAACGGTGGAACGAGCAGAGGGAGAATGGAACATTTCCAGGGCCTCTCTAATTTAAACACCATGTTAAGATTCAAGGGTTCGCTATTTACCTTGCATTTGATGCTAGTCATCTGGTTCTTTTGCCATTGAAGATCATAATTTGATTAATTGCAACTCTTTTGCTTCGTTTTTGAAAATAATAAGCTGCTCAAGGAACTCAATGCTTTCTGAATGTTCATTTATACCTTGTTTTTATCGACGTATTCCTGTTAAATATTTCCGTGCTTATGCTGTCTTTTTAGTTAATGCGCTTTCACTTTTCTCCGGTACCTATTAAACAGCTGAATAATTTTTGTTGGATATAGACTTTTTTTACTCGATAGGTGATCTTTTCTGAACTCAAATTGCGCTTGGTAGGGATTTTTCTTCAAAGAGTATGTCTATTGTGAAAATTTTCATGTATGAAAATCTATAAAATTGTCTTAAATCAACCATCTACACCCTAAACACTAAATAATGAACCCTAATTTATGACCTATTCGGGCCGGGTGAACCATGAATCACTTGAGCCGAGTGAACCATGAACCATTCAATTTTGTTTTATCTTCACCAATTAGAGCCCGTTTGTTTAGTGATATGAGATATGAAAAGATATGAAATCATGTGATACATTTTACTTACCCATGTGATATATCTGACTTTTCAAGTGTTTGTTATGATGTATTCAAATCATGATTTATTTTATTTTAACCGTTTGTTAAGATTGATAAAAACATAGGAATTCACTTGATAAATATTAATTTGACTATTATACCCTCTTGTTACATATATTTTTTCCCACAATGAATTAAAACAGGATTATTTAGGTCAATTAACACCAAGGGATAATGTTTGATATTATAAATACTACCTCCTAGGTGGGATGCATAATCATGTGAAAATGGGAAAAAAAAAAGAAATTCGACGCCTTGAAGTGAAAAAAAGCATCAAACATAACAAACACTTGAAAAAGTAGGATATGATATGTTTTTCATTTTTTTCTTTTTTTTTCCCACATAACAAAACGGGTTCTTACAGAATATGGTTGTAAATTAAAGTTTTTTCATGTATGAAAATTTTCATATTAGACTTTGTCTTCTTCAAAATGGTGTAATAAATGTGATGTTCATGTGAGTAATTTTTTTTTAGAAGAACATGTGAGTAATTTTTTTGTTTACTCTTTAGAAATGTTAAATTGTTGGGCAAACGAAAAAGTGTAGAAAATGAGTTTTGTAGCATGTGGTCTTCACCATATTTATGAAAACTAGTCATGGTAAATTAAACTGACAGGCTAACCAACTTTTTGTTGGGCCGGCCAGCCCATTTTTGCGGTTGGTAAATGTTGGCCCAACCCACCTGCTGGATATGTATGGGCCTGGCCCGCTAACTCCAAAAAAAAAATCATTATTTTCTGTTTTGTTTCACACCTTATATTTCCAGAAAAATATTTAATAATAAAGCACAGAAAGAAAAAAAAGCATCATCCTCCTCGTTTCTTGATTTGTGCTGTCTCTTCTCGTTTATTACAAAGCACAAAATCACAAGTTAAAAAATTGATAAACCATTTGGAGGATTTGGGTGTTTTGTTTTTGTTTTGTTTTACACCTCGAAATTCAGGAAAATGATTTTAGTAAAAAAGCGCTAAAAGAAGTATCATCCTCCTCATTTCTTGATTTGTGTAATTAATTACATAATTTTACTTGGATTTTGTGATTGTGTATATTGAATTATAAACTGTTTTTAATTTTGCTGAAGGCGATCATTCATGTCTACATATATTCTGATTGACATTACTGCATCATGCATATATGGAATGAACCTATTTATTGGATGTAACATATATGAGTTGAGGCTTTATATATGTAATTTTATAATTCGAAACTTGGTTCTTTAACTATTTAATATTCACTTACAAACTTACGAAATTCGATCAAATAAAAATACTAATTAAAGAAAAAATTTCAGCATTTTTGTTCCATCATTAGGTTTGGGTTCGGCCCGGCCCAACGCACTCCACCAGGCCCAACTCAGAACTATACCAGAAGGACAAGACTAGTTAAACAAATTGATTTTCTCCATTCAGATGTTACACACAAGACTGTTACTTGAACACTTGCCTTATTTGAACGTCCCAACATTACTTGAACATTTTTAAAATGGAAGCAAATATAATATTAATACACACACAATATCCTTATTTTATTCCACTCAAACCCACTAAAACTCACTTTACTTGGTTTGCGTGTTATTTTTAGTGTTTAAGTCCTCATGGGACGGAGGGAGTATTGATTAAGTTTTGTCGTGGAATTTGGTTGGTTGCACTTACATTCACCTGCATTTTGTGCAAATCTTAGGAAGAAGGAAAATACCAATTTTGATCATGTAACTTTGAGCGAATTCAATTTTAGTCTTTTATCTTTTTCATTTTTCAAGTTTAGTTTTCCTATGTCAAATTTTGGTCCTCTTATATCAAATTTTAGTTCTTTTTAGTCAAAGAATCCCATTGTTGCCCGAATGGCACACGACCCAATGGGTGAGTTGGAGACCACGTCGTTTTCTTTGTCCAATTTTAATCCAATTATATATATTTATATTATAAAAAATTATAAAAATAAGAACAAGAAATTTAAAAATTGTAAAAAAAATTGAAATATAAATAAATCTAGATTATACTCTTAAACTACGTACAATTTATTGTTACAATTTAAAAAAAAATATATTAAAAATTAATCTGAAAATATTTTAAGAATATCAATTACAAAGTGCATGTTTTCATCTCTTTTAAAAGTCCGAACTTGTAAAAAAAATATAAAATTAATTTATTTGTATTAATTTTCTAACAATTACAAAATGCACATATTTTATCTTTTATTCTTGTGTTAAGTGCATCAACTAATAAAGTATGGCTAAAGAACTAATACTAGTTCTGCAAAACAAAACCAGAAAGCGAACGAAAACGAAGAAGATGAAGATTTACGCGGTTCGGATTAATTGCCTACGTCCACGGGATCAAGACACCTCACTTTCACTATATGAACGAGTAATTACAGATTACACTCTCCAATTCGTTCTAATTGAATTGAATTTCTCCAATCTCACTCAAGAACCCTAAAAAAATGTGTACACTCTGTAAAACTCTCAATTGAAGATGATAACTGCTACAATCGAACCTTCTAGTGCTAACAAATATAACCTTCTATATGATAAGTAATTAAATTTAAAGATGATTAAAAAAAAAAAAACAACAAAGCTAAATTAAGGGCGAGTTTTGTTTGAGATCATCTCACAAAATGTGTTACTGCAATTGAGGAAAAAATATCACTTCTTAAAACAAAAATGTATATGTAACTTGAAAGTAAGAAGTGATGCGCATTTTTATCGGGAGACTTATTGATAGTTACATTTTAGGATCACAACTTATTAATAAATATAAAATAGTTGCATATATATAGGTATAATTGCACTTTCGCGTGCAATTTTAGCTATATATACAATTCCGATAGTACCTCTTACTAATTTGCATAAAAATTTGTTCCTATTAGTAACTTTTTCATTTTATTTTTATCCTCATAAAAATTAAAATGTTTACACCGTTGTGAAAAGTATCTGTTTTTACTTTTAAAGTAATAATTTTATTTTATTTTTGAAACGTAAGACGGTATAATATAATATTTTTGTAGAATGGAAATTTGGGAAATATAATAGTGCCTAAGCTGTAGGAGTTGTACCTTCCAGTGTACATCTCTTCATGAATCATATAACGTGATAAATGAGATACGTCACATACATGTTATGTTTTGCAATATTCCACATATTTAGGGTTGAATAGTCACGTATATAGTATTGTACATTGATTTTTTTTTAGGTATTTTAAACAATTTACGTAAAGTCTAATTAGAGTTGCATTCTTATTATAAATAGTCCACCGATTCACTTGCGTCCATGTCTCTAAAAATTTTAGTCATGAACAGTCAATTCTTTGACGAACTTAGTAAATGATCTCGCGTCTTTTACTGTTTTTTTTTTTTTCTCCATTGATGTCGTTTTTATGATCATTAATTTAATCGTTATTTTTTTTCAAATTAAACCACAAATTTAGATTACTCACAGCGTAAAAGCAGCAAATTTGTTGAAAGGGTGAAGTCAATTTCCAGGCATTCATATCGGGCTCAATGAAGAAGGTTAAGATCCCAGATTGGAATGTTGAAATGAGGCACATCCATGCTGTTAATGAAAGATGATCTGGGTAGCAAGCTGTTACATGCACCTGTTACAACAACTCATTATAAGTACAACATATTATAATAATGTAACACTAATTTCTTGAAATTAACTTGGATTTATATATATATAGTAGGTCTCCGTAAAACTTGTTCATAATATAAATTTATATCATTACACTTATATCAATTGATACCATTACATTAGCTAGTAAATTGAGATCATAACATTAAATACTATAGATATCAGTTTATAAGAGTAGTGAAGTCAATTAATAAGGGTAATTATGATATCAATTTCATAGTATGAACAAATTTTACAGGAGAATATTTTATGATATATATATATTATATAAATATAATATTATGTGAGGCAGTCACATAAAATGCACTATGCATGCATAATTGGCGTAAATAACAGTACTTATTTCTCAAGTAATAATTTTCAAAATACTTAAAAAAAAAACTTCAAAGTATAAATATCTAGTTAAAATATAGTTCTCCCTCCGTCCCATGAGGACTTGAACACTAAAAATGGCACACAAACCAAGTAAAGTGGATTTTAGTGGGTTTGAGTGAAATAAAATAAGGGTGTTGTGAGTGTATTAATATTATATTTGTTTTCATTTTGAGAATGTTCAAGTAATGTTGAGACGTCCAAATAAGACAAGTGTTTAAGTAATTACGGGACGGAGAGAGTAATATTTATTAATTCTCCATCGCATGGAACATATTTTATTAAACGATTTCATACAAAATTTTATTAGGAATGTATTTACCTGCAGAATTAGCCAAGAGGACCAGCAAAATGTGCTTCCAAAGACAAATAAACACCCTATTATCCATGTATCTTGGTCTCCAAATGATTGCAATAAAATTGAATTTTGTGGTTGAAATTCCATTTTGAGTAATTTTGGACCTTTCAATAAAGCCATTGCAGCTGCACCACTTACACACAAAACTGTTCCAAACATCTTGGCCATACTTCTTAAGCTTCCAATATTCACTTTCTCTAACCTAATATTGAAAATTTGTAGAAATTAATGAAAGGGAAAGTTATTTTTTAAAGATAAAATTTGCCTATCTAATATATTAAAATTTTGGGGACATAATTCTATTGATAATTACCCCAAGATATAGGCCAGAATAAAGGTGATTGCTGTGACCAAATTGCTCAATGCACTTGCTGCAGAAGATGATGATAGGTACAACCCCTCAGAATATAAGTTCTGGTTAACTGTCACTCTGCCAATAGGGTAAAATATAATGTTATTTAGAAATTATAACAAAAAAAAAAAAAAAGTTAATTGAACCATGTAATTGATGCAGCACTATTATTGTTCAATATTAGAAACAACTAATATTAGTTGCATAATGTGACTAACACGGAACTATTAAGGGAGATTGTGGAGCTAGTGTTCAGTTACTTTCACCTCGTTTTGTAATTTTCCCTTTAACGAGTTGCTTTGTGTTGGAATACGGTGGTTAGAAATCACCAACCTCTATTCCAGAATAGCAGCGAAAAGAAAATAGAACCCGATTGAATTCTACGTACGTACTGGATCCTCAGAGTTCGAAACACAACCACACGGATTAATCACGAATTGCTTCCACTAATCACAATATAAGTGTCCTTGATCATGTATCATATGTGATAATATGAAATTGGGAAAATCCTTTTTCCCGTATTCTGTTTCTGTGTTTTCACGTTAGAGTCTTAGAGAAAAGCGTATTCTTCCAGAGAAAATCTTATCCTCAGAAAAAAATGAAAATCCACGTGATTTTCAAATATATAGAAGTTATCAATAACTTCTTTTTCTCATTATCCACTCATGTGTGGAATAAATAAATAATAATATTTAATTATTATTTAATTTGCTTTCATCTCCCACTCACACATGAAGTTTGAGCCTTGCACTCATCTATTTCACATCTTTACACCATCACATAATACATTTTCATACAGACAAATAAATCGTGTGACCCTCGAGAAAATGAGTTTTCACGCTATATAACGTGTTAATGATATATAGCAACTAAACTAGTTTTATATGAAGAATTCAAAACTAGTTATACCCCAGAACTCTTTTAGTTAACACAAGTTGACATATTTCTTTCAATCCCTTGAAATTATTAGAGCATATTCAACTTTTTATCACATCTATGTATTCATAATCAAGTGCTCAACTCGATTGACCGATCAATGAACACAATAGAACGTGTTAATAAAGATGTCCTTCCTTTCGCACAAAATATTTACAGGCTCCCACTGTAGCTGCTTTCCTAGACAAGTACCGCATTGCTGCATTAATCATAGCTATTGGTAGCATGCTAAAGTAGCAACACTAAAGTGAAGACTTAGAAATAAAGTCGAAAGTCCTAAGAGTACTTTTAAGAGGCTTATCAAAACCTCAAGGCCTCATACAATGAGAAAATATTGATATCTTTCTCATTTCCTTATGGTCAACTTAGCACATGTGGTATGAAACACATGTCACAATGTTTTAACTTCCCAGGATGGAAGCATATGTCATTTTATTTATTTTGACATCGTGTAAATTATAGTTCAAGTGTATCATCGACACTTAACTTGGATTTCCTCCTGCTATTGTCTAGGAATCCATTGATTTAGCTTTGTAACAAGTCAAATAGATTCGTGGTAAAATCTATAGCGATTATCTACAATATAATCTCATCTCTACACACACCTCGATGTCAGAGGCAATTGCTCGTATGAGAGAGCCAATCAACTTGTCGACATACTATTATATGAATATTTCATATAGTTCACAATAAATAATTGTTTAGTAACATTAACAACTACTTCGTAGTCCATATAAACCCACACAAACCCAAGATCTTAAGATGTCTTACACATCTTCTGTAATTAAGTTTGACAACAAATCTGCTAACATCAAGTCTGCAGAAATTTATTCAAGAATCATTTTTTCTTCTTTGTAACGTCTTTACAAAGTCAAACTTTTCATGATACTTGGAATATTTAGAGTAAGCTTTAACTGCTTTGATTACTGCGATGAATCATAACATCTCCAACTGGAGTGTTTGATTTCACAATTAATCTTTACAGCTTCCACTGGAGTGTTTGATTTCACAATGAATCGATATAACTCCCATTAGAGTGTTTGATTCAATAGTGAATCGATATAACTCCCATTGGAATGCCATATACAACAATGAATCGTTACAACTCCCACTAGAGTGTTTAATTCTCAATGAATCAACAACTACCATTAGAGTGTTTAATTCTTAACGAATCGTTAAAGATCTCAATTGAGTGCTTACTAATTCCAAATATTTCATGAAAATCCTTAACCAAAATATTTATTTGACTGCAGATGCTCATGTCACAAGTTCAATTTTAATAGTGGTCAGTGCTAAACATACTTATTTCATGTTATACCACGAGATTGCTTCAATGTTTAAGCAATAAGGTATAACTAGAATTTGACTTACTTGCATCGAAATCATAATTCCAGTTAGTGTATGTATACTCTATAAGTTTAAATTATCTCCTTGAGATAATAATCTGCAGTATCCTTCAGATATCTCAAAAATCCCATACACTATCTTTTAGTGTCTCTTTTCGGATTAACTGATATCTGCTAACCAAACCAACAACTTAAAAAATGTCTAGATGTGCACACAACTTGACACACTTCCAACATTCAATTGAATTTGTTTATGAAACATTTGACATTTCATCTTTCAGTCTTTGGACATTCATCATAGTTCAGTAACTCGTCTTTTTAAAACATGAGAATCAACAAGCTTTTATACATTCATTTGAATTGTTTTAGAAGTCTTACTACACGAGTCTACTAAGACTATCCAAGTAACTTCTTTGAACGATCTTTATGAAGCTTTCACCAAAAGATTCTCATTGTGTCTTTTCAGCTAACAGTGTATCAACATATAATCATAGAATTACAGAACTATCTTTGGACCGTTAAACATAAACACAGTGGTCTTTGTCTAACAAAGTTAATACGAGACAATCATAGTATGAAATCTCAAGTACCACTGTTTTGAGGATTTGTTTAAGTTTGTAATTCGACTTCTTCATTTTACAAACATTATCCTCTTCTTTGAATTCTCCATTGAGAAAAACAGTAAAGTCTATTTTTGATGTAATTCTAAATCTATACTTGATACTATAGCAAAAAAGTGAACGATTCGAGGTAAATCTCACAACAACTGAAGAAAGTTTAAATACCCCTTTCTGAGTATAATCTTTCTCTACTATGTGAGCATTTTTAAAATGTGTCCCAATAAAGGATCTACAAGTTTCAAAAACTTGATTTGACCTTATTAACTCTATATTATCTTTCATTGCTTTCTTTCATTAATCTCTTGCATAACGAAATAGAACCTCTCGATCGTCTGTAGGTTCATTCTTATTCACTAAAGACTAATTTTATTTCTGAAAAAATAAAGAAGGTGTATCCCTCAATATCATGATGTCTCCCAGACACATATTTCCTAGAGTATTTTTTAAGATTGAAACTTGTGATATAAATAATTACTCTTATCAAGATCCATCTAATCTTAATGAGTAAACATTTATCAAATATCACAAACATTATGTAAACACTCCCACTTGGATCTGATAGAGAGTAATTATTTCAATCAGAAAATGGTATAGTATTTCGAATACATCCTATACTAGGAAATCTTTTTCAGAAAAATTGACATTATGTGATTTTATCTCATGTCTTACTATGAACTTCTTGATCTCTGATCAATTTGTATCTATTGGATTTAGCATAGTATCTTAGAAGATACATTTCTAAAATCTTTAGACACTTGTTGGTCTACAGATACCAAGATTAACAAAAGATCAGGTCTTCAACTTTCTAAAGTTCAGATAAAGTTGACTTAATCAACTATGAATAACTTTATTCAATATGCTGACAATCATAAATAACTCATCTTTCCAAAAAGAGAGTTAAAATTAATTGTCCTATCACGGATCATGTCATATCCAACAACATTTATTCCTTCTTTCATTCACACCATTGAACAATGTTGTATAAGGTTTTGATAATCGTTGGATTATATCATTTTCATTACACAGTTCCTTGAACTGCATGGATAAACATTCACGTCCTCTATTGGTTCTTAAAACCTTTAAGGTTATGCCATTTTATTCTCAGACCCATTTAGGTAATATGTGAAGCAATCCAATGCTTCATATTTATGAGAAATTTTAGACATATAAAACGTGAAAAATTATCAATTTAAGTAATGAAAAAAAAATAAGTTCCATGATTTGCTATTTGACATTCATTAAATCACACTTATCAAAATAAAATAATTGCAATGAAGAACAACAATCATAATTTTATCTAATGATTTTCTAATCACTTATGAACAAGACAATGTTCATATTTTGATAACTCGATTTTTAAAGACGAACACCATAGTTCTTCTTTCACAAGCCAATTATTCAAATCTTGCACAATGTGACTAAAGCTAGTATGCTATCTGTCATTATTTACACAAGCATAACTAGAGGAACAAGTATTTAGTAATCCATGAATTATCATCATAATACTAAAATAATTGTTCTCTTACAGTCCAAAATCATATAAAACATAGAATAATTGTCAAGTACCATAATGCCCATTGAAATATACTAGCACAACCATCTCCAATATAAATTTCAAATCACATCCCAATCATAGAAGAAAGATATAGAGGTGAGATCCTTAATGATCTCCAGAGAAAACAAGACATCATACAATATGAAACATTGACCATTGTCAATCTCAAGTTTGCAAGTCCCTAGACTTCAACTCGAACTTAGTTTCCACATACATTTATCTCGTCCCACTTGGAACATGATGATGTAAATAAAATTTCCATTCATCATTAGTCAATGGTCTGCGTTTCCTGAATCTATAATCCACAAGTATAAAATTCAGTCAATAAATACACCACCATAGATAATTATGCCAAAACCAAATAATTCCAATGAATTTCTGTGTCCCTCTTGGACTCAAGATATTCATGAGTAAAATAACCAAGCTTGTAGGTCATCTAACTTTCAGTTCAGCACACCTCTTCTTCTTATTCTTCTTCGCATTAGGATTAATTTGAAGTTTAAGTGCAGTATTTCTAATTTTATATTGCCCGTTATGTCCTCTATTCCTTCCAGTATGTTTTATGTTTAGAGTTAGAAGTGTTTTATGAACTGGATTCAGAAACGAGAACACTTGATGCTGACTTGACAACCCCAAGTATTATATCCTTCAACTCAACAATAGGAATTGAATAAGTGAAAGTCTTAATACTTTTATCACATGTCGTTTTAACCCTCAAGTGTTCCAATTGTAAGGAAATGATCATGTTTGATCTGAATTTGATGTTATTCAGAAAGTAATGTGCTAACATACATCTCTATCAGATATCACCAAATATCATAAGTTTTAAGGTGTTGCACACACTCAAGGATCATATTATCTATAACCGAGCTCACCAGTCTGTTATAAGCTAGGAATTTCTCATATTCCAAGTAAAGATAAGTCTTTTGATCCATTTTTATCTGAATCTACATCCCAAGATCTAGCATAATGTGGTAGATAGTATTCAATGCATGTTGTTCTCCAAGAACATTTAATTAATTATGATGTCACATATCATAATTATCGTTATTGAGTTTGTTCTATTTTATTTAACTCGGCGTTGATAGCGTTTGAAGCTATAGTTTGGGTTGATTGAAGTGATTCACTGAGTTAATGTTCATCTATGTATCAATATGTTCAATGTTAAGCTAATAGACATCTGAAAAATTTAATACAAAATTTGATATCGAAAAATAACTTAAAGTCATTAATTATCAATCTCATTAAGTATCCTCACTAATCAGATTCAGTTACAAAACATGAACACAAATAGTTTTAGCTTTTACTCCAATAAATAACTAAACTCCCACTTAACAACATGAAACTATATGCTTAATAACATTTATCATTATAAACGTAATAAAACACAATCATGTTATGAATCAATAAAATAACTCAAAAAAGTCAAGAAAATTCAATGGCTACTATAAGCACAAATAAATCAACTACTAAGGTTATTCTTAATCTAATCTTATTTCAGCAACACTATCAGACAATATTTATGAATAGTTTGAATCCTCTTTGACATATATGTCTCTCGAAGTACTACATTTAGTACCGACATCATGCTAAAAAAATGACGTAGGGATCTAGTTGATGATTTGTATTCAAACGTTACATTTAATTACCTCGCAAGGTAATAACACCGAATCAATGAATCATCTTTAATACATAGACATGTCGTCCCAACAACTTGTCTACATGAATCTTTAACCCAATTCACCAATTATTTTTTTTATAATATTATCACAATATCTATTAAATTCCAAACTTGACATAATTTAATTCAAGAAAACTACTTTAAGTTTTCTAGGTAGTGTCATAGCTCATTTTACAACTTTAATTAAAAGTCTTCTCAGCAATTAAGTCGGAATTACCTTATGTGATAATAATAAAGAGCGATTAAACAATTCATCTCCACCAAGCAACTTAAATTTCCAAAATTGTGTGCTAGTTTTTCATGTAATTCTTTTAATAAATACTGCATAAAAAAATCTCGAATTTATAGAACACAAATTTGTTCAATAATTCAAGTCATACCTATTAAAATTGAGCAACCGTTTAGACATCCAATGCTTAAATATTTAACACATGAATTATTAAGCTCACGATTATGCAAGAAAAATAATTTTCAAGCATAATAAGCTAATTCACAAGTGAAAATAATTCAACTACGGTTCTCAAACTAATAGTTAAATAAATACTCAAACTTCCTCAGTTCAAATATTAAAAAACTTTATGCAAATTAAGAATCTACATTGAAAAATATGAGCGTAGCAACTTTCGAAACTAAAATCGAAGTTAAAACGAGCCTAAACGAGCCAAAACTAGATTACATGAGCGCGCAACGTCGGAAAACATCTTACACGCGCCGGAAAACCACTTTTTCTCGCTGGAAAATGCCTGCACGCACGGAGACTCACGGTCTGACTCGGTTCGGCTGACGGGTCACCGGTTCGGGTCACGTTGGACCGGTTTGACCGAAGTTTGAATTGATTTTCAAACAACTGCTATTAGGTCCTCCAGATATATCGAATTCCCAAAGTAAGACCCCTAAGTTTTCTGAAACTTTACGTAATGACCCCAGAAACGTGGAAAACTTCCAAAAATCATATCTCACTCAATTCTTAACCAAAATCAACGAATAATATACCTATGAAACCGTCTTCCAACTTATATTAACCCAGTACTAAGAACATACTAAAAAACATTTTGTACTGTTAGAAATTCGCGATCAAAGTTCACGAAATTTTTCAAAAAACAATTTAATTCTCTTAAATGGCTTGGCCAAAATTCACGAAATTTTCCAGTTATCATCTACACTATACTAGAAATGTACAGTAAAAATTTCAGGCCCTAATTCCACCGTTTCAGAAAATCCCATATTTTGAAAAAAATACAGAAAACAAATCGCGAACCGTAAACACATGCCAATACACATACAAGGCATATAAACGGCGAGAATCATAAACGCAAACGAGAATCCAACACAGTGGCTCTGATATCATTGTTGGAATACGGTGGTTAGAAATCACCAACCTCTATTCCAGAGTAGCAGCGGAAAGAAAATAGAACCCGGCTGAAATCTATGTACGTACTGGATCCTCAGAGTCCGAAACACAACTAGACGAATTAATCACAAATTGCTTCCACTAATCACAATTTAAGTGCCCTTGATCATGTATCATATGTGATAATATGAAATTGGGAAAATCCTTTTTCCCGTATTCTATTTATGTGTTTCTACGTTAGAGTCTTAGAGAAAAACGTATTCTTCCAGAAAGAATCTTATCCTTAGAAAAAAAAAAAATCTACGTGATTTTCAAATATATAGAAGTTATCAATAACTTCTTTTTCTCATTATCCACTCATGTGTGGAATAAATAAATAATAATATTTAATTATTATTTAATTTGCTTTCACTTTGAAAGCCTAAAACTTTCTTAGAGCATTGTTGAACTCAATGATTTCAAAACCGGGTTGAACCGGGAATCGGCCGGTAAATCGGTTAAAATTATAATAGCTTTTAAGGTTAAACCGGGTTGAACCGGTCAAAACCGATCAAAACCCGGTTCAACCGGAAAAAATCGTTTTTTAAAAAAATTAAATTACTAATTTATATTAAATATTTAAAATTTTAAATCTATATTCCTCTCACATTTTTCTCCAACACTTTCGATGTGGGATAAATGTATGAGGTGGGACAAAATTCATAAAATATGATATGAAAAGTTATAAAATACATATTTAAATTTTTGTAGGTGCATACTTATTTTGTTTTTTTAACTAAACATAGAAAACGGTTGAACCGCCGGTTGAACCGGTCCGACCGGTTAAACCGCTGACCAGTGGTATGTCCGGTTCGATCACCGGTTCGGTTATGAAAACACTGGTTGAACTCACTATTGTATAGTGTATATATTTGTATCAGTATTTCTTATACCAACTATTCATTTTAATGAATATAATTTCATGATTTAAAAAAGTTGATGCAGAACTATTGATATTCAATTTTTATTTTGACGGGATTATTGTTCAATATATATTAAAAATAATTAATATTGTTCAGTAAAACCAATTCATGTTGGCCAACTATTATTGTTCAATAATAATAACTAATGCTATTGTGTAGTGAAAACAATGAAATCAATTTACACTATTTAGTTAAAACCACTAAAACATTCAAAATACACACAAATTTTAAAGCATTTCGAAACCTCTATTACACTACAAGATCAAATTAGGAGCAGTTACCCTATAAAAGAGAGCAAAAATATCAACCAGAAGCTTTTCCAGCTTAAACCACATCCCTTTGTTCCTCTCCTGATTTACATAAATTTCAAGAAAGATATATACTTAAATATTGTTGTAATTTAAACTAAATAATTAAATCAAAGCAAGAAAATAGAAACCAAAAACCTTAATTAATTAAATAATAATACCTTGAAAAAATGGCAAAAGGGGCAATGAGCAAGAATGCAAGACATTGCCTATAAACAACAAAGACCCTCTACTACTTAATGTCACCCCTGCATATATGATTTGGCACCCCACCATAACTATTGTGGCCTTGCAATCTTCCACACCCATTTTTTTTTTTTTTTTTATATTAAATTGATTTTAATGTTTATTTTATGTATCAAAGTGACGCAAAGTCTATATTTATAAGCCTTCTCTAGGACTTCAATCATTGTTCCTAGTGTATTACTAGATGACAACTTCCAGCTATAAAATAAATTATAGCGTGATTATAAAATGTGGCCGTAAATATACATATATAATTATCTTATCAGAAGTATTGGGATACAGAGATCATATAGTGTTGCATCACTCTTGTAAAATGATACTCCCTCGCTCCACTAAAAGTGTGTTTAGAGGGCTGAAACATGTTTTACAAAAAAATAGATTAAGAACGTCTATGGACACAATTTTTTTTATCTTCATCATCCAACAATCATTTATTTACTCAATTTATCATTATACTTTACTCACAATTAATTATGTTATTCATAAATATATTTAATCTACGTTTCCGTATAATATGTTTCAATCATCTGAACACACTTTTCGTGGACGGAGCAGAGAGTAATATAATACTGAATAGAGCTAGAACAATAGTTTTAGAGAATTATTATTTTTGTATAATTTTATCCTTCCCCATAATTTAGATAAAACTGGGCCTCAGACCATTTTAATTGAAACTTAACTTGTTAACTATCGCCACAAAAAAACACTAATTTAACGAGGGTATTTAACGAGGGGAAAAGAACCTTGTTATTTAACAAGTGTATTATCGAGGGATATTCTAAACGAGGGTTTTTCCAAGCGCGTGGCCGTCGGCACACTTAACGAG
Source organism: Stenogyne calaminthoides (assembly GCA_037126765.1). Taxonomy (NCBI): domain Eukaryota; kingdom Viridiplantae; phylum Streptophyta; class Magnoliopsida; order Lamiales; family Lamiaceae; genus Stenogyne; species Stenogyne calaminthoides. The sequence goes on along the minus strand of JBBCBC010000007.1, from coordinate 37,901,154 downwards.
ATTAGACACTCTCGGTAGAGCCGTCGGAAAATTTAATGAGAGCATTGACTCTCGGTAATGCCATCGCCGTATTCAACGATCGCTGACATTGCTGTCGCCAAAGTCAGCAACAGCCTTTCCGACAGCCTCCCGCCCTCGTCAATCAGCTTTTTTGACGACCTCTGCGCGGCCTGCCCGAGTGTGTTTACCGATGGCACCTGCCTTCTTTAAGGCGGTCGCCGAGTATAAATAAGAGCCATATCACCGTTTTGTGCTCATTTTGGTGGAGAGGAGGCTGAAACCGGGGGAGAGGGGCGAATTCAGGTTAGTTTTTTTTTTATATTTGAAGTGTTATATTATATGTATTAGCAGGTTATATTATACTCCCTCCATCTCATAATTATTGTCCGGTTTACTGTGTGCTCGATTTTTAAGAAAAAATGATAAAATGTTAAAGTGTAAGAGGTATAATTGGTATATCAACTTTATTGTAAAGTGAAAAAGTGAAAAAGTGTTAAAGTGTAAGGGTTAAGTGAGTGACAATTGGTGTAATTTATATGTATTATGAAGGGTGTTTATATTGATGAAACTTTCCATTTTAGGAAAGTGGACAAAAATTGTGGGACGCCCAAAATAGAATACTGGACAATAATCTTGGGACGGAGGGAGTATGTATTAGCAGCCACTTGTTTATTGTTTAATAGTAGTAATTTAATTGTTTAGAATTTGGAGAGCAGCCACTTGAGAAGTTTGGAGAGCAACCGTTTGAGGTAAATTTAAATTTTAATTAATTAATTATTTAGTGTTAGTATATTATGTATAATATTATTTGTCTATGTATTTAGTATTAATTAATATTTGATAATTGCATGTTTAATATTATGTAATATTATTAGTATTAGTATTAAATTTATTTGATAATTGCATATTTAATTGTTTAATATTATGTATGTAATATTATTAGTATTAGTATTAAATTTATTTGATAATTGCATGTTTAATTGTTTAATATTATGTATGTAATATTATTAGTATTAGTATTAAATTTATTTGATAATTGCATGTTTAATATTATTTAGCTCAATTACTAGCTAATAGGTGTACATTAATATTATTTAGCTTACTTAATTTAATTTATGTTATTTGTGTATATATAGTATTAATTAGTTGTTCAATTATTTAATTAGTATTATTTAATATATTAATTACGTTGGATGTTGGAGTGGAGGGATCGATGTTGATGAATGTTGGTTATTATTTGTTGTAGAACATGTGCATTCCGACTTGATTGATTTTAATTGATTAAGTCGGAAATGGATGCACGTAGGATGTTTATTAATTGGGGAATACAATAAAATAAGACGAAACTCTGCCGAAATTTTTAGAAAATATTAATTATTAATTAGGCTTTTGAATACTAATTAATTCGTAAATATTTTAAACAGATAATTGATATGGATTATTCCACCCGTTTACGTTGGATGTATGGTCCTAGATCGATTAATGACAATATATCTCCCGAATTCTACAGTGGACTTGAATCTTTTATAGATTTCGCCACTAGTAATGGGATGATTCAGGGAAAGATTAGGTGTCCCTGCAATAAATTTAGATGTCGGAACAATAATACGTATCATGAGCCTGATGAGGTGAGAGCACATTTGTATAGAAATGGGTTCATGCCCAATTATTGCAATTTGATTTATCACGGTGAGGAAATGTGGGGTCATGAATACAATGATCATCCGTCTGCGTCTACTTCACACTGGCCGATTGATGAGACTTTTGCATCTAGCTCGTACCATGATATGATGAGGGACTTAACCTCTGGTCCTCACTTAAATGTGAATGATGAGCCCCTTAATGAGGAACCTCCTAATGAGCATACTGCACATTTTTATAACATGCTTCGTGCAGCGAATCAGGATATAATGCCTGGTTGCGAATCACATTCACAGTTGTCATACAATGCCCTGTTGCTGAACATTAAAACTGAAAACAGACTGTCAGAAAGGGGCTATAATCAAATGGTTGAGGCGATTCGTGTTCTTTGTCCAAATAGTCTGGTGCCCAAGAAATTTTTTGATAGCAAACAACTGATGAGTGAGATGGGTCTTCCAGTGGAGAGGATCCAGTGTTGTGCGGGTAACTGCACGTTATACTGGGGTGCAGATGGTGAACTTGAACATTGTAAGTTTTGTGGGAGGTCACTATTTAAACCTGCTACTCGTGGTGTGGATGGTCGACTTAAAAAGAAGCGTCCTTTTAAGGAGATGTTCTACTTTCCTATCATTCCGCGACTGCAAAGGTTGTATCAGTCGAATGCTACATCGAAGGATATGACATGGCATGCACGTTGCTCTAATGATCACTCCGGTGTCATGCGTCACCCTGCAGACTCACATGCTTGGAAACACTTGGACCAGTCGCATCCTGAATTTGCTTCAGAAATTCGGAACGTGAGGTTGGACTTGAGCACTGAAGGTTTTCAACCGTTTGGGGCGCATGGAAAACAATATTCATCATGGCCAGTGATAGTGACACCATATAATCTACCCCATGGTTGTGCATGAAGGATCAATTCATGTTTCTTACAGTTCTGGTGCCTGGTCCAAAGAATCCAAAGGATAAATTGGATGTGTTTTTGCAACCACTGATCCGTGATTTGATATTTTATGGGAACATGGTGTGGTAACGTATGATGTTGATACACAGCAGAATTTTATGATGCGGGCTGCACTAATCTGGACCATCAGTGACTTTCAACTTACTCGATGTTGTCTAGATGGAGCACAACTGGAAGACTTGCTTGTCCACACTGTGCAAATTACACTAATGCTTTCTCTCTAAGGCTTAGTCGCAAACAATCGTGGTTTGACAAACATCGTAAGTTCTTAGAGAGCGATCATCCGTACCGAAGGACCGCATTCAAAAATAATGTAGTAGTTGATGATGATCCACCCCCATCCTTACAGGTGATCAGCTCCTCCAGCAAATTGATTGGTTTGGATTGATGAAAGTAACAGAGTTGGGTGTTGATGCTCACAACAAAGGTTTACAATGTGGTTGGAAGAAGAAAAGTGTTTTTTGGGATTTGCCGTATTGGAGCTCCCTGTTGATCAGACACAATTTGGATGTGATGCACATCGAAAAAAATGTGTTTAATAATCTCTTCTACACGGTGATGAATGTCGAGGGGAAAACAAAGGACACAACTAAATCAAGGGATGAACTTAATGAATACTGTCGTCGACCCTCGATGCAGAAATGTCCACACACATGAAATTACCCCAAAGCTACTTATTCCCTTGATAAGAAGCAGAAAGATTTGGTTTGCAAATGGGTAGATGAGTTGAAATTCCCCGATGATTATGTGTCCAACTTGTCTCGGTGCGTAGACTGGATAAAATTGAAGATGTTTGGGATGAAGAGTCATGATTGTCACGTATTTATGCAGAGACTACTCCCAATTGCTTTCCATGAGATTCTGCCGAGGGACGTTTGGCAAGCCATCACTGAAATTAGTTTGTTTTTCAAGGAGTTAACATCGAGGACCATTACTGTAGAAAAGATGACTCAGTTAGACAGTGATATCCCAGTGATCTTATGCAAGTTGGAACGTATATTTCCACCCAACTTCTTTAATTCGATGGAACATCTACCTGTCCATCTTGCATATGAAGCAAAAATTGTTGGTCCAGTACAATATAGATGGATGTATCCATTTGAGAGGTACGTAACCTATTTAATTCATTCAATTATTTGATAAAAAAGACAATTACACATACCCATTCAATCCAATTAGGTATCTTCACAATTTAAAATTAAGTGTGGGTAACAATGCACACTTGGAAGCTTCAATTGCAAATGCTTATTTAAAAAAGAAGCATCAACGTTTTGTTCTCATTACTTTGAGGAACATGTGCTGATGAGGAAACACAATAGACCTCGCAATGTACCTCGTGAAGTACCACAATCAGTGGGAGGTAGACTCTCGATATTTGTGCCTCCCGGTAGTACACTTGGAAAGAAGGGTAGAAGATTGATTGTAGACTTGGAGAAGAGAACAACTCATAAGTACGTACTACTAAATTGCAAGGAGGTGGAGCCGTATATTAAGTAAGTTTTAATAATTCGAGATTAATTAATTGGTATTTACAATCACAATTTCTCATCGAAATTTACAATTGTAGTGTGTTTTTCGAGCAACTACAAATAGTTCAACCGAATCTATCGAATGCTGAAAAAGATGAATTTCTTCAACAACAATTCACTTTGTGGTTTGATCAACATGTAAGTGATCAATACACACACACATATATATATATAATATAATATAAATATAAAAATATATAATCGACATTCTAATAATTATATATCTCGTCAATAATATATAAGTGAGGAGAAATCGCGTTCGGGATGAGTCTATACGCGATCTTTTGGGCGGTCCTCTTAGTAGTGTCACCACGTACCCTGAATATTACGTGAATGGTTTCAAATTTCACACACGAGCTTATGACGCATCTAAAGCCACTATGAACAGTGGAGTTTGTATTAAGGGAACAAACTATGATTCAAATGAAAATGATTTCTACGGGATACTCGAGGAGGTAGTGGTGTTGGAATATAACGGACTTACCGATAAAAAAGTAGTTTTGTTCAACTGTGAGTGGTTTGATCCAACTGCGTCGGTGGGAACAAGAATACATCCCAATTATAAGCTCGTGGACGTTAATCCTAGAAGACGATACAGTCATTTTGATCCATTTGTGCTAGCAAGTCAAGTCAGTCAAGTTTATTATTGCAAGTACCCCGGATCTGTGCGGGGTCGAGATTGGTGGGCTGTTTGCACCACAAAACCTAGATCCTTAGTGGAAATCGATAGAAATACCGGACCAGAGCTTCCCCCACTCCAAGAGGACGACATACCATCCCAAATGAATGTGGAAATAGATCATGCTCCACCAGAGATCCGATTACACATACAAGTGTGGAATAAGAAGTATGTTATACTACTTTGTCTTTTATTTATATATCATATATATACATTTGTAACACTCTTTTAATTTTATAGGTTGTATCCTTCGAATAAATGTTCGAGGATCATTAGGAATATAATATCCCGAAATATGGAGTTGGGGGGATTCACGTGGGCAAAGGTTACTAATGAGCGGAAAAACAGGTGGTGGAAAACATTCCAGGTATGCATTCGTTTGATTAATTTAAATAGCTCGTTCATTATATTGTTACTTATAATTAATCAACGTTTAATGTTCATTTTTTTGTTAGAGGGATGTCACCTGGGATGTACAGAGAGAGGATACAAGGCAGATTAAAGATCTGTTTATGCGGAGGGCTGCCACACGGTATTCGGATCTTCTCAACAACTGGAAGACCCTACACCGTAAAAAGGGAAAGGTGCCCCCATGGGATACAAATGTGTGGGATGCATTGAAAGGATACTGGGACCTGCCTGAAGTCAAAGCAAAAAGCGAATCAGTGCAGCAAAAATCGTGCATCCAAAAAATCAATGCATCATGGAGGATCAAAAGGAGCAATAGATGTTGCGTATGCATTTGTAAGTAGTTTTTACACCACCACAAATCGACATTTAAATTACTTTAGTACGTAATAACAAAAATTATATAAAATTATTAGTGGCAGAAAAATGGACGCCTTCCAAGAACATGGGAACTTGTCAATCGTTTTCATAACAAAGAGGCCACGTATGAGCGGATGGCAGAAATACTTATAAGTATTTCAAGTAACGTTGTTTATTCAATATATAACTTAGTTAATTAATATTATATCTAATTTTAAATGTCAAAATATTTGTATGTCAGCGAGCGGTGGATGCACGAATCAACTGTGAGGTCCCCTCGGATGCAGACGAGTACGAGCACGCTAGACAAGCCAGCCAGTTCTATACACAACATGTGTCGTACTCCCACGGGAAATTCACGGGTTTGGGACAAATGTCGGATCAATCTGGCCCAGGCAGGACAACTAGGGGCACCTACATCGGCGGTTACTCCCAATTTGATCAAGAGAGCTTTTTGGCATAGGAGCGCGCCCTCGAGAGGGAAAGACAACAAAGAGAGGTAATGTCCAGACAGATGGCACAGATGAAAGCCCAAATGAACCAAATGTCCCAATTTTTCTCGATGTGGCAAACATCCGGTGGTCCCCAATAATCGTGGCAGGGAACCGGTGGTCCCCAGCAGGGGCCATGGCAAGGAACTGGTGGTCCCCAACAGGGGCCGTGGTAGGGGTCGTGGCAAGGAACCGGTGGTCCACAAATCGGTGGTTCCCAACAGTGGGGTAATCCCCACCAGACCGGTATTTTTACCCAGCTTTCCCAGCCGACCGGTGGTTATTCTGATCCCGTACCACAACATGGGCTTTTAGTTCCTCCAATCCCTCAGTATCGTGCTCCTGTAGATCCTAACGCTTCTGTAGGTCCCACTGGTTCTACCGCTCGTGTTCGACGTCGTTCCGTCGACTCTTCGGGTAGTACTCAAGCTGTACTTAATGAAATCCTCAGAGGCGGGACATGTGATCCTAGTCTATTTCCCCAAGACAATGACAATGATGATGATGTGATGCATTAAACATTTGGGTGTGTGTTATGCATTAAATATTTTGTGTGTGTGTTAACATTCGACTGGATATTTTGTTATGTTTTTGTTAATTTCTAAATATTTGAACGCCACATGTGTGTTTTATGAATATTTGTTATGAATATTGTTGATTAATCTCTACTATTAGTTTATGAGAATGGTTTAAAATATTTATTTTAAAACAAGATTAATATAAGTATTAATTTTGCAATTTTATTGAAAATATTTTTTTAAAAAATAATGATCAATATGTACATGTGTTAGTAAATACTATATATGTAATTAGGATTATTGATTAATTTTTTTATTGAAAATAGTTTAATTCAAATGTATTCGAATTGCATTTAGTATAGTGAAAAAGAATATCATGAAAATAATTATTTGAAAATTTCATTGAAAATAAATTTAATAAAATAATTAATATAAATAAATATATATATATATATATTCAAAATAATAAATAGTGAAAAATAACATAAAACTAATTATTTAAAAATTTTATTAATAATATGTTTTTAAAAATAATTAATAAAAGTATATATAAATATGTACTCATAATAATAAATGATGCATAAGAATATAAATTATTTATTTCAAAATTTTATTATAAATATTTTAACTAAATCAAAGTATATATGCATGACAAACAATTAAAATAAATGATAGAAGAAAAAAAATCAATAAAACACAATATATAATACCTATACAATTAAAAATACATTCTTAACGAATAACTCGCTTAGCCCAAACGGTTAGGCGCCTACACATAAGGCCTTCATATACCGGGAGGTCGCGTGTTCGAATCACGTAAATGAATTTCTACCATATATATCAAGCATGATGGAGGGCTCACGTGTCCCAAAGGTTTTTGTGGGTCTTCGAGCCTCGCCAAATGGGCTCAAACACAGGCATTACAATTTTAATGCCTGAAATACTTTAGGGAGGGTGATTTCCCCTCGGTAAAACGCTCTCCGAATTGGCGAGCCCTCGCTAAACCTGCGGTGTCAGAAGGCGAGGATCAACTGGCCCTCGTTAAATTCAAGAAGGGTTTTACCGAGTGTATTCTTGTCGGGAAAAAGGCGAGGGCTGGTGGCCCTCGTTAAACTGACATGTGTCAGACCCTCGCTAATGCCCTCGCTATTTGCCGAGGGATTTCTTTTCCCCTCATTAAATTGTTACCGAGAGGGATGTTTTCCCTCGTTAAAGCCCTCCCTAAAGTCATTTCCCTCGTTAAATCCCTCATGAAGGCCCTCTTTAAATTTGATGTATTTTGTGGTGTATACCATGAAGAAGCTAGTTTATATTAATACACAATTAGTTGACTTAATCTCAATTTTAACATGATATTTTAAAAAATCAATAAATTGCATGATTTTATTAAAATTTTGTATTTTTGGCACAATTTTGCTGACGTGGCATCCGGCGTGGTACTCAAAATTGTGCCGAAAATCCAAATTATAATGAATGCAACAATTAATTAATGTATTCTGTAAAATTAAAATGGTGATAGAATGGAGATAAGGTAAAATTGTGGCATATTAGGGAGAATAAACCCAATAAAAATATGAAATGATGACAAAATGAGTGTATATGTGTGTCTGACTAGATTTCATGTGGAATGCAAAGACATGATTGATCATGCCTTCTGGGTATTCTGTGTTGTAATTTAATCACAATTTTTATCATTATTTTGTAAGTATTTATATATATGAATATATTTGGAAACTATTACTGAATATACCTCGACGATTAATGTGTTGACAATATAAATTAGAGAGTTGTTTTGCTTATTAAAATTCTGTTTTCTTTAATAAATATAAGAGGTACACTTGCATGAGACAGTCTCTAGGTGAGATGGAGCATAATTTAGACGTAACGTTTTAACATTTTGGAAGGGATGAATGTTGGTTTGTGCTAGTTTGTATTTCGTATCATGTATGAAATCGTGTCATACAAGTTTTTGTCTAAATGTAGTAATTGTTATGCCTAGTGTATTTCATTATATGCCAAAAATTCGAATGAGATTGAGGTTAAATTAGCTAGCATAAATCAACAGTCATTACTTTCAAAGTGTCAGAAAGTCATGATCAAATTAAATTCAATCTCACTGTAAGATCGTTTCACACAAGTGTACTTCATGCTACAGTATTAATAAAAAATAAAATCAAATAGATGTAAACATTGAGCTCGATCTTTTTCAACTAATGTCAGAACAGTCGTCATATATTAGCTGGGTACGATGGATTACGTGGGGGACATGCAAATTGTGTTTAGCTTTAATATATATATATATTATTATTTAAGTAGCAAATGATGTTACATAAAGATACTGATGTACATCTATTTTTAATTAACTCGGTGATAATATAAACTAATGAATAATAAATCGGTCTTGGTGCACTGATTATATTGTGAATAGTAATAGGTCTGCACAAAAGTTCTTTTATTTAAGTACTAACTTTTAGTTGAAAAATTATATGGATACAAAAAAAACTATTATTAACTTGGTTCCTTTCATAGAATGATAACTTTCTTTGGAACTTAATTAATTATGGCTGGAACTTGGTTAACTTTTTACATTACCAGATTGAGCAAGTGAATCATGACACAAGAGACCAGTTTACTATATTAAATACAATTATTAATAACGTTTTATTTATTTACATGCATGAATTAACATGATATAACTTTAAAATACTAAGTCATTGCATAACTTGAAAAATATGTCATTTTTGGTTAAAGAGACATGCATCAAACAATTTTAGCGCATTGACAGTGCAGTGACGGACCTACCTTGGAGCGAGGGGGCTCACTGGGCCCCCCTGACCCCACTTGAATTTCTTATATATGTATACTTATAATTAAGACACACACCCATATGGCATATCTCATAGTAAAGCGCCAAGATAAATTGTGTATTAACGCTCTAATATTTTGGAAGAATGAATATTATTTGTGTTATAAATTATACCCTATATCATGTATAAAACTATCTCATACGAATGTCTGTCTCCTTTAAACAAAGTATTATGTGCATCATGTTCACTGTACACCACTATTACTAATCCTTGTAAAAATCAACACTCTATAAATAAAATGTTGATTTTTAGGTGAGAAAGAGGTAACAAAATAGAGAAAGAATATGTATAATTCACATTTTCAATATACATATAAATGTATTCGACTATGTTAATATAAAGATGTTTAGTCCAAATAATTTTCGAAAATATATAAAAATTCTAAAAGTCGTTTTAATTTACACTATTTTATAAATTGGGTCCCCTTTCTAGAAAATTTAAGTCCGTCCCTCGTGATGAAGATTGACTGACTTGTATTTCTCCAATTCATCATATCTCCAATGATTTGCCACTTGATGGTATATTCGTTAATTTGACTAATAAAATGTACTCCTTTATACTATATATCAATTGATTATTGGCAAAATAAATTGATATCATATTACTCTTGATAACTAATTCATATAGCATATATTAATTATAAGTATTATGATAATAATTTATAAGTGTATAAATTTCATATTATAAACAAATTTTATCGAAGACCTGTCTTGGACCAAAACCTGATGATGAATTTGGATTCAGTGTTGTACAATATCATGCTGTGCAGTAGACCTGCGCGACGTTACAGTACGGTCCGAGCCACACAAAATTTATCAAACATGAGTATAATGATGATGACTAGGTAAGTAAAATTTAAATATACATAAACTTCCTAAGCCCCTAATTGTTACATTTACTTATTATTTTCAGTCCAAAATAGAAAAAATTCACATTTGATAGTATATGATCATTAAATAATCATAATTTTATTAGATGAAAAATGTGCATACATGATCTACACCCTTCTGTATCATGGCTTAATTTGTACCACCTGGGTCCCTGATCTAATTAATAATAATATATATTAATTTCCTGGTTAATTTCAGGCAAAATTAGTTGTGCAAATATCTAGCTTGATTTCAATGTTGTCTCTTTTAGAGATTTATAGAGATTATATTTAGAGATTTATCACTTTTTGTATGCTCACTTGCGGTTAATGTGTTAAAAACATAAAGTCGAGAGTTCTGCATTCGAGTGAAAATATAATTGTTATGCTTATATATATTTCATATGATTCAGTATTTGTGTATATTAATTTGTTTTAATTAAGGGTCTATACTAGTATATTAGTTAAGTTTAAAAAATAATTTATCATATTAAATATTGCGCTCTCTTTCAATTCCAGAAGGGAACAACTAGGTAGGTCGATTAAATTTAATTTTAATTCAGCAATCACATGAATATTAATGATGAATTGGAGTGATTATTAGGAGTATGTGAGTACAACTGTAAGCAAATAAATTTAATCACGAATCAAATTGTGACACGTGGAAATTAAATACTAGAAATCAACTGAATTTATTATTAGGAATATATAATTAATTCCTAAAATAAATAAATAGATCGAATTGGGCCTCTAAAGTCCAATAATTAATAAATTGGGCCTCCAAAGTCCAATAAGTCGAATTGGGCCTCTAAAGTCCAATAAATTAAATCGGGCTCCAATAAGTCTAATTGAGTCTCTGAAGTCCAATAAATCGAATTGGGCCTCTAAAATCCAATAAATAAATAAATGATTGGGCCCCTAAAGTCCAATAAATTAAGTTGGGCTTTTAAAGTCCAATAAATTAAATCAAACCAGTTTAAAACTGTGGAGCCCATCAGATGCTTCTAGAAGGTTCTAGAACCTTCCGGCCCCTCAGGTCAAGCCCGTCAAATCTAGGGCAAAGGTCACATTCCACACCTATAAATAGGGGTCTCATTCCTCTCATTTGACACAACATAAAATATTGAATACCGCGAAAAATTAAAGTCCCAAATGACCCCAGTTTTGTGATTCAAAATAATTCTTCAAGGCGTTCTTCAAGTTCTTCGAGGCATTCTTCAAGGAAGTCGACCACGAACGGTCTTCGATCCAAGATTACGGTGCAAAGCCTCTTGGATCCGCGTTCTCCAAGTTGAAGTTCTTCGAGTTCTTCGCGTCCCTCGGAAGTCCCACGGTAGTCCCTCGGAAGTCCCTCGAAAATCAATCAAGAACGATCTTCGATCCAACATCACGGTGCAAAGTCTCTTGGATCTGCGTTCTTCTCAAAAGTCCCTCGGAAATCAAGCAAGAACGGTCTTCGATCCAACATCACGGTGCTAAACCTTTTGGATCCGCGTTCTTCTCAAAAGTCCCTCGGAAATCAAGCAAGAACGGTCTTCGATCCAACATCACGGTGCTAAACCTTTTGGACCGCGTTCTTCTCAAAAGTCCCTCGGAAATCAATCAAGAACGATCTTCGATCCAACATCACGGTGCAAAGCCTTTTGCATCCGCGTTCTTCTCAAAAGTCCCTCGGAAATCAAGCAAGAACGGTCTTCGATCCAACATCACGGTGCTAAACCTCTTGGATCCGCGTTCTTACCACGAGTCCCTCGAAAGTCCCTTTAATCCAAGATCAAGGTGCGAAACCCCTTGGATTAACATTACAAAGTCCCGGTCCCTTTTAATCCAAGATTAAGGTGCTAAACCCCTTGGATTAATTTTACCAAATCCCGAAGTTCAAGCCACGGATAAGATTTGGCTGCGGATCCGACTCCGAAAATCTTGGAAGAAAGTCAAAGTCAAGATCGAAGAAAGAATCAGAGGATCAAGTTAGAGATTGTACTCGAATTTATATTCAATACAAGAAATTATCTTTGTAATTTCTTTTTCGTGTTTATTCATATTATTAAATACGAAAATTTGTGTTTACAAATTTTGGCACGCCCAGTGGGACCATCTCTACCTCTCATCTCTTCTCTTCAAGCTCAAGTTACTACGATGACACCCCTTAAGATCAAGATTATAATGACAGCGGCAGAGTCATCAGAGATGGATGCCGGGAACGTGAATGTCATCACGAGAAGTATGTCGAAGGGTTCACAATCACTCAATACTTCTGACAATGTTGAGAGTGAAGGAAACAACTCAATGTGCTCTACTCCTCGCTCCACCTCCAGCTCATCATCAGATTCCAACATGGTTCAGTGATGGTAACAGACGCTACTACCGTCGAGGACCAGATAACGAATCTGACTAAAGTCATCGAAGGACTCACAAAGCACATTCAAGAACAAGATGCTCAGATTACCAAGCTCATGAGGAGGATGAAACATCTACTGAAGATCAACAAAAGAAAGAAGATGCATCTATGAAGGACTTGCATGTCTCCGCTGATGGTCTAATTTCGGTTGACCAGATAAGACAGATCGTACTTGGAACAATCAAAGACAAGTACGAGGAAAGCTCTAAATTGTCTTTCACCTACACTAAGCCATACACTAAGAGAATTGACGATTTGAAAATGCCGGCTGGTTACCAACCTCCCAAATTTCAACAATTTGATGGTAAAGGCAATCCAAAGCAACATATTGCTCACTTTGTGGAGACTTGCAACAATGCTGGTACTTACGGGGATCACTTAGTCAAGCAATTTGTGCGCTCACTGAAAGGAAATGCATTTGATTGGTACATTGATTTGGAGGCCAACACAATCGATAGTTGGGAGCAGCTGGAGCAAAAATTTCTCAATCGATTCTCTGAAAGATCGAAGGACTAAGAGCATGATCGAGTTGACAAGTGCTCGTCAATGGAAGGAAGAGCCAGTGATTGATTACATAAATCGATGGAGGAACTTTAGTCTGAATTGTAAGGATAGATTGTCTGAGACTTCAGCAATCGAAATGTGCATTCAAGGAATGTTGTGGAGTCTTCGGTATATCCTCCAAGTTATTCAACCGAAATCTTTCGAAGATTTGGCTACTAAGGCTCAAGACATGGAGATAAGTATAGCCACAAGCGGAGTTGAAAGGTCACTATCGCAAGAGTCCCGTAGGTTCGAGGACAATCAAGAAGTCAGAAATGGGGGCAAGCCTTTCGTCAAGGCTCCAAACAAAGAATCTATGGCGGTGACTGCTACAACCGTTAAATTTCGTAGAGATGAGAATGATGCAAGCGACAAAGGAAAAAACGTCATGCAAGACAATGGGCAAAGGAGAACGTCTTTTAAAGAGTTACAACGTAAGCAATATCCTTTCTTGGACTCCGATGTTCCCGGCATATTCGACGACTTGCTTAAAGCAAAATTCATTGAGTTGCCAGAAATGAAACGACCGGATGAGGCTGGGAGGACAAATGACCCTAGATATTGCAAATATCATCGATTGGTTGGGCATCCAATTCAAGATTGCTTTATATTCAAGGAGAAAATCATGCAGCTAGCCGAACAAAAGAAGATCATACTTGAAGATGATAGGACGACTGTGAATGTTCTTACCTTCGAAAATGACAATACTTTGTGTCATGTGGCTAATGGAGAAAACAACGAAGCATGCCAGCCTAACCACGAGTCCGATGATAAAAATGATGGTCATTCTGCAGCTGTAACTTTCACAGATGAAGACTTGCTACTTGGTTCACAATCCCACAATCGACCATTATTTGTAATGGGTTACACTTTGAAGCAAAAAGTGAATCGAATCCTAATTGATGGAGGTTCAGGTGTGAACATCTTACCTTTGAGAGTGATGAAAAGGTTGGGGATACCAGCTGACGATCTCGGGAATAGTTGATTGATGATCCAAGGATTCAACTTAGAAGGACAAAGAGCTCTAGGCACGATAGTATTGTATTTGCTGATCGATGAGATGCATTCGACTGTACTCTTCCATGTCATAGATGCAAAGACGTCATACAATATGCTCTTAGGACGCCTATGGTTGCACGATTACGGTGTGATACCCTCAACTTTACACCAATGCTTCAAATATCGTGAAGGTAGCAGTATAAAGACGGTATTCGGCGACGATAAACCCTTCACTGAAGCTGAGTCATACTTCGCTGATGCTAAGTACTTCTTAAAGAGCACGAAGACTAATAAGACCGAGAAAGATTCGTCGAATGAAATAACCAAGGACGAACAAATTAGGCCTAGCGAAGGAAGTGTGTCTCCATCTTGCGCCAAGGACAAACAAATCATTGAAGAAATCAGGGCATTGGAAAAACTGACTCTTCCCTTGACTAAACTTGACACCGAAACGTCATCTTCACAACCACTCGAAGGATTTGTTCATCCTATTCAAGAAGCTAGGACCGAGCACGGAGACATATCAGAAGCTGTGATCACAGGGTCATATGGTCCTCAAGCCTTTAATCTTCTTGTTAAGGCCGGATATAGTTCACAAGAAAGCTCGACATCGAAAGAGTCACCCCACCAAACTCCCAAACAATCAGAATATGGAGTCAATACTACTCAGAAAATGTTGAGAAGAAGTGGTTATATTGCCAAGAGCACTAGGATTGGCTTAGGGTACGCGCCACAGAGTCCAATTCGCATTGCAATCAACCGAGCAAATACAAACTACATCACCATAGGAGAAGCTTGCTCAATGAAAGATATGTTTGATGAAGGTGTTGAGAAAATGGAGCGAGTTTCAATCTTTGAAAGAATGGGGAAGAAATCGAGACCTGTTTTCGAGAGATTGGGGCAGAAAATGGGAACTGTCTTCGAAAGATTGGGGCCATTAAACAATCATCGAGAGTTGGGGACCGTCTTCAAAAGATTAGGGCCACGTGAAAGAAATGGTCGTCGAAAAGTGAGAATTGTCAAATTTTCAAACACTTTCGAGACTTTGTTGGGGAAACGAGTTACACGATCTATTCGGGTGAATATTTAAATACAAATTTAATTCATTAATTATTACTAGCATGAATTAATCCTATATTAATTCAAATAATAATTGCAACAACATATCATGCATATAAAAAGCCACGTAAAACCTCTGGCGACACGGAATCTACGGGTTTACGTGAACGCATTCTCCTGGGATGGCGGTGGCTTTGGTCGGACGGACTAACCAAAAGGACTTCCCCAAGTATTCCTTAGCCCTTGCTCGACAATCCGGTGGAAGGATACTTTAAACAATTAACAAAAAGGAAAAAAATAAACTTTGTTGCACCACTTATGTGGATTTGCTAATATTTCCAAAGACATGGAATTGTACTTGAGAATGAACTAATCATCCCCTATTTATAAGAGGGAGGGGTCGAAAATTTTAGTGATATTTCAATGTGGGAAAAAGACTTTTCTTGGTCACCAAGAAATCTTGAATATATCTTCTATATTCTTTTTCCCATAATTAAAATATTCCACAAAAATCCCACCTCCTCTATTATGGATTATTTTCAAAATTTGTGTACAAGAATCCAAGATTTGGATCTTCTTGAATTTATGAGATATTCTTGTATTTCAAGAAATACATATCTTCCATAATATCTTTTCAAGAAAATCAAGAAAATCTTTCTTGCCCACTATATTTTTCAAAATTTCAAATCTTCTACATAGATAACCAAGTGGGAGATTTCTTGAATTTAATGAGATAATCTTGTATTCCAAGAATACATATCTTCATTCCATAACAAAATTCAAAGAAAATCTTTCTCCTCTTTTTATCCATATATTTCAAAATTAGAGAAATATAAGCAACAATATTTATTTTATTTTAATCACCTTTTTCGCTTATTGGACTATATGTTGGGCTACTTCTTCGGGGCCTTTAGGGGAATTAAGATTGGACCTTCTAAGGAATCTTGAATATCTAATATATTGCCACAATATAATTCAAGCCCATAAACATTAATTAATCCCACTACATAATTAATATTGCACCATCCATCTTAACCCATATTACAGTCAATATGGCTCCCGGTCATTATTTCCCGTGTTTAAGATTATCTAGCCCATTAATTAATTCAAGCCACCAAAATAGCTTTCCCATTAATTAATATCTTTTGTCCTTGGTCGAGAACGGTTCAACATTATTATCCATACCTAAACTAATTCCACTTGCAAGATTTGGTATGATAAAACTTATGAACCTCCCAAGGGGGCAAATCAAGCAAAGCATACTTGCACACGATTCTTCAGATAAATCTTAGCAATCACATGTGACCAATAATATTGCCCAAGATAAAAAGTATTGAATCTCTCTGATTCGCTACCCATGATAAGTCAAAGCAATAGTTACCAATCCCACGTGATCCTATTTAAGGGACGAAGGTTAAGAAACAACGAACCACTGAGGTCTAATTCTTCCTTGTTCAGTTATGAAGAATTTATCCTCCTATAGGTCCTATTCAAATGTCGATCACCATGCACTAGTGTAATCTCTTGGTCAAGACAAACCAATCGAGCCTTACACCTCAACCTTTTCGCGATGGTTGTTCATTTCCATCTAGGTCGTGAATGGCGTACTTTTTTTAGTTACAAGGGACCGTTAATTTAATCTTCTCGTGATCCGGTATCACTAAATTAACTACTGATGTAACACGTCTTAATTATTGAACAGTTTATGCAAAGAAATATATGTAACATTCAATCATATTTAAAGCATCAGTGATAAACAATTTATTTCAAAGAAATAAGTCTGGAAATTCAGTTTTGATTATACAAAGTAAAAATCATACTTTTCAATATAATCCCAACAATCTCCCACTTATACTCAAAGTCTGCTTTTAAGTATACTACAACACGTCTCGAGTAGTCCGTGACATCTAATGTCACCTACACGAACCTAATAATTTCTCCCACTTATACTCAAAGCAGATTGGCAATAGTCTTGACACCCATTCCACTCACATGTCTCTCGAATGTATTCAGAGGCGCACACTTTGTGAATGGATCTGCTAGGTCGCCCTCGACGCTATCTTTGCCACATCTATATCTCCTCTCTTAACGATTTCTCGTATAAGATGTTTTTCCTTTAATGTGTTTGTTTGACTCTTGGACTCTTGGTTCTCTTGAATTTGCAACTGCCCCTAGCAGATATTGCTAGATAAATTCAGAACACAATCCAAGTCCACTAAGAAGATCTAGAGCTCAATCGGTTCTTTCACTGCTTCATAAGCAGCTACTTACCCGAGTCCCATAGTTGAGTCAGTGATGCATTTCTGCTTCACACTCGTCCATTTGATGGCTACACTTCCCAAATGGAAACACACTAACTGAGGCAGATAATTTCTGGAATCTAAATCTGATTGGAAATCCGAGTCCGTGTAGCCGATGGGGATTGGAGTATCTGACTAATAAATCAACATTCTATTCCGAGTTCTTTTCAGACACTTCAGAATGTTTTTAACTATCGTCCAATGCGCTTTCCCTGGGTTACTTTGATATCTTGCTACCATGCCTATGGCAAAGCAGATATCCGGTTTCCTGCACAGCAATGCATACATAAGGTTTCCGACAACCGAAGCACAAGGAATACCTTTCATGTCATCTATCTCCTTTTCGTCTTAGGGAACATTTTCTTGGATAGATGGATTCCAAGTCTGAAAGGTACGAATCCTTTCTTGGAATCTTGCATGCTGAATCGTTTCAAAACCAGTGTCTATGTATGAAACTTGTGATAACCCGACCATCATTTTCTTGTGATCTTGATCCCAAGGATGTGTCCGGCTTCCCTAAGTCTTTCATATCAAACTGTTTTGAAAGCCATGCCCTTACGTCTGATCACACCTTCACATCGTTCCCGATGATCACAATGTCATCTACGTATGGTACTAAGAATACCAATGCAGTTCCGACACGCTTTTTATACACACAACTTTCAAACTCGTTTTGATCAAACCCATAAGACTTTACAACATGATCAAAACTTTGGTTCCAAGCTCTGGATGCCTGTTTGAGTCCGTAAATGGACCTCTTGAGCTTACAAACTAGGTGTTCTTGGCCTGTTTCAATGAAACCTTGGTGTTGTTGCACATAGATCTCTTTATCAAGACTTCCGTTAAGGAAAGTTGTCTTGACATCTATTTGCCAGATTTCAAGGTCGAAGTGCGTAGCAATCGATAAGAGAATACGGATGGACTTAAGCATGGCTACGGGCGAAAAAATTTCCTCATAATCGATCCCTTTCTTTCTGAGTATAACCTTTCGCCATTAGTCTTGCTTTAAAGGTTTCAACCTTCCCGTCCGATCCTCTTTTCCTCCTATATACCCACTTGCATCTAATGAGTTTGACCCCATTAAGTGGTTCGACTAGCTCCCACACTCTATTATGAAATATCAAACCCACTTCGGCTTTCATTGCTGTTTGCCAAGAATCTGCATCCTTATCTTGGAGTGCCTCGTCATATGTCCATGGGTCTGATTCCGGGAATCAAGTCCGAGGACTCTACTATTCCCATGAATCTCTCGGGCTGTCAAACAACCCTCCCACTATAACGAGGCTCCGGTTGTGAAAACTTATCGTTTGGTATATCATCTAGTACAGTTGGCATTGAGGTTTGCCCTCTAAGCTCATTTAAGGTAATCTCACTTCTGGGTTTTCTTTGGTTCATATAGTTTTCTTCCAAAATCTACAGTGGGTGTTGATGACCACCTTTTGATCTTCGGGACTATAGAACATACACCCTTTTGTTCCCTCGGGGTATCCTACAAACAGCCTTAATTCTGATCGAGGATCCAACTTACCGGTTTCCTTGTCCAATACGTAGGGCGGACACCCCAAAGTTCTCATGTGTCTCATACTAGGCTTGCGCCCGGTCCACAATTCTTTGGGAGTTTTGAGAACCGATATGGATAGCACCAAGTTCAGAAAGTAAGTCGTTGTTTTCCAAGGTATGACCCCAGAACGACTCGGGAAGATCCGCATAACTCATCATTGATCTAACCATTTCCAAAAGAAATATGTTGCTTCGCTCTGCAAACCCCGTTTTGTTGAGGGGTTCCGGGTGCAGTGAGCTGGGATACAATCCCTTCATCAGATAAGTAGTTCAAAAACTCATCGCTGAGGTATTCGCCTCCACGATCAGATCGTAGAGACTTGATACGTTTTTCCATATGATTCTCTGCTTGAGCCTTAAATTCTTAGAATTTCTCAAAGGTCTCAGATTCATGCTTCATAAGGAAAATGTACTTTGAGTAATCATCAATAAAATTACTCATAACCTCCTCTTGCTTTGGTTGACATTGACTACATACATCCATGTGTGAACGATCTCTAACACTTCTTTGGCCCTATCCCCTTGGCTCCAAATGCCCTCTTGGTCATATTACCCTCCAAACATGATTCACAGGTTGGAATCGATTCAACTTGGAGACGCTCCAAAGAACCATCTTTCACCAACCTTTGGATCCTCTTTGATTTATATGACCTAATCTTAGATGCCAAAAAGGAGTGTCTCGCTTCACGCCCCGATGAACGTTTTCTTTTCTCGGAATAGCTTGATGTGTTATAGGATACATTTCGTGAGTGGTGTGCACAATTAATTGTATAGAGATTTTCCATCAATGTCCCGTAATGTATATACCACTCATCATTTCAAAATGATGTCATTCTTATTAGAAGAAACTTAGTGTCCTTTAATCGAATTTTAGAAACCGAAAGTGAATTCTTTTCTAAAACTGGGAACATAAAGATAATCTCAAAAAAACTTTATCTTCAAAAGATAGGTGCACTTCTCCCATTGCTTTTAATCGCTATACTTATGTAGCATTGCAATGTCTCGCTACTTCAGTAGTATTGCAATAATCGTTACTACTGTAGCATTGCAATATCTCGCCACTTATGTAGCATTGCAATGTCTTCTACTTTAAATAACGTTGCCCGGTGTGATGAGGATCTCACTCCCACTACGTTGCGGATCATTTAGAACCCGTGAAACCAACATGATTAGTGGATCTCGTGATCAACCACCCCACGAATGAGAAGTATCGCCGCTAAACAAGTTTCAACAACTAGTGTGTGAGAATTACCTTTCTTTCCGTCCCTTTTGGGGTTGGAACAGGCAAGACCTCCATTGTCCTCTCTCACTGCAGCTTAAGCACTTCCTCTTTGGATTCTCCTTGATACAACAAGCATTCCTCATCTTACCATTGCCCTTGGCAACAGTTAAGTTTTATTGCTTATGGCCTTTGGTCCTCTTCTTTATCTTGCCTACCCTTGGCCTAGAAAATGAAGAGCGGACCACTTGTCAAATCAAAGCTTGAGTTTGGTGCCTCTTCATCATTTCTCGCCGAGACCAAAAGCTTGCAACAAATTAGCTAGCGAGGCCAAAATGCTCAAAAAACTTTTTGGCGGAGAGTGAAGTACCAAATTCATCCGAGTCTCCGGATCATAATCTGCGACTCGAATCTCAAGTTTGTTCAGATGGGCTATCTATTTTGAGGACGTAATCCCTTACGGGTTTTCCCTCCACAATTTCAGCGACGACATCTCTCGCAAGGTGATCTGACGAGTCCCGCATGTTTTGACTTCGTCACTTGGCTCATCTCGATTTTTGTGTGTCAAAATCCACTTGTGGTTTTTTTGCGCGATTAGGACAATTATAATTTTCCAATCAATATAGTTTCCATACATATTGTATTTGACTTTAAGTATAATAATAGTAGATTAAAAGGTAACGACATCTTTGAATCAAATAAACAACTATATGCACAAAGACAAGCATATCACAAGATTCGATCACATGCCATCATATTTAAAATCTCAAAAAAATATGAACAATGCATCAGCCAACATCTCAAAACAGTTTAAATAAGCCACGTTGGGTGGGTCATTATTTAAACACATTCAAGCAAAAGTTACAAACAAGAACGATTAAAAACCTTTAATATCAAGATTAATAGTTGGCTCCTGACTGACCAATATAAAATTGACAGGGGACTTGGGGAAGTATATGCATATCAATTTTATACCTAAATAATAACCATGATTAAATACAGATTACTATTTTGCTTTGATCGAGCCTCGTTGGGAGGGTCATCGTCGCCACTAGTAATAACCCACAATCATCCGCTTGGAATTCATTCATGTGAAACCTATCTTTTGACCGTCCCTGTGGGGGAATTTCTCCAAAAGAATTCACAAATAAATAAATCATGGAGGTCAAAATTAATTCAATTTTATTATCCTAATAAAATTGTCAATTAATTATTTAAACATACTTAGTAATTTTGAAGTTGAGATTTTTCCATTTGGCAACCCTCATGCAAACACATTTAAACAAATTAAATAAAACATAAGATAGCACAAATAAATCAAGCAAAATGTAAAAAATAAACATATTGGGCAAAATTATCCAACTGTCATGGTTTGATTTTTCTTGACTTGATCTTGAAGAAACAAGTCTCGAATTTCTCCCACTCGTTCGTCTCGAAAAAAATACTTACTCGAATCTCGGCACGCCAGCATGGCTTGAATGATGCGGCCAAGGATCAAGATCCATCCGGCCATTTGCCCGGGATACCTCAGCCTGGCACTTTCTTCAGTTACGCTCGCCCGCCCGCCCGACGCCTCGACGGCATCGGGCAGGAGTCGGCAGAAGCGACGCTCGTGATCCGCAAGCGCAGACGCTTCGCCATCAGCGCCTCACTTCCTCGCCAGCGGCCACAGATCACGTCCAAGCCACCAAGAGCGCCAACACCTTCCCCCGTCTCTTCGAGAGCTGCGACCGCCTGCGCGCCCGTCTTATCCCTCTCCTCGCCTGCGCCCGTGCGTGCCGGTACGCCAACCCAGCCACTACGCTGGTTCTGATTTCGTCCTTTAATTCTTCGTCTTTTCGTTCCCAATCCTTTTAATTTATTTACAAAAATAAAAAATAAACCTAGATCTAGACTAGTCTATTACATTGATCAAATCAAACAAATCCTAGTCTACTGTGGATTTTCTCACGAGGCAAAAAAAAACCGAATCGAATCAATTAAAAAACCACGGTTTATATGCATGCAAAAATAAAACATTAAAATCCATGACAATTGGATACCGCAAAATGCATCTAACGGTTCTACTATCCAATTTCAAATTTAATGTCCACGAATTAAATTACAATTTAAAAAATTGAGTCTAAAACAAAGGGCTCGATACCATTGTTGGGGAATGAGTTACACGATCTATTCGGGTGAATATTTAAATACAAATTTAATTCATTAATTATTACTAGCATGAATTAATCCTATATTAATTCAAATAATAATTGCAACAACATATCATGCATATAAAAAAGCCACGAAAACCTACGATCGCGGAATCTACGGGTTTACGTGAACGTACCTCTCGGGATGGCAAAGGGCTTTGGTCGGATGGACTAACCAAAAGGACTTCCCAAGTATTCCTTAGCCCTTGCTCGACAATCCGTGGAAGGATACTTTCATGAACAATTAAGAAAAGGAAAAAATAAACTTTGTTGCACCACTTATGGGATTTGCTAATATTTCCAAAGACATGGAATTGTACTTGAGAATGAACTAATCATCCCCTATTTATAAGAGGGAGGGTGGTCGAAAATTTAGTGATATTTCAATGTGGGGAAAAGACTTTTCTTGGTCACCAAGAAATCTTGAATATATCTTCTATATTCTTTTTCCCATAATTAAAATATTCCACAAAAAATCCCACCTCCTCTATTATGGATTATTTTCAAAAATTTGTGTACAAGAATCCAAGATTTGGATCTTCTTGAATTTATGAGATATTCTTGTATTTCAAGAAATACATATCTTCCATAATATCTTTTCAAGAAAATCAAGAAAATCTTTCTTGCCCACTATATTTTCAAAATTTCGAAATCTTCTACATAGATAACCAAGTGGGAGATTTCTTGAATTTAATGAGATAATCTTGTATTCCAAGAATACATATCTTCATTCCATAACAAAATTCAAAGAAAATCTTTCTCCTTTTTTATCCATATATTTGAAAATTAGAGGAAATATAAGCAACAATATTTATTTTATTTTAATCACCTTTTCGCTTATTGGACTATATGTTGGACTACTCAGGGGGCCTTTAGGAGAATTAAGATTGGACCTTCTAATGGATCTTGAATATCTAATATTGAGCCACAATATAATTCAAGCCCATAAACATTAATTAATCCCACTACATAATTAATATTGCACCATCCATCTTAACCCATATTACAAATCAATATGGCTCCCCGTCATTATTTCCGTGTTTAAGATTATCTAGCCCATTAATTAATTCAAGCCACCAAAATAGCTTTCCGTTAATTAATATCTTTTGTCCTTGGTCGAGGAACGGTTCAACATTATTATCCATACCGGGAAACTAATTCCACTTGCAAGATTTGGTATGATAAAACTTATGAACCTCCCAAGGGGCAAATCAAGCAAGCATACTTGCACACCCATTCTTCGTATTAAATCTTAGCAATCACATGTGACCAATAATATTGCCCAAGATAAAAAGTATTGAATCTCTCTGATTCGCTACCCATGATAAGTCAAAGCAATAGTTACCAATCCCAAGTGATCCTATTTAAGGGACGAAGGTTAAGAAACAACGAACCACTGAGGTCTAATTCTTCCTTGTTCAGTTCTGAAGAATTTATCCTCCTATAGGTCCTATTCAAATAAGATCACATGCACTAGTGTAATCTCTTGGTCAAGACAAACCAATCTCGAGCCTTACACCTCAACCTTTCGCGATGGTTGTTCATTTCCATCTAGGTCGTGAATGGCGTACTTTTTAGTTACAAGGGACCGCATTTAATCTTCCGTGATCCGGTATCACTAAATTAACTACAAAAGATGTAACACGTCTTTAATTATTGAACAATTATGCAAAAAAATATATGTAACATTCAATCATATTTAAAGCATCAGTGATAAACAATTTATTTCAGTAAATAAGTCTGGAAATTCAATTTCGATTATACAAAGTAAAAAGCATACTTTTCAGTATAATCCCAACATTCGGAGCTTGTATCCATCTCGCATGAGGCGAAAAACCACCTTGATCGTATCATGTGGGGAAGAGCTACTCAAGACAAGGAAGACGATGAAGAGAGTGTAGCTTCATCTAATTTCATTGATGCTTATAGCATTCGACATTCAGTGCTCTATAATAAAGAAAGAGCTCTACAAAGGAGAGTCATGTGGATGATCAGAAATGGGTACATTACTGGTGTCAACAACATGCAAACAATCCCAATTAGAGGAAGTGATGGTCGAGTGAGATCACATGTTGATTTCAAGAATCGAGAAGAACACAACGAAGATGTGACAACTACAAACTACATCACCGCATATGAAGACGACACGAACACGAGCCCTATAAACGGGAAATTCCTGAAATGCTACTACGCATAAATCAGACCAGTTTGCTCCATGACGCACAATCCTAAACTGCATGTCACTCCTGGTCCGCACGAGTATAAACTACGTACGACAACCACCAAAGGTAATTACACGTGGTTAAACTGTTAACTTACCCCACTAAAGGCATTTTAAGTGGTTAAATTATTAAATCCCTACTTTGTCTACAGTAGTAAAAAAATAGTCACTCCTGGGCCGCACGAGTATAAACTGTGTACGTCTCCCCCTCAAAATTAATCTATGTCCCGTTGAACTACATTTTGACTTGATCCTCTTTAAAGGGGTACGTAGGCAGCTTAACACTTTTCTAAGTTCAGTCATAACTCAAGTTGTCTTATTCGAATGGATTAACTCGATATATATTCGGGACAGACAAGCGAGTGTTAAAAATGAAGCCCATTAATTTATGTTAGCCCATTAAGGTGAAGTGAAATGTTGGCCGTGAACTCATGAGATTGCAGATACAGTGACATTACCCCGACTTTATTAATTAGATGATATCGGGTTCATTAATTTATGTTAGCCCATTACCGCGCAAATCCGCCATTCACGCCGCGTCTCTCTTCCATGGCGCCCCAATCGTTTCAATGCCGCCGGAAGCCCCCATTCGCGCCGCCTCAGTCGTACGAACCCACGCACTCAAGTTTTGACCAGAAGTCTCGCCGCTACTGCACACGGGGCCATTCTCGATGCGTCGCCCGGACGCCCATCACCGCTGTCGAAGCCACACGCCCAAATTTCGACAAAAATCACGCACAACACTGTCCAGAAATACGAACCGCCACCCAGAAGTCGGTCAACGCCAGGATGGACAAAAGCCGCCGCCCTTCTCCGCCTCTTTGAACCACTCTACCCAGATTCCGTCGACCGCATCGAGTCACGAGTAAACACTTTATCGCCCGAAAATCGGCCGCCAATCGCTCCATCTTTACGCAGAAACCAGAAATCTGAGGTCCGCCTTACCCCCAAAGTTGTCGCCAATCGCCCGGAAATTAGGGTTGTCGGGCAGATACACATAAGATATGGAAAATTACAGAAGAAATGTATCTAGTGCATTAATATATATCTCTTGCCATGCAAGTAAGTCAATAGATAAAGTTCTAGAAGAACACATCCTGCAAGATGGTTAGAACTTGATGTTGGAACAATTACCAAAAGAAATCATTACGACGTCCAAAAGGCATTATAAATGGAGTGTGCATGGACCCATTAACTTGAGTCTTATTGCTTACTAAATCAAGCATTAATAGAAAAAGAAAAGAAAAAAATTTGTAGGCAAACACATTGGTGAAGTTTTGCAATTCGTCCACATCGAATTAAATCTCGTGAACAAAGTGCGAGGGGGCATTTGTAAGCAAATAAATTTAATCACGAATCAAATTGTGACACGTGGAAATTAAATACTAGAAATCAACTTAATTTATTATTAGGAATATATAATTAATTCCTAAAATAAATAAATAGATCGAATTGGGCCTCTAAAGTCCAATAAGTCGATTTGAGTCTCTAAAGTCCAATAAATAAATAATTGGGCCTCTAAAGTCCAATAAATTAAATCGGGCCTCCAAAGTCCAATAAGTCTAATTGGGCCTCTGAAGTCCAATAAATCGAATTGGGCCTCTAAAGTCCAATAAATAAATAAATAAATGATTGGGCCCCTAAAGTCCAATAAATTAAGTTGGGCCTTTAAAGTCCAATAAATTAAATCAAGTCCAATTTAAAACTGTGGAGCCCATCAGATGCTTCTAGAAGGTTCTAGAACCTTCCGGCCCGTCAGGTCAAGCCGTCAAATCTAGAGAAAAAGTCACATTCCACACCTACAAATAGGGGTCTCATTCCTCTCATTTGACACAACACAAAATATTGAATACACAGAAATTCGTAAGTCTTAGCGACCGAGTTTTGTGATTCAAAGTAATTCTTCAAGGCGTTCTTCAAGTTCTTCGAGGCATTCTTCAAGGAAGTCGACCACGAACGGTCTTCGATCCAAGATTACGGTGCTAAGCCTCTTGGATCCGCGTTCTCCAAGTTGAAGTTCTTCGAGTTCTTCGAGTTCTTCGCGTCCCTCGGAAGTCCCTCGGAAATCAAGAACGATCTTCGATCCAACATCACGGTGCAAAGCCTCTTGGATCCGCGTTCTTCTCAAAAGTCCATCGGAAATCAAGCAAGAACGGTCCTTGATCCAACATCACGGTGCTAAACCTTTTGGATTCGCGTTCTTCTCAAAAGTCCCTCGGAAATCAAGCAAGAACGGTCTTCGATCCAACATCACGGTGCTAAACCTTTTGGATCCGCGTTCTTCTCAAAAGTCCCTCGAAATCAATCAAGAACGATCTTCGATCCAACATCACGGTGCAAAGCCTTTTGGATCCGCGTTCTTCTCAAAAGTCCCTCGGAAATCAAGCAAGAACGGTCTTCGATCCAACACCACGGTGCTAAACCTCTTGGATCCACGTTCTTACCACAAGTCCCTCGAAAGTCCCTTTAATCCAAGATCAAGGTGCGAAACCCCTTGGATTAACATTACAAAGTCCCGGTCCCTTTTAATCCAAGATTAAGGTGCTAAACCCCTTGGATTAATTTTACCAAATTCCGAAGTTCAAGCCACGGATAAGATTCGGCTGCGGATCCGACTCCGAAAATCTTGGAAGAAAGTCAAAGTCAAGATCGAAGAAAGAATCAGAGGATCAAGTTAGAGATTGTACTCGAATTTATATTCAATACAAGAAATTATCTTTGTAATTCTTTTTTCGTGTTTATTCATATTATTAAATACGAAAATTTGTGTTTACAACAACATATCCCATTTTCCAACTAATGTCAGAAGACTAGGTCTTGTATGCACCCGGGTGCACCGTGCACTCATAGTGCATTTTAAAAGAGTGCAACTTGTTATGTTGAAAAGTGCGACTTATTTACACAGAAAAATACAACTGTTAATATGAGAACATAGTTGCATGCTTCTGTTTGGAATAGTCGTACATTTCTGTTTTGTATAGTTGAATGCTTCTAAAATGCACTATGAAAACTTGACTTTGCATTCTTATCATTACGGTAATTCCACTCATGTCAGAATTGTTCTAATTTAACGCGTAACGTATTAGCTGGGGGTGGGACATTCAATTTAATTTGTTTATCTTCATTAAATTTATTAGTATTATTTAAGTTGCAGATGATTGTCACTGTATATATTTAACTAGAGATACATAAAACCGGTGTAATAAAAAATATAGTTATTCAATAAATATACAAAGATAAGATTTTATGTGAGAGAGTATCACGGGTGAAATTTTCATTTGAGACAGAGCTTTACTTAATATTATATAGAATGGGATGCACCGACTAAAAATATATGAGTATGTCTTGTGTGAAAATTTTAAGTATGTAAAAAAAATAAAATAGGCGGCTAAATTTAAAACAATAGTAATATTCGAAACTATTTTGTAAGACTGATGGTTGCGGCCTAGTGGCTAAATTCTTGAATAAGAATTATAAGGTCGCTGGTTCGACTCCTGATTGGAGGCTTTTTTTGATTTTTTTTTCATTTCCTTTTGTTCCCCTAAATCTTTTAAAATTTCATTTCCTTTTTCTCCCCTTTTCCCCTATTTCATCTTCTAATTTTTTTTTTAATTTCCTTTTCTTCACCCTAATTCTTTTTACATTTTCATTTCCTTCCACACACCCGCATCTTTATTATATTATAAAATATATAAAAAAATAAAATAAAAAATTCAATATTTTATTTTTTCCATGTTTGTTCTCCTACCAAATAAAAAATAAAAAATCAATATTTAGTCAATAGTTTTCTCACTAATTTATTTACCTTCATTTCAACACACATCACATAATTATTAAATAATTTTTTTTTACTAATTTATTTACTTAAATAATACTACTAATATTATATTACTGTCTACACATTCTTTAGTTATGAAGGATACATGTGAAATTAAAGTTGTATTACATTCAAAACATAATAGTATTACATGAAAAAATATAAAAGTATTACATCCAAAAACATTAAAAAAAATTAAAATTGTTGGGAGATGAATTTAATAAAAGATTATATGATTTTGATTAGATCCCAAAACCCCTGAGTATGACATGTTCAGGATAATCTTGATAGATGAACCAGGATTCAGTTTTAGAGTGTTCAGGATATTATCTGAACCGTGTATAGTCGGCAGATATAGAACAGGTTAGTTTTTCTGAAGACTCAAGAAGAAATCGAGATATCAAAGACTCGATGAGATACCGAGAACCTCAAGACTCGAGAAACCAAGGCTCGAGAGGAAATCAAGGTTCGTAGAACCCAAGACTCGAGAGAAATATCAAGGCACAAGATTATCGAAGACTCAAGAACATACCAATGCTCGAGATATCCCAATGTTCCGAGGCAATCAAGCCGAGGAATATAAATAGCTGGAATCCAAATTCCCGACGTGGACCAATGAGAGGAAGACAACCACCAGAAAAAAGTCACAGAACTTTAAAGAATAGTATGGATTTGAATGTGACTCTCCAACAATGTAACATTCAAATCCACACTATAAATACAAGTTCTTCCTTCATTATCGATGTGTGGAAGTGCGAAAAAAGATAAAGAATAATGCTCTGAGCCAAAGAGTGTTATAGCCAAAGATTCCCACCCTAGAACACAAGCCTATAGATATCTGAATATATTCAAAGAGTGTTCTAGAACCCAATCTAAGCAACCCACGATGTATCATAAGCTTAGAGAGATTTTCCCAACCTTAGATTGAGGCTAAACCATTGTAAGGGAAAATCTCACCATAGTTGGAGACAACACCAAAAACCAAACCCAAAGGTGAAGTGAGGTAGTTGTTAGCAAACCCGAGTGAGGGTGATAAGTCCCGATGGAGTGTGAACTCGTTAAACATCTCAGAGGCGATCCCGGGAGGGTGATAAGTCCCGAGGCTAACCCGAGAGAGGGTTATAAGTCCATTAAGTGTGAGCTCGGTAAATATCTATCGCAATCCGTGGAGGGTGATAAGTCCCGTTTGAAGGAATTTCCCTGAGAGGAGAGTGGATGTAGGACCGGTTGTCCAACCACTATATATTCTTTGTGTTGTTCTTGCTTTATGTTTATACTTGTCATACGATTCGTTTATAAGCAAAGTACACACATGAGCTCAAAAGTTTAAAAAACGAGCACTCGCCTTCCCCCGCTTTTTTATATGCACCGAAATCAAACGTCTTGCTTCCAGACGCCAAAAATAGGTTTTCCCACCGGACCAACAAGTGGTATCGAGCGGTGCTCAAAAGATTACTTTTTCAATGTTTTTACTTTGCAGATCTTTTCTTTTTAAAACCTATCTCTCGATCCGATATCAACAAGCGGTACCAAAGGAAATGCGAAAGTTTTACACAACAATGGAATAATAGAACTTTTCATTGATAAAGACCAAGGTCGTTTACATTACAAGTTACAAATGCAAGAAAACACGAGGTCAATACATAACTCTAAACCCTAAACCCTTAAGCCATATCCCTAAACCTTCATCCAAACCCAAACCCGATCTACGGGGGTGATTAAGAGGAGGAAAAGAGAGATTTTAAATCGATGCTCTCATTTTCCCCACTTAACAGTAGAGGGAGGCTTGAAAGGTAATCCTATGCCAAGAACTGATGGACTCTCCAAGGGAGTGAGAGCGGCATTAATAGGATTTTTTAAGCAGAGCCCCCTGGGGAGGAGCAAAAGGGCGCCCATTGTTAAAGGGTGAGTTTGATATAGGAAGATCACCAATTATCCGATCAAGATCGTATATCAAACTCACGTCATTTTCGCACTAAGTCTGTTGATGGTAGTCACGTCATAACGATAGACACACAAGGTGCATACGGTTAGGAGAAGTATCTTCTCGATTCTGCAAATGAAGAAACTTGCCGCCATGGTGAAAGAGAAGCTTTGCAACGATCGATGTGAAATCGTTGACGATGACGAAAAAAAGAATAAGGGATGAAACAGAGTTGATTTGAGTAGATGAAATCATGGAAAAAGGGGTAAAAGTGTTTGCTTAAGTCTCACGGAAACAAGGGTTCACCAGATACATGATTCTCTGAAGAAGATATGTATGGTGAATGAGTTATGTTGTGTAAAACATTGGTCCAATTTATAGAGGCCAAGCAAGGGCGCGGATGCAAATTTGAGTTCTCAAAGCCTATTTTAAAAAATTTGCATCACAAGGACAAATGTAGAAATCACGCCAATCGATAATTGGATAAAGTTACGGCGGATTGACATATCGAGTGTATTAGACGATATCTACGCATGTCAAATCGCACCAACTTAGGGAAGAGAGTCTACTACTCTAGACTAAGTTCTGGCAGTAACATTTTCCAAGAATTGTCTTAATCTGAGAAGAATCAGATTAGGTCAACAAAAATCTGATTACATACAAAAGTCGATCAAATGAAGAAAATCAAATTGAGCTTGAAAACTTCACCGAATCGGATATATCGGTCTATAATCCGGTTGAAAAGGGAACTTCAACTTGAGGGGGAACTCACGGAATCAAAAGTAAATGATTGAGATCAGACGAGGCTGCAGACAAGACTGATCAAAATCAGATGAGGTAGATGAGTTCCGGAGTGAACTGATGAGCTGTGCAGAATCAGAAATGAAGAAAAGCTAAAAGCCAAAGAAATCGGAAGAAAAGGTTGCAAATCAAGATAAGATAAAGAGACCGATCAAGATCGACGTGATCGAGATCGATATGATAAACCCCGATATGCTAACTCGATATGATGACCTCGATGCTATTCTCGATATGTTGATCTAAGAAGTGATTGATCTAATCACGAATCGACGATCAAGAAGGAAATCAGATAGCATGAGTGAAAAGGAATATCAAGGATCAAGAAAATAAAGTGGATCGAGACTCAAGATAGGCCAAGGACCCGAGGGTCAAGAAGCAAAAGACACCGAGGGTCGGATGTCTGCGAAATCGGAAGAAACCAACTCGGTCGGCATGAGTATCAAGATGCCTGATCGCACAAAGTCCGTGAGAAGAAGAGGAATGAGGAGTCGAAAGGAAGATGGAAGACCAAGACCAAGAAAGACTTGTAATTCTTTTATGTTTGTGTCTTTATTTTCTTCAAATAAAGTTCATTGTAATTTGTAAATCGATAACATACAATCAATGAAACTTTTATCTTTATGCTCAAAGATAATACCTCATTATCTTTTTTTTTTTTTTTTTTCTTTTATTTAGATATGCCCGATTGAATGTCTCGATCCGATTATATGCTCATATATAAGGAAACTATATGATCTTTATAAGAAATCAAGTAAGTATTTAGTAATGATCTATTTAGAAAAGATTCATTACTAAAGAAATTTGTTGAATGTTTTTAAATTGATTGGAGATTTACCTTTCTTGTAATAGGAAAAAAGCTAAACACGAGTATAGGTTATATGTTTGTAAACAAGATAGGTTTTGGCATCATCAAAAAGGGGAAAATTGTTGGGAGATGAATTTAATAAAAGATTATATGATTTTGATTAGATCCCAAAACCCCGAGTATGACATGTTCGTGATAATCTTGATAGATGAATCAGATTCGGCTTTAGAGTGTTCAGATATTATCTCGCACCGTATAGTCGGCAGATATAGAACAGGTTAGTTTTTCTGAAGACTCAGTAAGAAACTGAGATACTGAAGACTCAGTAGGATACTGAGAACCTGAAGACTCAGAGAAACTGAAGGCTCAGAGAAAACTGAAGGTTCAGAGAACCTGAAGACTCAGAGAAATATCAAGGCACAAGAATTCTCAAGACTTCCAAGAAATATACCAATGCTCAAAGATATCCTCAATGTTCCGAGGCAATCAAGTCGAGGAATATAGCCCGTTGGAATCCAAAATGACGTGGACCAACGAGGATAAGACAACCAAATTCCTCGCAGAACTTACAAAGAATAGTATGGATTTGAATGTGACTCTCTCCAACGGTAACATTCAAATCCACACTATAAATACAAGTTCTTCCTTCATTATCAGAGTGTGGAAGTGCGAAAAAGATAGCAACAATGCTACAGAGCCAAAGAGTGTTATAGCCAAAGCATTCCCACCCTAGAACACAAGCCTATAGATATACGAATATATTCAAAGAGTGTTCTAGAACCCAATCTAAGCAACCCACGATGTATCATAAGCTTAGAGAGATTTTCCCAACCTTAGCATTGAGGCTAAACCATTGTAAGGGAAAATCTCACCATAGTTGGAGACAACACCAAAAACCCAAACCCAGTGGTGAAGTGAGGTAGTTGTTAGCAAAACCCGAGTGAGGGGTGATAAGTCCCGATGGAGTGTGAACTCGTTAAACATCTCAGAGGCGATCCTGTGGAGGGTGATAAGTCCCGAGGCGAACCCGAGAGAGGGTTATAAGTCCAGTTAGAGTGTGAGCTCGGTAAAATATCTATTAGCAATCCCGTGGAGGGTGATAAGTCCCGTTTGAAGGAATTTCCTAGAGAGGAGAGTGGATGTAGGACTCGGTTGTCCGAACCACTATATATTCTTTGTGTTGTTTATTTCTTTTATGTTTATACTTGTCATAATGATTCGTTTATAAGCAAAAGCACACACATGAGCTCAAAAGTTTAAAAAACGGAGCACTCTGCCCTCACCTCGCTTTTTATATGCACCAAATCAAACGTCTTGCTTCCTTGACGCGCAAAAATAGGTTTTCCCACCGGACCAACAAGTGGTATCGAGCGGTGCTCAAAAAGATTACTTTTTCAATGTTTTACCGAGCGGATCTTTTTTTTTTTAAAACCTATCTCGATCTGATATCAACAAGCGGTACCAAGGAAAATGAAAAGTTTTACACAACAATGGAATAATAGAACTTTTCATTGATAAAGACCCGAAGGTCAAAGTTACATTACAAGTTACAAATGCAAGAAAACCCGGAGGTCAATACATAACTCTAAACCCTAAACCCTTAAGCCATATCCCTAAACCTTCATCCAAACCCAAACCCGATCTATAGGGGTGATTAAGAGGAGGAAAGAGAGATTTTAACCGATGCTCTCATTTTCCCCACTTAACAAAGGTGAGGGAGGCTTGAAAAGTAATCCTATGCCAGAAACCGATGGACTCTCCAAGGGGAGAGAGCGCATTAATAGGATTTTTAAGCCGTGAGCCCCTAGGAGGAGCAAAAGGGCGCCCAAATTGCTAAAGGGTGAGTTTGATATAGGAAGATCACCGTTATCCGATCAAGATCGTATATCAAACTCACGCTCATTTTCGGGACTAAGTCTCAAGATGGTAGTCACGCCATAACGATAGACACACAAAGGTGCATACGGTTAGGAGAAGTATCTTTCTCGGCAAAAACAGTAATCCGCCGCCATGGTGAAAGAGAAGCTTTGCAACGATCGTATGTGAAATCGCTGATTTATGACGAAAGCAAAGAATAAGGGATGAACAGAGTTGATTTGAGTAGATGAAATCATGGAAAAAGGGGTAAAAGTGTTTCTTAGGAAGTCTCACCGAAACAAGGGTTCACCAGATACATGATTCTCTGAAGAAGATATGTATGGTGAATGAGTTATGTTGTGTAAAACATTGGTCCAATTTATAGAGGCCAAGCAAGGGTGCGGATGCAAATTTGAGTTCTCAAAGCCTATTTTAAAAAATTTGCATCACAAGGACAAATGTAGAAATCACGCTGACCGATAATTGGATAAAGTTACGGCGGATTGACATATCGAAAGTGTATTAGACGATATCTACGATGTCAAATCGCACCAACTTAGGGAAGAGAGTCTACTACTCTAGACTAAGTTCCGGGCAAGAACATTTTCCAAGAATTGTCTTAATCTGAGAAGAATCAGATTAGGTCAACAAAAATCTGATTACATACAAAGCTGATCAAATGAAGAAAATCAGCTGAGCTTGAAAACTTCACCGAATCAGATATATCGGTCTATATCACTTGAAAAGGAACTTCAACTTGAGGGGAACTCACTAATCAAAAGTAAATGATTGAGATCGACGAGGTCAGCAGACAAGACCGATCAAAATCGATGAGGTAGATGAGTTCGAGTGAACTGATGAGTCAGGCGTAATCGAAATGAAGAAAAGCTAAAGCCAAAGAATCGGAAGAAAAGGTTGCAAATCGGAAGATAAAATGGAAGAGATCGATCAAGATCGACGTGATCGAGATCGATATGATAAACCCGATATGCTAACTGGAGCATGATGACCGATGCTATTCTCGATATGTTGATCTAAAGAGTGATTGATCTAATCACGAATCCCATCGATCAAGAAGGAAATCGATAGCAAGATGAGTGAAAAGGAATATCAAGGATCAAGAAAAAAGTGGACCGAGACTCAAGATAGGTCAAGTGACCTCGAGGGTCAAGAAGCAAAGACACCCGAGGGTCGATGTTCAAATCGAAGAAACCGAACTCAACAAAGATGAGTATCAAGATGCCCGACGTATAAAAAAGTCCGAGAGAAGAAGAGGAATGAGGAGTCGAAAGCGTAAGATGTAAGATCAAGACCAAGATCAAGACTTGTAATTCTTTATGTTTGTGTCTTTTATTTTCTTCAAATAAAGTTCATTGTAATTTATAACCCGATAACATACAATCAATGAAACTTTTATCTTTATGCTCAAAGATAATACCTCATTATCTTTTTTTTTTTTTTTTTGTCTTTTATTTAGATATGCCCGATTGAATGTCTACGATCCGATTATATGCTCATATATAAGGAAACTATATGATGCTATAAGAAATCAAGTATTTAGTAATGATCTATTTAGAAAAGATTCATTACTAAAGAAATTTGTTGAATGTTTTTAAATTGATTGGAGATTTACCTTTCTTGTAATAGGAAAAACCAAAACACGAGTATAGGTTATATGTTTGTAAACAAGATAGGTTTTGGCATCATCAAAAAGGGGAAATTGTTGGGAGATGAATTTAATAAAAGATTATATGATTTTGATTAGATCCCAAAACCCCGAGTATGACATGTTCGGATAATCTTGATAGATGAATCAGATTCGGTTTTAGAGTGTTCGGATATTATCTCGCACCGTGTATAGTCGGCAGATATAGAACATGTTAGTTTTTTTTCAAGACTCAAGAAGAAATCGAGATATCAAGACTCAATGAGATATCGAGAACCCAAGACTCGAGAAATCAAGGCTCGAGGAAATCAAGGTTCAGAGAACTCAAGACTCGAGAAATATCAAGGCACAAGATTATCAAGACTCAAGAATATACCGAATGCTCAAGATATCCCTAATGTTCCGAGGCAATCGGCCGAGAATATAGCCGCTGGAATCCAAATTGACGTGGACCAACGAGAGGAAGACAACCAAACCAGAAAAGTGCGCAGAATTATAAAAGAATAGTATGGATTTGAATGTGACTCTCCAACGGTAACATTCAAATCCACACTATAAATACAAGTTCTTCCTTCATTATCGCGTGTGGAAGTGCGAAAAAGATAGCAACAATGCTACAGAGCCAAAGAGTGTTATAGCCAAAGATTCCCCACCCTAGAACACAAGCCTATAGATATATGAATATATTCAAAGAGTGTTCTAGAACCCAATCTAAGCAACCCACGATGTATCATAAGCTTAGAGAGATTTTCCCAACCTTAGATTGAGGCTAAACCATTGTAAGGGAAAATCTCACCATAGTTGGAGACAACACCAAAACCCAAACCCAAAGTGGTGAAGTGAGGTAGTTGTTAGGCAAAAAAACCCGAGTGAGGGTGATAAGTCCCGGCGGAGTGTGAACTCGTTAAACATCTCAGAGGCGATCCCGGAGGGTGATAAGTCCCGAGGCTAACCCGAGAGAGGGTTATAAGTCCAATTCGAGTGTGAGCTCTCAGAAATATCTATTAGCAATCCCGTGGAGGGTGATAAGTCCCGCTTGAAGGAATTTCCCTAGAGAGGAGAGTGGATGTAGGACCGGTTGTCCTAACCACTATATATTGTTTGTTTGTTTATCTTTTTATGTTTATTTACTTGTCATAATGATTCGTTTATAAGCAAAGCACACACATGAGCTCAAAAGTTTAAAAATTGGAGCACTCGCCTCACTTTCCATTTTTATATGCACCAAATCAAACGCGTCTTGCTTCCAAGACGCAAAAAATAGGTTTTCCCACCGGGACCAACAAAAATTATGAAGTATATTAAATTAATAACTGAAACAATATAAAATTCATAATCAACAATCATTAACGCCATCTACTTTAACTTCGAATAAAAAACTGAAGCAATGATACAAGCAAATCATAACAATATTACATGAAAAAACATAAGAAAATATTAGGTAAGTTATGAAGGATATCTAATCAAAACTGAATAATATTATATACAATACATAACAGTATTACAATTAAAAAAAATGAATTTGAAGGTATTATACATACAATTGTTACTAAAAATATTTCTTTACATATTTGAATCAACTAGAGAACTAGAATTAGCCTTACCTGTGAGGGGCAGAAAATTTACGTGCTACAGAACTAACGGAAGCTGCAAAAGCCGTATTGACTGAATACTTGTGTGCAACCGGTGGATGACAGCATGGCTGAGTGTGGCAATTCGAGGACTTCAACGAACGGTGTCCGATCATTGCCCTGTTATCCTGGAAACAAAGGTGGTTGATTGGGGGCCAAAACCGTTTCAATTTATCAACGCGTGGTGCTCACACCCCGATTTCAAAAATTGCGTGAAAAATTCGTGGAAGAGTGAGGATTTTGATGGATGGGCTGGGTATAGAGTAAAAGAGAAGTTGAAGAGATTGAAAGAGGACTTGAGGAAATGGAACAGAGAAACTTTTGGCACCATTGACAGTAAAGTGGAACAATTCAAACAAGAAATTCAAGAGCTTGATATGATAGACGACACACTCGGTTTAGAGGAAGAGGAGATTATGAAGAGGAAAGAGTCAACTGAAAATCTGTTTAAAAGCCTCATTTAAAGGAATGGTTTGCTAGCACAAAAGGCAAAGATAAAATGGCTAAACGAAGGAGATGTGAATTCTAGCTTCTTCCATATATCAATTTCAGGAGAAAGAGAAATGAGATTACGGGGCTAGTGTTAAATGGGACGTGGACTGAAGAAGTCAATCTGGTAAAGGCGGGTGTCCGTGAGCATTTTTTGAAGCAGTATTGCAACCCCCGATGCATCAGGCCAACTCTAGTGCCAGAAGTGTTCGATAGAAAAATCTCAGATTTGGACAATATTATGCTGACCGAGCATTTTACAGAAATTGAAATTTTGGAAGCCATCAAAAGTTGTGAATCCTCAAAGAGACCCGGTCCGGATGACTTCAATTTCAAGTTCTTGAAAGGGAGCTGGAACATGATAAAAGACGATGTTCTCAAGATGCTCGATGAGTTCCATTGTAATGGGAAGCTGGTTAGAGGGCTTAACTCCTCTTTTATTGTGTTGATTCCAAAAAAAGAGGCGGCCGAGACCCTTAATGAGTTCCCACCTATATCATTGATCGGGTGTATATACAAGATACTATCTAAGATTCTGGCGGTTAGGCTTCGAAAGGTTCTCGATGTTATAATCTCTACAAACCAAAGTGCATTTGTGAGTAGTAGACATATTCTCGACGGTGTGGTGGTGCTCAATGAAGTGATAGATGAAGCGAAAAGAAAAAAACTGAAAAGGGTGTTCCTCAAAGTTGATTTTGAAAAGACATACGATACGGTGGACTGGAATTTCTTGGATATGATGTTGGGTAACTTCAACTTTTGTAAGAAATGGAGGGAATGGATCAAAGAATGCTTATCAACAGCCTACACATCCGTTCTTGTGAATGGATCGCCGCCCGGAGAATTTAAGCTGGAGAGGGGGTTGAGACAAGGGGATCCTTGTTGCGAGACCAGAGGGAAACGTGAAGAATGGTGAGTTGGGAACGAAAGGAGAGATAGAATTGGGGTTTCCTGTGTCAGTGGGAAAGAGAGGTTTCGAATACATTTATCTGAATGAGGGTTTTAACTTAGAGAAAATAAGTGATACACCTGAGTGTAATTATCTGAACGAGGGACCTGAGTTGGAGGATACGCCTGAGTGTAATTATCTGAACGAGGGACCTGAGTTGGAGGATACGCCTGAGTCAAATCCACCTGAGTGGATTTATCTGAATGAGGAGAACGCGCCTGAGTCAAATCCTCCTGAGTGGAATTATCTGAATGAGGAGAATGCGCCTGAGTCAAATCCTCATGAGTGGAGTTATCTGAATGAGAAAATGTTTGGGCTTCTCAAAGATGGGCCCAAACATTTAGAATGACCTGGAATTTAAAGATTGTAGAGGGGGCTTAGG
This sequence comes from Stenogyne calaminthoides, assembly GCA_037126765.1. Taxonomy (NCBI): domain Eukaryota; kingdom Viridiplantae; phylum Streptophyta; class Magnoliopsida; order Lamiales; family Lamiaceae; genus Stenogyne; species Stenogyne calaminthoides. Next base: position 37,862,014 of record JBBCBC010000007.1, on the reverse strand, counting down.
CCCAATCATTATCTATTTTAATTCTGCATTTAAATTACCTAAGGAATATCCATCTGTGTGTGGAACCCACTGTTTGTTACAAATACGTCCTGCGGCCGATGAATGAGATATCTGAAAATTTGCACCATTCTCTCTCTTCTAACTACCTCTCTTCCTATCTAATTCTCTCTCTCCCAATTTCTTCAAATCTTCATCTTGTTCTACCAGTAATTTATATTCAGCAACATTATTCCAGAAAATCTAAAAAACACATTACAAACATACCAAAAAATATAAAAAACGTAACATTTGGTATTCCAGAGCCAGGTTTGATCATGGCCTAGGGAACGCGCTTCAAGGATCTGCAAGAATCACACAAAATGCTGAAATTATTAATTCAAATGGAAGCTATGAAGCTGGAAGCAGTAGAGGGGAAGCTAACTGACAATATGCAAGGTTTAACAACCAAGATGGAGGAGAAATTTGATCTTATGACTAACACTTTGGCAGCTATGCAGTTACAATTGTTGAATATGGAAAAAGGCAAGGGTCACAATGAAGGGCCTTCTATTTTGGGGAGTCCTAACTATGGATCTGGTGGTGGAGGGCCTAACTATGGACCTTTCTTTGGAGGGGAGCTTACCTTTGGAACTATTTGGTGGGGATCATCTTATCGAAGATCGTGAATCTCCAAGGAAGTTAACTAATGGTACCCAATTTCACAACCCAGTGCCTAAGATTGAATTCCCTAGGTTTGATGACTCTAAACCTAGGTTATGGGTACTGAGATCCAATGTGTATTTTAAACTTATTCCCAGTATGACTGATCAACAAAAAATAACTTTGGCTACTATCCATTTTGAGGGTAAAGCAACACTATGGGTTCAGAATTTCAATCAGAGAAATGTGGAATTAACTTGGGCACAATTTTTGGTTATTCTCTCAACTAGATTTGAGGAGATTAAGGAATCTACAGTGATTTCTGAGTTTAACAAACTCAAACAAACTGGTAGCTATGAAGATTATGTTGATAAGTATGAGGAATCGAAAGCTTGTACGTACCGGTTGTTAATTCTTTGATGTATTCTCGAAATTTACTTTGTGGCAAGTTTCATTGGAGGACTTAATGAAGAGCTACAAGCAACAATAGCCATGTTTGAACCTACCACACTTCAACATGCTATTAAATTGGGCAGGAAGCAAGATCAGACTACTGTTGCACTAACTAGAAAACTTAAGCCCTATTCAAGGGTTTCTAATCCTAACCCTAACTCTAACTCTAATTTTATGCAGTGGAAGAAGGGTGATGCTACTGGGGGCCCTACCAGTAAAGGGAAACCACATTTCAAGGTCTTATCTCCTACATAGATGGCAGCTAGGAGGGAGAAGGGGTTATGTTACAATTGTGATGAACCTTTTGTGCATGAGCACAAATGCAAACAGAGAATTTCATACATGATTTTGGCAGAAGAAGAGGAAGATACTCAATCCTTCTCTTCTCCTACCACTGAAGGGGAAGAACATGTTGTTTATGGGGCTGACATCATGGAAGAGGTCCAGATGTCACTAAATTCTCTAAGTGGTGAAGATGGAGTTACTACCATGAGGCTTTTTGGGGAGTTTGAACACCACAAACTCCACATTCTCATAGACTCAGGTATCACCCTGAGTTTTATACAAAAGGCCACAGCTAAAAGGCTCAAATGCCCTTTGAGTGATGTTAAACCAATACTGGTGAAGGTTGCTAATGGGCAAAGATTGGTCAGCTCACAACAAGTGAACCCTTTCACTTGGAACATGCAGGGTCATCAATTCACCTACCCAATCGAGGTCATTGGAGAACGAGGGTTGTGACCGATCCTAGGAGGGATTTGTTAAAATTTTGCACACCTATTGAGCTTGACTATGAAAAGATGACTTTCACAAATGATTGTTTGGGGAAGAGGGTGAAACTACAAGCACTTACTTCATCAGCTGAATGTAAGTTGATTTCTGATGTGGAATTATATCAGATGATCCACACAGAAGCCTATAAGGAAGTTAATGTTGGGGAATAAGTTGCACAGATCTATTCGGGGTGAATATTTAAATACAAATTTAATTCTTTAATTATTACTAGCATGAATTAATCTTATATTAATTCAAATAATAATCCAACAACATATCATGCATATAATAATTCACGTAAAACCTACACATGCGGAATTCTACGAGTTTACGTGAATGTACCTCTTGGGATGGCAACGGTATGGCTGATTAGACTAATCGAAAGGACTTCCCAAGTATTCCCTTAGCCCTTGTTCGACTATCTGGTGGAAGGATTCTTGTGAACGATTTAACAAAAGGAAAAACAAATTATGTTGCACCACCTTTGTGGATTTACTAATTTTTCCAGCACATGGAATTGTACTTGCGAATGAAAGAATCATCCCCTATTTATAGATACTAGGGTGAAAGAAAATTTTGGCAAAATATGATGTGGGAAAATCTTTTCTTGATCTCCAAGAAATCTTTAATATATCTCCTATATTCTTTTTCCCATAATCATAATATTCCACAAAAATCCCACCTTATCTATTTGCTATGGAATTCGAAAATATTGGGGTCCAAGATTCCAAGATTTGGATCTTCTTGAATTTATGAGATATTCTTGTATTTCAAGAAATACATATCTTCCATAATATCTTTTCAAGAAAATCAAGAAAATCTTTCTTGCCCTATATTTTCTAATTTTTTTCGAAAAACACATATGAATTAACCAAGTGGGAGATTTCTTGAATTTAATGAGATAATCTTGTATTCCAAGAATACATATCTTCATTCCATAACAAAATTCAAAGAAAATCTTTCTCCCAACTTTATCCATAATTTTCGAAATATTATTGGAAAAATAAGCAACATTATTTTTTTTATTTTAATCACCTTTCCAGTTAATGGACTATATGTTGGGCTACTCAGGGGGCCTTTAGGAGAATTAAGATTGGACCTTCTAATGGACCTTGAATATCTAATATTGAGCCACAATATAATTCAAGCCCATAATTATTAATTAATCCCACTACATAATTAATATTGTACTATCCATCTTAACCCATATTACAGTCAATATGGCTCCCGGTCATCATTTCCCGTGTTTAAGATTATCTAGCCCATTAATTAATTCAAGCCACTGAAATAGCTTTCTAATTAATTAATATCTTTTATCCTTGGTCAAGGAACGGTTCAACATTATTATCCATACTGGAAACTAATTCCACTTGCAAGATTTGGTATGATAAAGCTTATGAACCTCCCAAGGGGGCAAATCGAACAAGCGTACTTGCACACGATTCTTCGTAATAAATCTTAGCAATCACATGTGACTAATAATATTGCCCAAGATAAAAAGTATTGAATCTCACTGATTCGCTACCCATGATAAGTCAAAGCAATAGTTACTAATCCCACGTGATCCTATTTAAGAGACGAAGGTTAAGAAATAACGAACCACTGAGGTCTAATTCTTCCTTGTTCAGTTCTGAAGAATTTATCCTCCTGTAGGTCCTATTCAGTGCATCAGTCATGCACTAGTGTAATCTCTTGGTCAAGACAAGTCAATCTGAGCCTTACACTTCAACCTTTCGTGACGGGTTGTTCATTTCCATCTAGGTCGTGAATAGCGTACTTTTAGTTATAAGGGACTGTTGATTTAATCTTCTGTGATCTGGTATCACTAAATTAACTACAGTGTAACACGTATGACTTATTGAACAGTTATGCAGTAAATATATGTAACATTCAATAATATTTAAAGCATCAGTGATAAACAATTTATTTCAGTAAATAAGTCTGAAAATTCAGTTTCGATTATACAAAGTAAAAAGCATACTTTCTAGTATAATCCCAACAGTGAATGAGATGTACTTAATTACATCAACACCACCTACCCACACTAAAGATGATCCTGAGTTACATAAGCTACTACTAGCTTACAAGGATATATTTGAGGAACCAGTGGAATTACCACCAGGAAGGGGGGTGGAACACCAGATTATACTCAAACCAGGGAGCATCCCTAAACAACAGTACCCATATAGAACTTCTCATACCCATAAAGAGGAAATTGAAAAGATTGTAAAGGATTTGCTGACTACAGGAGTAATTCAACATAGTAAGAGCCCTTTTGCTTCACCTGTGATTTTGGTGAAGAAAAAAGATGGCACCTGGAGGCTATGTGTGGATTACAGGTACCTTAATGAGCTCACAATCAAGCACAACTACCCTATTCCTATCATTGATGAGTTACTAGATGAGCTTAAGGGTGCTAAGATCTTTTCAAAGATAGATTTGAGGTCAGGGTACTTTCAAATCCTAATGAAGGAAGAGCATAGGCAATTGACTGCTTTCAGGACCCATAATGGTCACTATGAATTCCTAGTGATGCCATTTGGGTTGTGCAATGCACCTGCTACATTTCAATCACTAATGAATCAGGTGTTCAGGGATCATTTGAGGAAATTTGTGTTGGTCTTTTTTGATGACATCCTCATTTACAGCACCGAGGAAACACAACATTTAATTCACTTGGAAGCAGTCTTACAACTTTTGAGGGCCAATAAGTTGTTTGCTAAGAGAAGCAAATGTAGTTTTGGCCAGACTAGTGTGGAGTATTTGGGCCACATAATTTCTAAGGATGGAGTTGCCACTGATCCAGGAAAGATTGAGTGTATGGTTCAGTGGCCAAAACCACAAACCATAAAACAATTAAGGGGTTTCTTGGGCTTAACAGGGTATTACAGGAAGTTTGTGAAGGGATATGATTTCATCAGCAAACCACTCACTTCTTTACTCAAGAAGGATAATTTCAAATGGAACTCTGAGGCAGACCTAGCTTTTCAGAAATTGAAGGAAGCTATGGTGAGTGTCCCAATGCTAGCATTACCTGATTTCACAAAGAAATTTGTGGTGGAAACTGGTGCTAGTGGGAAGGGAATTGGAGCTGTACTCATGCAAGAAGGAAAGCCCATTGCTTACATGAGTAAGTCCTTGTGTCCAAGGAATCAAGCACTCTCTGTCTATGAGAGGGAGTTTTTGGCAGTATTAATAGCCATTGAGAAGTGGAAACGCTATTTGCAGGGTCAGAAATTCACTATAAAAACTGACTAGCAATCCCTTAAACACCTTCTGGACCAAAAGGTGGTAACTCCACTACAACAGAGGTGGATTACTAAGTTGTTGGACCTTGACTATGAGATTTTGTATAAAAAGGAGAGTGAGAACAGTGCAGCTGATGCACTATCCAGAAGGGAGAACAGTTGTTCTGCTATAACTACAATGGTCCCAACCTGGTTGGATCAGGTCCTACTAAGTTACACTGATGATGGTTACATTGAGGAAATCATCAAAGCCAAAGGTACTGATCCTAAAACTTACCCCCTATTTCAGTTCACTAATGGTATTTTGAGATATAAAAAGAGTCTGGTTGTGGGTAGCAGTAATGGATTAAGAGATTTAATCCTTTCTGAGATGCACTCCACACCCTATGGAGGGCATTCTGGGGTTACAGAAACTTATCAGAGGCTTAAGAGGATGTTTTTCTGGCCTAATATGAAAGATGATGTGTTAATGTGGGTCAAGAGGTGTGAAGTGTGTGCCAAAAATAAGTCAAGCCCAGGTTTATACCCTGACCTCCTACAACCCTTGCCCATTCCAGAGCAAGCATGGTCACATATCTCTATGGATTTCATAGAGGGGCTTCCTAACTCTTGGGGAAAGAATGCGATATGGGTGATAGTAGACAGATTCACTAAATATTCACATTTCATAGCCCTCTCACATCCATATACTGCTACTTCATTAGCTAAGGTGTTTTTGGATGTTGTCTATAAGCTGCATGGGTTACCAGCTAGTATAGTGAGTGACAGGGACAAAATATTTACTAGCTGTTTTTGGAAGGAACTATTTAAGTTGGTGGGAACTCAATTACTCCTAAGTTCATCTTATCACCCCCAATCTGATGGACAGACTGAGAGGGTAAATCAATGTTTGGAGCAGTACTTGAGGTGTTTAGTAAGTGACAATCCTAAGCAGTGGTTGAAGTGGCTACCTTTGGCAGAGTACTGGTACAACACAAATTATCATTCAAGTCTGAAGATGACACCTTTTGAGGCTCTCTACGGGTATACTCCTACGGGATTTACATATGAGCCATATTTGGATTCAATAAATGAGGAGGTTACAGATCTGCTTACTCACAGGCAACACATCATACAACAAGTCAAGGCTAATCTAACCAAAGCACAGAATCGCATGAAGGTACAAGCAGACAAGCATAAACAAGAGAGGGTTTTTGAGGTAGGAGACCAAGTTTTTCTCAAGCTTCAACCCTTTCAGGCAGAATTTCATTCAATATCGAAAGAATTTGAAGTTGTCATCAAAATACTTTGGCCCCTATACTATCCTGCAAAGGGTGGGGAGTGTAGCTTACAAACTAGATCTACCAATTGGGTCAAAGATTCATCCCGTCTTCCATGTTTCCTTACTCAAGAAACACATAGGGGTTAAGTATGTACCTTCACAGAGTCTTCCAGATGTTGATAGCAACGGCCTCTTCGCGATCCAGCCCTACTATGTCACAGATCGACGTCGATACCTTGAAAACGGAAAGGAGATAGATCAGGTTCGTGTCTATTGTTACCAAGACCGAAAATCGATTCGTGGGAAGATACCCTTTTGTTCTCAAGGAAATTTTCCTTCACTCCATCCTTGGGGACAAGGATCTTTCGTTGGAGGGAGTATTGTTGCGAGACCAGAGGGAAACGTGAAGAATGGTGAGTTGGGAACGAAAGGAGAGATATAATTGGGGTTTCCTGTGTCAGTGGGAAAGAGAGGTTTCGAATACATTTATCTGAATGAGGGTTTTAACTCAGAGAAAATAAGTGATACGCTTTGAGTAATTATCTCAACGAGGGACCGAAAGGGAGGATACGCTCGAGTGTAATTATCTGAACGAGGGACCTGAGTTGGAGGATACGCCTGAGTCAAATCCACCTGAGTGGATTTATCTGAATGAGGAGAACGCGCCTGAGTCAAATCCTCCTGAGTGGAATTATCTGAATGAGGAGAATGAGCCTGAGTCAAATCCTCCTGAGTGGAGTTATCTGAATGAGAAAATGTTTGGGCTTCTCACAGATGGGCCCAAACATTAAGAATGACCTGGAATTTAAAGATTGTAGAGGGGGCTTAGGCCCAATCATTATCTATTTTAATTCTGCATTTAAATTACCTAAGGAATATCCATCTGTGTGTGGACCCCACTATTTGTTACAAATACGGTCTGCGGCCGATGAATGAGATATCAGAAAATTTGCACCATTATCTCTCTTCTAATTACCTCTCTTCCTATCTAATTCTCCCTCTCCCAATTTCTTCAAATCTTCATCTTGTTCTACCAGTAATTTACATTCAGTAACATTATTTCAGAAAATCTAAAAAACACATTACAAACATACCAAAAAATATAAAAAACGTAACAATCCTCTATCACTGTTCCTATATTTGATTGTAGCGTAGGGTTTGAGTATTCTCACGGAGAAGGCAGCAGAGGCAAGATTGTTAAAACCGGAAATAGTGGGAGCGAACAAGGTAATTGTGTCACATTTACAGTATGCAGATGATACGGTATTCATTGGGGAAGCCATTGTAGATAATGTGAGAGTGATGAAGCATATTTTGAAAAAAATTGAGCTACTGTCCGGGCTGAAAATTAATTATAACAAAAGCTCACTAATGGGTATTCATTTTTCTTACTTGGGTATGTCAGTTGGGTCAAACCTTAAGGCTGAAGCTGAATGGAGAAGCCTCATCTAGAGAATTAGAAAGAAACTCACATTCTGGAATGACAAGAAAATTTCTCTTGGGGGTCGTCTTACACTGCTAAAATCTGTTATCTCGTCTATTCCAATCTACCAACTATCGTTCTACCGGGCTTCGAAAAATGTGCTTAAAACACTAACTTCGATGCAATGTGCGTTCCTTTGGGGGGGAGTGAAAATAAATAAAAAATGGCACGGTTGAAATGGAACTCGGTGTGCAAAGCTAAATCTTTGGGGGGCCTTGGGGTTAGGGATTTGGGAGCTTTTAGTAGGGCGTTAATTGGGAAGTGGTTGTGGCGTTATTTCTATGAGGGAAAGGGGTTTTGGGTGAGGGTGGTTAAGTCTTTACATGGGGTGATAGAGTTAGGTGAGTCCGGGCTTATGTGTAATGAGAGAGTGAGACATTGGTCGGGGTGGTGGAAGGGAGTAGTGGAGAATGGGGAGGGAGTCAAAGGGAAATGGTTTTGGAAGGATCTTGAATTAAGACTAGGAGATGGAAGTGAGTTGAACTTTTGGCATAGTTTGTGGGTAGGGGAGAAGTCCTTAAAAAGTCGGTTTCCAAGACTTTTTAGTATTTGTGTAAGGAAAGAAAGTAAGGTTAGGGAGAGAGGAGAGTGGGTTGAGGGAGTTTGGAGGTGGGAGTGGAGCTGGAGGAGGGAGTTATTTGAATATGAAAAGATGGCTCTTAATAATCTTATTTCTTTGATCAATAGTGTTGGGAAATTTATAGTTTTGATAAATCAGATTCCAAAGTTAGTCTTTTAACCAGTTGACTGAAGTGTCAAGCTTGATCAGATCAGAAGCTTGGTGCTAGCTGATCTCAACTTAGAATATGTATTCGCTTTAAAGGTTGTGCGATTGTGTAGACAGTTAATCAAAGGTAAAAAGGCACACAAGATTTATAGTGGTTTGGACAAACCAAATCCTACGCCCACTCTTCCCTATCACAAGGGCACCAACTTAACCAATCTGGACTTAGATTTTTGTGTTAGTCCAACACAAAGACAATCGACAGATATTTAAGGAGTTCTCACTCAACCGATCCCAGATATCAGAACTAGAAACCCTAGTCTGAAATCTTGCTAAACAACTTAACCTAACTTTGGGTTTGGATAAGATTGTTTTGGTTCCAACTATGAAATCTTTTCTAGTGTTTAAGATAGCCTATCAGCTAGATGAAAAGATTTCTATGCCAAGAACTTATGAGATGAACACTTAATAAAATAATCTTCTTGATCGTGTTCTTCGTGCGGAAATCTGATAATTGTTTGAGCTTCTTGATTGTTCAGTGTTTCCGTATCTTCACTCTGAAGTGTGATCCCATATTTATAGACCTTGAAATCAAAGAGCCGTTGGAGAGCAATTTAAATTTCAGGCTATATTTGGTAGGTTTGCAGGATTGATGTGACGTGCTTCAGGAACGACATGGCTGAGAGCGTGAATTTGTATTTTATAGCCGTGAGAGAGCAGCACCAAATCCGTGAATTGCTTTCCGATCATCGTGTCTCGTTCTTATTGGTTATGAACACACTTTTCGGTGTTGTTCTTCCAACTAAGGTTGACATTCTTCTTGTTCAGATCATCTACGTATGATTAGGTGAAACATTAGTTTTCACCGTGGAAGGACGTCGATCGTCCGGAATCGATCACCACTACGATGGAGTCTTCGGCGCGGTTGACTTAGCTTCAACTAGCGGACTTACCGTGATGGGTCTTCCGTCCGATCTTCCGAAGTCATCCGATCTTCAAGTATTCGAGTTTGAGCTTCGTGACTTAAGCCGAGATATCGACTTGATCGATCGATCCGATCTTCCGTCTTCTCTTTGCATTACCGCCCGTCGGGATATCGGCTATTCTTTGAATCTTGAGATCGACCTATACATATGAGGTTCCCCCTCAATATGTGACCTATCTATTACATCGGTTGTTCTATACAAAGAATTATCAACTGGTATTCTATAAACGGTAATATAAACATCGATCATTCCTAATGTCCGATTTGGTCCTATTACATGTTTTTTGGAACTTTTATCAAAACTATAAATTTCCCAACAATTTCCCTTTTGAAAAAACCAAAACACTTTGAGAAACCAATCACAGTTGATAAATATAGAAACGAGAAAAAGCACATAATCGTAAGACAATGAGATTTTGTCTTAGGACGGAAAAATAAACTTTTCTCATTAGATATGTCGATTACATGTTACATCGAAAAAGTTTGAATTTAATAACAACCGATCCTCGAGAAGTCTTCGATTTTTTCACTCTTTTAGGCTGTATCCTTCCGCATCTCTTTGATCTTGAGGTACGTTGAAAATCGATATAGTTTCCATTTGACATCATTGGTCCGCCGAGGATCGATTATCTGCGTTTTGCTCGGGATGTCAAAATAGAATCTCGAAATGCCATCACAAATGAGCCATCCGCCTTCTTCGAGTAATCCAACAGATCATACTCTTGACGAGATATTTTTACATTGATAAGTTTGGCCTCATTTTCCGATACTTGAGAAAATCTGGATATTTATTTTCTAACCAACAGAGAATTCATCATCCGGAGATTCTTCTCGTGGAACAAGATCAAGAACAAAAGCATCCGAAGCCATTCACTTCGATCTTATTCCATTCCTCAAACCTCTTAGCATGTGCGGCGGTTTTTGAATGATCTCATCAACTCTTCTTTGGCGGTGAGGTTACGCATGCATTTTTTTCGGCCTTTCCTTTCTTCGCTCTCGATCTGAATCTCTTCTTCGATTTTACTGCCTCATCAATTTATCCGCCTTCTTTCTTCTTCGCTTTTTCTTCTTGAAAGAATCATTCTTTGGATGTTTCTCGGCCGATTCCTTATCGGCCCAGATTCGCCTACCGCCTTCTTCTTGACTATCTTAGTGCGAGTGGTGGTACAGTTGTGATGTCCCAAAGACCAAGCAGAAAGCCTAACTTTCTTGCCTTTGACTTTTCCATCTTTTCAGAGACTTCAAGCAAGCAAATAGATCCGATGGTCTAGTCTTTGTCCATAGGCTTCAAATCGTATGAATTAGGTCTTCGTTGTTACGATCATGTCGATTGGTTTTCTCACTCCGCCCTTCCCCCTTTTTGGTTTGATCAAAAAAAAGTCATGAGGTGGGAAGTCGTGATCCAAAATCGACCGATATCGCCTGTTGAGATCTGCGCAACAGATAAACCTTGAACTTGAAAGCAGTTAGATGTTGAACCTTCGAGATCGGCTCGGTCTTGACAGATTCCATGGCGGAGAGAGTGTAAAAATCGGTTTGTCAAGTTTCTCTTACACAAATTCTAGCTTTTCAAAGGAGCATCGAAAAAAAACTTGTTGTTGATCCACCCAATCAACTTGTCATCAACGGATTTTTATAAGTTCGCGCGACACGGTGGTCACAGTTTGGGAGAACTGATCTTTGATTGCCTCAATCTGAAATAGCCAATTCCCTTTGATCTTATTATTTCTTTGAGGCCAATCTGCCTCTCGATCATATCACTCCTCAACTTCTTCTTTTCGGAGATCTTTGAGACATGATCCGATCTCCCGAAGTTGATCGTGATGATGAGATGTAGGAATGGTATCGTCACTTGATCTGCTTTGATTGTTTGTGCCTCCAAAGGTTGGTCATGAAATCGCACACAGGCCCCACTATCATCAGCAATCATTCTGATCCTTCATTGTAGCATCTGCCCAGAGCTTCTTCAAAGATCTCCTGTTCGCCTTGATCGATTAACCCGAGTTGGATCGAGCTTTGATAGATTCAGCGAGTTATCAGCTCAATTTGGTGATCCTACTTTAGCGATTTCCTCATATCGAAATCAAAATCAAGCAAACTCATCAAAGACCGCCCATATGTTCAATAATCATTATAAAATCGAGAAGCTTTTTAATCGAGATCTCTCCAAAGTGAGGATCTCCATAACTTCCTCTCTAATAGCGGGATGGGCCATTTAAGATACATCTCATCAATTTCTCGTTCGATTTAATATTTTTACTGTGATGGTATTTGATGATCTAGACTCACATTAATTATGCTGTCGAATTCGGTTGATGAGATTTGGAGGTTACGGTGGTGCTTGAAAGTGGGCGGAAGTTATCTCCTTATTGGCTTTCTGAGAGGGATTACGATGTAGAGTAGAGTTACTGGTTCCACAATGTAAGCTTTTACGTTCGCGAACCTGATGTAGTTTGAGGTTAATGGGCAGAGTGGAGACATGCTTTCGGTAGCGAGAAATCCGAATGGTGAATCGGCTCGAGTTGGAGGAGAAGAGATCGTTAAATCCGTAACTTCGCCAGAATGATCTGGCGAAATCTCGGCTGGTGTTTGCTGTTGTCGATTTTTCATCTCCGATTTTTGTGGGCGCATCGGTGATCTGGCGCTCCCTCTTCATCGACTTCATCTTAAAGAACAGAACATGGAGGCTTCTTCGCCTTCTTGGCCTCTTCTCCGGGCCTTCACCATTTCTTTTCTTTTTCCGGAGCATCCGGTGTAGACGAGGTTGCTTTTTCTTTTCCTTCCCTTCGCCTTTGGGGGGGTGGGCGCGATATCATCGTGCAGTGGTCCAAATATGGTCAAGTGGTGGAGAGGAAAGCCTTGTAGACTTCATCCATTCTCGTCCCATTTGGCATTTGACATTTTGTCCTTTAGGATAATCGCAACCTTGTTGAGATTAACCGATCCTCTTCTTCAGATAGACCTCCTCCATTCATTAACTCCAAATTTCTCATGTTCTTGGAGTAGAATGGCCTTTAGGAACCCATGCGATTGATGTTCTTGGCTTCATCAATTATTGCAACCATATTTGTAGGTTTGACCGGATGTAAGAGCATCTGGGCTTAACGCAATACCCATGATTGTTTTTGACAATATGTCAAACAACAATGGTATTTTTGAGCATTGGTCCGACAAAACCTCAAGGGTCCGATGTTTGTCGGCCTCTCTCAAGAGTTCGTTTATGATCACCATCTTCATTCTCCTCAGAGTGAGCAAAGTAGATTAAATCCTTTTAACTGAACGCAGACGATTTATGTCCGATTCATCGATCGATCTTTCTCCGCTGATTGACGAAAAGTAGTTCTTCTCCCGAGCGTCCAGATCCACTCTTAAATTCCTAGGAATTCGAGTGCTTCATCTTGCATCACCGATTGCAAAGTGAAAGCGTATAATATTTCTCAAGACCTCCTTTCTTCGTAATTTGCTCCACTTCCATTGATTCCGGATCCCGAGTAATGTCAAATCGCATTTAACTTGTCGTCGACAATCTTTAATGCCAGCCCGCATAATTGCACATTATTTTACCCATACCGTGAGTGGCCATCTACAAATAAGATAGACTCGATTAAGATTGTGCATAAACATAGAGATATGATATATTGATTATCGACCTATACACACGTGCCTAGTAATCGATAAACACACGCGAAACCAAGAAACAATAAAGCATAACACGAGATACCATCGATTGACAAAATCTTTAAGATCAATGGATTTTTAAGGAAAAAGATTCATCAAATAATCGAAATTACCAGATTACTTTTTTGAAGATAATTTTGAAACTTAAGAAAAACACTTTGAATCGCAGAGAAGTAATCTGGAGAGTTTTTAGAAAATAAATTGCAAGTTTGTGAATAGGAAAACTCTGGTAGGGTTTTTTGATGAACCTTATAAAGATGAGGAGGGAAAAAAACACAAGATTTGGAAGATCAACCGTTTGAAAAGATTAAATGATCCAGATTAAGCGGTTTTGATTGTATGGTCGGAAAAAGCACGTCACGAAAAAACCTTTTTGGATTTAAAAACGATTTTGTAGCAATTAATACAAAATTTAACGTCCGCATTAAATGATTTACGGGGAATACGCCACACGTAATGTCGTCTGAAAGAAGGCAAATAAAAACAGATAAGATCCGATAAATAAGCAAATAACAAGGGAAAAGAAAAGCGTATCTTGTTGACTGATATTGCAATCAGTCAATACCACTTGAAGTTGAATCCACTTGTTGATCTTAGTTTTCTGCCTAAACCTTATAATTTCCCAATTGTTCTTTTCGACCGATCTGCTTCATTTTAAGGTCCCGATTTCTTCCGATCCTCCTCGATCGGTTGAAGTTCCCTTCAACCGATATTTCGCTTTTCTCATAGATCGATATATCCGATTTGTTGAGGTTTCAAGTTCAACCGATCTTCCTTATCCGATCGGGCCAGATGTAATCAGATTTTGGTTGACTTAACTCGATTCTTCTCGATCAAGCCAATTCTTGAGATAAGTGTTACCGCTTAAAACTTAGTCTAGAATAGTAGTCTCTATTCCTAAGTTGGCGCGATTTGACATGCGAATTATAGTCCAGATATTTCATATGTCAATCCGTAAATTTATCCAATTATCGGTCGTGTGATTCCTACACGTTTACGTCTTTGTGATGCAAATTTCTCTTAAAGGCTTTTTGAAATCAAATTTGCATTTGCACCCTTGCTTGCCTCTATAAATTGGACCAATGTTTTACACAACATAACCCATTCACCATACTTATCTTCTTTGTAAAATCATGCATTACGTGAACCCTTATTTCCTTGAAACTTCCTAAAACACCTTTACCCCTTTTTCAATGATTTCAAATTCTCAAATCAACCCCAGTGTGTCCCTTTATCAACTGCTTTTAAATGGTCATCAAAGATTTCACATACAATTGTTGCTAAGCTTCTACCACCAAGGCGGCGGATCTGCAGTCATGAATCGGTAAGACACTTCTCCTAACCGTATGCACCTTGTGTGTCTATCGTGATGACGTAACTAGCATCAATAGACCCGACCGATATAAAACATGAGTTTGATATACGGTCTTGATCGGACAACAAATTTGATCTTCGTTATATCAACTTATTTTTTCCATGTAGCACATGTGCCCATAAGGTCTTTTGAACCAATTTCTTGGCACATGTGCTCCATTTAATGTTGGAGAGTCCATTGACTTCAGTCCAAGGGCTCTCGGCTTAGAAATCCTATCAACGCCGCTCTCGCTCCACCGGTTTTAGCTTTCACTTCATGGCTTTAGGATTATTTCAAAGCCTCTCTCACCCTTGTTAAGTGGGGAAAATGAGAGCATCGATTTAAAATCTCTCTCTCGCTCTTCTTGGGTTAGGATGAGGGTTTAGGGTTATAGGTTTAGGGTTTTTGGTTATGACTTATGTAATCGACCTCAAGGTCCTTTGTACTTGTAACTTGTAATGTAACCCGACCTTCGGTCTTTATCAATGAAAATTTCTATTATTCCATTGTTGTGTAAATTTTTCGCTTTTTATGCGATTGTTGGCTTTAATCTGTGAATCTTGCTTGTTGAATATCGACTAATCGACTTACAAAGATGTAAAATAACCAAACCCATTTAATCGGATAATCCTTTTAAATTGAGCGTTTCCTTTAATCGATAAACCTTAAATATGATCGATTCTTTAATCGATAACTTATAACTCGACGATTTCTCATATCGGTTCCTTGATCGATCTTCTTATCGATTGAGATACCAAATTCAACCGATTCCTCTCAACTCCTTAGTCTCTTAACCACCGGTTACGAGAACAATCCATCAAGCATTTTAAGTGCTTTTTCTCAAGATCCGAAGCCTAAATCATTGCACAATTCTCTGAATCGATCTCGGCCTAGTGGCTTGGTTAGAATATCGACTTTTCAGAAATCGATGTGAATCTTTTCCATTCTCGATATTCTTCTTTTCAACATGATCTCTTATAAAATGGTGTCTCGACATCCACATGCTTGCATCTTGTATGTAGAAACGAGATTCCGAGTGATTGCAATAAAGACTATTATCGTCACGAGAATATAGGTACATTCTTAGCTACAATGTTATAATCCTCACCGACTAAGCGAGCAGCGATTGGTTCTACTGCACTAACGACTTTTGTGTATCATCGATTCTTGAGGAAGAATCTTTGTGGTCAATCAATGTATCTTGAAAAACCTTCTTAAAACTCATTCATTTTCCAAAATCACTTTCGGATGGATAACACCTCGTATGTATCATGATCTGTAGAAGTTCTCAATCGATGAGTATGCAGATTGGGCCATATATATGTCCAACCATCTAGGTTCGATTAGTGGCGAATGATGGAAGTCATCGAAGAGGACCCATCATCATATATTACGACAACCCCGCGCTTGGAGGAGATCCGCACTTTGCCCCTAAGTCTTGTGCGAAAAAAGCCAAACCTTGATGGATGCAGAGGGAAAGGAAATCGATACTCTAGATACTATCGCAAGGCATATTATCATGAAAACAATGGATAAGGTCACCAAGGAAAAGATTAAATATCTCAAAATCGCGAAAGCAATGTAGGATACTCTAAATTTGAAATATCGAGGAAATGACCAGATAAAAGATAGCGCCGCAAGTTTAACCGGTGAAGTTCAAAAGCTAAAGATGTTGCCAAACTAAACCATCAACGAACTCGATGGAAGGATTACAATGTCAATAAACAAGCTTTCGAGAACTTGGTAGAGATGTCTCGATAAAGATATCAACTACAAAATTTTAAGGTCTCTCACCAAGAAATGGGACATGAAGGTCACGGTAATCAAGGATTGCCAAGACATTTAAAAAATGAAGCCAAGTAGCTTGTTCTTGAGCCTTAAAGCTCACGAGTTCGATTTAATTGAAAGAGGACAAGCTGATGAAGATGAGGTGCCCGCTGAAGCTTCAACTTCAAAATCAGTTGCTTTTAAGGCAACCAGCAGCAGATCAAAGACCAATGAACCCGTTGGAAACATCATAAGTCAGGCAGAACAGATCGCCCTGCTTACCAGGAAACTAGAAAAATCAAATATTCAACTTGGTAAGTATCGAAGATTCTATAAAGATTATCAACATAAATGAGGAAGAGATAGGAGATCAGCCAAATGGATCTCTAGAAAGAATCCAGATCGATGATCGAAGAGATCACAGAGAAGAAAGAAAAAGTGATAATCTAAATGATGAGAGAAGAGATAACCAATCGCATGAAGAAGCTCGGACTACTATCGAAAAGAAGTCACCGATAGATCATACAGATTTTAGTGATTCACCGAAGAAAAGGTTCCGTGGATCAAGGAGCATGCTTCAACCGTGAGAAGCCAGTCACTACAAATATGATTTGCCCGGACTTGACGCCTTGAGAAAGGGAAGAAAAGAGGAACATAAGAGAGAGCAACTGACAGGATAGAAAAGCCATGGTTGCTGACACGTCTGGAATTGACGACTCGTATCTGCCCTCTGAGGATTCTGGATACTCCTCTGTAGAAGATTTATGTCTGATCAACAGTGCTGTTGACTTCTATGAGAATGAAGATCTGATATTCTCTTCAGATGATGATGAGATCTGCCTGATGGCCAAGGAGGACCAATCGAGGTAACCTCCAAACTCGCTTTGTTCGCTTTACACTGCTATCATTAGCACACCTTTGAGATTGACCTGCAGCTCTACTCTGAGCAATTGCTTGAGGATATCTCCAATGCAGTAGACACTTATGCTATAGTGGAAGCTGAAAATGACAAGCTGAGGATCAGAAATAATCAGCTTGCTAAAGAGAATGATCTCGATAAAAGCCTCTCGAACTTAAATCTGCTAAACCGCCGAGGAAGGCAACTGAGGAATTTAACATTCTGAAAGTTAAAGCTTCTGATCAGGAGAAGCAGATCAAAGATCAGCTGGCTATTAACAAACAGCAAGCTGATGACTTCAAAATCCTTCAAGCAAAATTTGATGAGCTATTTCGAATGCATGAAAGTCTAAAATCATCTGAGGATAATCTGCGTAAGAAAATAGAGGTTTTCACAAAATCATCTAAAACCATTCAAGACATGAACACCTATTTTCGAACAACGATTAACAAGAAGGGACTTGGGTATGAGAACCCTTCCAAATCCTCAAAAGCCCCGGTGATTCATCTCAAAAAAAATGTAATCGAGACGAGTTTACAAAAAATACACCGAAAAGCCAAACTTGTATCTAATAAGGGAAAAAAGACCGATTGAGCGGGTAAGGCGTGTGCTCAACTGCATGAAGAACAAATGGACCCCAATCGGTAAAGCATCACCGAGAATCAACAAGAACCCAGATTCTTCCGAAGAAACCTCAACTTGATCAACAGATCGTATCGAAAAAGACAACACAGAAAAAGAAGTCTAATCGAGACCCAATCAAGGTCACCGCCTAATAAGCATGCTTTTAGGTAAACCGCAAAAACCACCTATGCCAAAAAAAGATATGAATCTTTGATGGTAGCAATCGTACTACCCCTATAATCGAAAATCTAAAGGTCACTTTTTGAACCACACCGGATGAAAAGAAGACAAAACAAAAAGATAAATCCCAAGTCTTCTAAGTCATCCAAGGTTCACACTAATAATCATACTAATCGAAAAAACATATAAAGAGACGTATGATTATGTTGATAGGTATGGAGACAAATCGGGCCTTCCGATCTAACCGATCTCAATAGAAGTGCTTTCTGTTTGTATGGATCCCCAAAACTAATCCTAACCCTCAGGACCCAATCCAAAAGGGTACCTAAAGCCCGATTTGGTCAGGATCGCATGGGTCCGCCAACAAAGGAGGTGTGCAAGCAACTATCTCGGTACATCGATAGTGGATGCTCAAGGCACATGACCGAAGCAAACATCTCCTCAAATTACATAGAAACAGAAAGGCCAGCGTGTACTCTTGGTGATGATAACTTTGGTTATACCAAAGGATTCTAACCTTAGAGAATGATGATGTACAAATGGCTCGGAGTCTCGTATGTCGAAGGTCCAAGCACAACCTTTTATCGGTTTCACAATTCTGCGACAACGGATTCGGTGTTGAGTTCTCGGTCGATCAATGCACTATCAAGAATCGAGCCACTCAACAGATTTTGCTAATCGGTTCAAGGAAAGGGACGATCTACACAACATTGGAACAATTGCCCAAGAAATGCATGCCGATTGTTAAGAGTTCCAAAAGTAGCGTTGGCTCGCACAAAAGAATGAGCCATCCCAACTTTAAAACTCTTAATAAGATAAAGAAGGATGTCTCTAGTGGAAGGACTTCCTAATGAAGTATTTTCAAAGGATCGGACATGTCTTTGCATGTCGGAAAGGAAAAAAAAATCAAAAACTTCATTCAAGGGAATTCCGGACCGGCGTCCAAATAGATCTTCTGCACTTCATATGGATCTATTTGGACCCGATTACACGGTCGGTCTCAACGGACGAAATATACTCTGTAATCGTGGATGACTACTCCAAGTTTACGGGTTATATTCTTACATAAGAAGAATGAGGCGACAACGAAGATACCCGAAAAAAAAAAAGATTACAAAATGAGAAGGGGTGTCGATGTAGTAAAAATCGGATCGAGATAAAGGTACATAATTTACGAACTCTTTTATTATCGATTTTTTGCTCTAAGTTTGGTATACAACATGAGACATCACCCAAGACTCCTACACAACGAATGGAGTAGCGAACGGAGAAAGAACTCTCAAAGAAGCTGCTTTCGACGATGTTAGTTGAACATGCAATACCAAACCGTTTACGGGCGAAGCGATCAACATTGCATGCCATACTTTTCGACAGATGTCTTCGACTAAGGCTCACTACAAAACACCACATGATTTAATGGAAGAAGGCGTAAAACCTCGTGTTTCTTACTTCCATGTTTTTGGGTGTAAGTGTTCATACACAACAACGGAAGAGTCGATTTGAAGACTTTTGAGGCCAAGTCGATGAGGGTATATTCTTAGGATATTCCTCATCTAGCAAGGCTTTCGGGGTTTACAACAGATTTAACCCTAATTGTGGAAGAAACACCCCATGTAGTCTTTGATGAAACATCTTCCGAACAAGAGAAATCCGTAACAAGATGTACCGATCAACCAATTACTGATGCTCGGAAAATGGATCGACCTAACGATCGGGGGAAAAAAAAGGATCGAAAAGCGTAACGATATACATTCCAGATCTAGGCGATTCACCAGATCATTCAGATCCTAAGGTACAAAAAACCGCCGATGAAGAAGCCGGTACAATCGAGATAAGATCAAACCGAACCATCCTGGTTCGGGGAACACCTAAAGTTCCCGCGAAATGTACATCGACAAATGATGAGTCCAACATCACCGAGACATGTTCTTATCAAGTGGATCATAATTACGAACCACTCCCAATGCTAGTAATGAACCTTTATCGAAATGGATGATGTTCTCCAAACCGACGCCAAATCGAGCGGAATGACACGGATAACCACATCCAACCGATCCGATCATCAAGAAGCTCAAGCAATTATCGATTTACGCATCGAAGAACACGATCAAGAAGATTATTTTATTAAGTGTTCATCCCATAAGTTCTTAGCATAGAAATCTTTTC
This sequence comes from Stenogyne calaminthoides, assembly GCA_037126765.1. NCBI lineage: Eukaryota > Viridiplantae > Streptophyta > Magnoliopsida > Lamiales > Lamiaceae > Stenogyne > Stenogyne calaminthoides. The sequence goes on along the minus strand of JBBCBC010000007.1, from coordinate 37,841,780 downwards.
ATCTAAATACAGCTATCTTAAACACTAGAAAAGATTTCATAGTTGGAACCAAAACAATCTTATCCAAACCCAAAGTTAGGTTAAGTTGTTTAGCAAGATTTCGCATAGGGTTTCTAGTTCGATATCCGGGATCGGTTAGTGAGAACTCCTTAAATATCTGCGATTGTCTTGTGTTGGACTAACACAAAATCTAAGTCCAGGGCTTGGTTAAGTTGGTGCCCTCAGGATAGGGAAGAGTGGGCGTGGGATCGGTTTGTCCTAACCACTATAAATCTTGTGTGCCTTTTACCTGCTTTGATTAACTGCCTACACAATCGCACAACCTTTAAAGCGATACATATTCTAAGTTGAGATCACAAGCACCAAGCTTCGGATCCGATCAAACTTCGACACTTCACCAACCGGTTAAAAGACTAACTTTGGAATCGGATTTATCAAAACTGGTTTTTCACACGGTAAAACTTAGCTTCCAGACACATCCGCTTAAATCGATAGTTCTGCGAATCGATCTGCTTTCAGCGATTAGTAAGTTGGTTATCAAATGGTATTCATCAAGACTCGATCAAAGCTAACCGCCATCACACCCGATCTGCACAAAAAGTTTTCATCTATTCACCCTCCCTCTAGACTTTTGCCCTCACAAAACCCGTTCGGGACCTACAAGTGGTATCAAAGCAGGGGTTCAAAAGTTCACTAGATTTTAATGTGAACACTGAAACCGATCTTTTTTTTATTAAAACCCATTTAGTTTAAAATGCATAAATTTTATAAAATTCATGGAGGTTGACAATCATCTTCTCATTTTTAAAATGAAAACAATGTTCTTCATTATTTCACTTGTTTAACTAACACTGTTTTTCTCGTATATTTTTATTGTTAGTTAGTTTTGGCATCATTATCAAAAAGGGGGAAATTGTTGGGATATTTTAGTTTTGATTAATTATGCTAAAACATTATCAACTTGTGTTATTTAAAATAATCTATGATAACAAGTTGAGGGGAACGAGAGAACAAGTTAAGGGAAACTCATAAAATCGCATTTAAGATGATCGAGATCGACGAGGTCGAAGACGAGGCCGATCGAGATCGATGAGAGTGATGAGTTCCTGTTAACCGATGAGCCGAATAAGAAGAAGCATGCCGATTTGTGATGAAGAAAGTCGATAAAATGTCAGGAAGAAATCGAAAATCAAAGTAGAAGAAATCAAATCGCAAGAAATAAATCGCCGATGAATAAAGGAAATCGCCCGATGAACAAAGGACATCGGGCCTCGATGAATAAAGAAATCGGCCGCGAAATCGCCTGGATGAACAAAGGATTTCAAAGAATCGATGAACAAAGGATTTCAAAGACCGATGAACAAAGGATTTCAAAGACACCGTAAATCTGGCACTGCATTTCTACACATCGCATTTCAATGACCAGATCAAAGTGCCGTAATCAAGAGATGAACAAGAATCGACGAAATCAGATCCGCCTAGACACACAAAAGCAAAATTGCCAATAAGAAGACAAATACACATATTGATGGACATAAAGTTCGCAGGAAAAGGCAAAAGGTCAAAAGAAAAGTTTGGAAGTTATTAGTATGGATTTGAATATTACTTTCCAAATCTGTAATATTTAAATCCACACTATAAATACATTGCACTATCTTCAAAAAGAAGCTAATGGAGGATCTCGCAAAGTGAAATTAAAGTCAAATATTCAAGCAACTCCATTCATAGAACACCGAGAGCAAGAAATACACACATATATTCAAAAGTGTTCTACCCTAGATCTAAGCACAAATGCTATATCCTAAGCTTAGAGAGATTTTTCTCATCTCAAGATTGAGGCTAAACAAATGTAAGGAAAATCTCAACCTAGTTGAAACCAAACAAACCTTACCCAAATCGATTTGTTAAGTTTGTAGGTGAGTGTGAACTTCGGAAACATCTAGCAATCCCGAAAGGGAGGGTAAGCGATCCCGCGAGGGTGATAAGTCCCGCTTGAGTGAGAACTCCCAAATATCTGTTGGTTCAGTTGGTGCCCCATGAAGGGAAGAGGATGTGGGGATTTAGTTGTCCAACCACTATAAAAATACGTGTGTTCTTATTTGCTTTCATATTAACTGTCATACATACTTTAGCAAATCTGCATAACACATTAAAAAAAAAAAATTTAAGTCACCTCCCATTGAGATTTTACGAGTTTTAAATCGGGTTTTTCGGGACCAACAAATAGGTACATTCCAAAAGAAGGAGTTGAAGATCGTTGGTTGTGGAGAGCCACTACAAGTGGTCAATATCAAACGAAAAGGGCATATGAGCTGATTGCGGATGGAAACTCGGAGCCGCTACCTTTTGGGCTCAAAGGTGGCGATTTTACCTCCGTCTGGAACAAAATTGCACCGATGAAAGCTACTGCAATGGGTTGGAGATTGCTGTGGCATAGACTTCCCACCATGGAGAACTTAGCTCGAAGACACATCATTACTTCAACTACATCATTAAACTGCCCTTTATGCAACATCGAATCCAAATCGACGAATCATCTTTTTCTTGGCTGTCCTTATTCAACCAAAATATGGAACCTTTTCTATGGGTGGTTGGAAATCCCGTTACCATTGCACAACGAGGTTCAAGCACATTACAAAATGCACTCGGACATCTTTCCGGGTAAGAGAGGTAATTTGATTGCAATTGGTTTTTGGGTCTGTGTAGTTTGGGTGTTGTGGAATTGGAGAAATAAGAAGATTTTTGAAAATTCTCAATTCAATATAGAGAAGCTTGTTGGGTTCTCTTTTTGAAAAATTGTTTGCGGATCTCTTTGAAAAATTGTTTCGAAAATCCTAGAGGTTATCTAGATTCGTAAGTATGATGTAAATACACTCTGCAGTATCTGTTTCTGGGGAGTTTTTCTCCAAGGGGTTAATAAAACTTTATTCCTGAGAAAAAAAAAAGAATTAGCTCTATTTTTCATCCATCAATCAATTGCAAATGTAATCTATAAATAATTAAATATATATACCCTATTGAAACGATTAAACATGATTAATTAGTTAAAAAGTCTCCATTTTAGAATAGCAAGTGATTGTTGTATAATAGTAAAAATTTCTCATTGTCACCTTTGAGATCTAGGTTCGATCCATGTAGATGACGTCCATTTTATATTTAATGATATATTACACTAAAATAATAAAAAATTTACATACCTAATTAAAATAGTTAACTATAAGTATATTTTTTTTTACCAAAAAAAATAAAAAAAATAAATAAAATCTCAATATTAAAACAATAGGTTGTTGTGGTTTAGTGGCAATGGTTTCTTCTCATCATTCATGAGACTTGTCAAATGTCCACAGGCAAACTGAAGCGTGGCAATGGCGAATTGGCAGTGCTCCTTTTTTCCTCGGCGGGAAGGCTGGGTTCAAACCCTGGCACCAGCGCGAATTTGTAATTTTTTGTTTGGGTTTGTTTTGTTTTAGTTAGTCGTGGGCCTTGGGCTTTCTTTATATTGTTGGGACCTTAGTATTTAAGATTTCTTGATTGTATATAGTAGATAGTTGATTTTGATGTTGATATAACAAAAATACATTCTCATGTAATACTTGTTCATACTTCATACTACGAAAGTAATACCGTTACTTATAAATTAATACCACTACTCTTATAAATTAATAACTATGATATTTAATGTTATAAAACTCAATTTGCAAGTGTAGTAATATAAATTGATAAATGTTGTGATGGTATAAACAAGTTTCTTACCAATTCAATTGACTAACATAACATATTATTGAAGACAAAACTTTCAGAAGACGGTCATATACACAATACGTATCTCATGGACTATATTCGATATTCGACTCGTCTCAGGTATGATACCATCGCAATCATGCATACAAAACTCTCCTGTAATAGAACTATCAATTATAGTTATTTATTTAATATATGAATTGATATATTTAAATTTAATTTCCTAAAGTATATATCAATAGAAAATAGGAATTGACTAAATACATAATTCATCTTTAATTGGCTGAAAAATGTGCACAAGCATCAGGCAAGACAACTTATTTGTAACACCAGACTTCCTCTACAAACTTTTATGCCCACCGAATTAATAAAACAAAGAAATAAATCTAAATTAAACACATTTTAATCCACTTACTCATTTACTTATTAATATTTCTCCACAAAATTTGACACTCTCATTCTCATGATATATGCCTCAAGTCCCTCATGTAATAATATCCAAGAGATATTAGTTTACTGGTTTTTCTGGCAAAAGTGGCTCTTCCAAATCAATTCTGCAAATGTCTGAATTAATTTCATGAGGGTTCAATGTTTCCTCAACATATACCACGTCTTTTGATTTACCCCATAGCACAATGTACAGTCCAATAATCACAGCCAATGCACCTATCATACTGTTTTCATCAACAAAAATAATAAATAGTTAGAGAATTAATTAAATAAATGGATTAAATTTTTTATAGTTCACTAACTTTTCTTCGTTATGAAATTGTTGGTGACTCGAAACTATGATCTAACGGCATAAGTAGTGGTGCTCTAACCACTCGAACTATTCCACTCTGTCTTTTTAACAATTTTTTTAATTTTGATTATGTAAGTTATGAATTTTTTTAAAATTAGTCCTTTAATCTGCTGCAACATGTCACCGAAAAGGTAACCGCCATATATGTAATTATTATTATTATTTTTTTTAATTTCTAGATGTCACTTAGACCTTTTTATCTTAATAATTGTGGGTCGAGATTTTTCTGCGCATTTTTTAAGAGAGGAAGAGTGGTTTGTGAGTGTTTTGGTTTATTTTTGGATTTTCGGTTCAGTTAGCCCCGGTAATACAACCCAATACGCTTTGTCTTTTAATACTCAGGTTGAACTCGATCCTGAAACCCGACCCAAAATTATTAGGATTAAAAAAGTTGAGGCAACACTTCGAAATTAAAGGAAAAACAAAATAATTACACATGTGATGATTACCTGTTTGGTCACTTGTTGCAACAGATTAAGTACCAATTTTAATTATTTTTTTTAAATTTAAAAAACTAAACTCAAAAAATCAAAACAATTGGGATCAATTTTAAATTTTTTGAAAATTTAAAGGATCAAAATAAAAAAATCAAAACAATTGAGACCTATTTAATAATGATGTGAACAGTGAAGTTATTGAACTACAAAAAATTTAATCCCATTAAATTAATGCATAAACTTTTAAATAATTAATTAGGAACAAAATATTGTGTTTATGTAGTGGTTGTACGTACCTCCCAGTGTACAACTCTTCATGCATAAAAATGCAGGCAAAAACAGTTACGATAACAGTAGATAAAGGTTGGAACATTGCAGTGAAGAGGGGCCCTTTCCTTGATATGCACCATGCTTGTGCAAAGAAAGTAATTGCTGACGTCATACCCTACAAATTTATCTAAATTAATTATGGGTGGTTTTTTTTTTTCTTGGATAATAAAATAAAATTTTAATTACTCACTGCATAGACACAGGAAAATAGTTGAAAGCGGGAATTGAGTTTCCACGTGTTCAAATCGCGGTCGGTGATCAAAGTCAAGAGCCCAGATTGAATTGCAGACATGAAGCAAATCCAAGCCGTTGATGACAGATGATCAGGATAGCAAGCATTTAAGGGAACCTGCAGTCAAAAAAATTAAGTCCACCTTATTCATATTTCACATTTCAATAAGTAAAATTATTTTTGAATAATAAATATCAATCAATGAAAGTGAAATAATTATAGTAAATCATATATAAAAATTGACAAATAAAAATAAAATATTATACACATATTTTAAATATTTGTAAAATTAAAGATGATTTTGGATAAATTAACACTACAAGAAAATAGTGAATTACCTAGAAATTTTTCAATATACCTACGAAATTTCCCTTAAATAGACATTTTCCTGTGACTTGCCTACAAAATTTTCTAACCATATAGACATTTTATTCATAGGTAAATTTGTTTGTAGACCATTTTTAAATTACCAATATAATTGCCTATGAAAATATAAACTGTCTAGAAAATTATTTGTGTAGGTAATTTGTTTGTATGTGAAAATTACAAATGTGTAGACAGTTTGTTCGTAGGTAATTTATCTGTCTAGAAAATTATTTGTGTAGTTAATTTTTTTCAATAATCTAAAAATTGATAGGCAAGTCGTAGGCATAAGACATTAGTAATCCTCACATTTTTAGGGGACCAAATTATTTTTATAGAAAATTCTTTTAGCTATTTGAAAATTTTCGTTCACAATTTTTTTTTTAACGTATGCATTCTCTGTTTTGTCTAATGAAGTACCAAAATAATTTTAAAATATACATTTTGTTCCATCCATCGATCTATCAAAGTAATTAAACATCACTTTAAGCTACGGAATTCTCTCACTTTTAATTAAAACAATACTAATTTATTTACATATGTAACATATTATTTAATAATACATATATACCTGCAAAATTAGCCAAAGTGCCAAGCAGCAAACCCCTCCAAAGAGAAATAAACAACCAAGCAACCACGTGGAATCTTGTCCTAAATGAGGTGCAGCTTGTAAGAAAAGTGATTTTGTATGTAGGAATTCCATGTTGAGTAGCTTTGGACCTTTGAATAGCGCCATTGCAGCAGCACCACTCACACACACAATTGTTCCGATTATCTTAGCAACACTTTTCAAACTTCGGAGACGAACTTTTTCCAACCTTTATATATCATAGAATCAATTTATATGATAATTAAAATTAGTTTTGTGATGTTTCGTGCAATTAATAAAACTTATAATTAATTCAAGAAAAACGAAAAAGACATTAAAATATATATAACTAAAACCAATTAATTAAATTTGTAATTAATTACCCAAAGATATAAGACATAATAAAGGTGATGGCAGGTGCTAAATTGCCAATTGCTGTAGCCACTGAGGATGGGACTAGTGCCAAACCTTCAAAATTTGCATTCTGATTAGCTGTTACACTGGTAATACCAAAAACAAAAATTAATGTTTTTAATTAGTACTCAAAACAATGCAAAATAAACATGCGAATTGTAGTAGTTAATTATATAATAGCACTCTCAAGCAACTCTGCTACATAATTTAACATTTCATATGAATAATATCAAATTAATTACACAAAAATGAAAAGGAAAGAAAAAACAAAAGAGTCATACTGATGGAAAATGGTAATTTCTCATATACTACTTTTTAATTATTAATTTTTTCCATGTTCTTATAATTCTAGTGTAAATTCTCCTGTGCACCATTTTTTATTTGATGCAATTGAATTTCAATTCTTTTTTTTTTACCGTCCCGATTCGAACCCGATCCGAGTGATTCATGGTTCACCCGATCCAAATAGACCATGATTTAGTGTTTAGGGGTAGATTGTTCATCCAAATTAAAATTGAATCCAATTGCATCAATTTGCATCTTGTGCAATTGGGTGCACCGAAGTGTTACTCTAATTCTAGTTACTATATACAAGATGAAATGGAATGATAAAAGAAAAAAAAAACTGATATAAAAAGGGCTAATTTGCTCAAATGGATCCACTTTTCACAAAAAAATAAAAAAAAAAAAGAAAAAAAAGTAACAAAACACTCAAACATGAATGGAGATGACTTACCCAACAAAAGAGAGCAAAAAAATCAACCAGAAGCTCCTCACATTCAAACGACAACTGTTTGTTCGTCCCCTGCGACTACAATTATAATTAAAATTCTAATATCAGTAAGTAACAATTTAATTTATTTATTTTTGTTCCATACATATCAAATACATCTGAGAAAAATAAGTAAAATGAAAAAAAGTACCTCGAGATATAAGCAAAAGGAGCAATAAGCAAGGTAGCAATAATTTGTCTGTAAACAACCAATACCCTTGAGCTCATATCCTCTAAAAGGGCAGCTCTAACAGAGAGAATCATCCCTGAATAGATGAATTGACATCCCACCATAACTATTATTGTCTTGTAATCTTCAAGCCCCATTTTTTTTTCTAAGTCTTAAGTAATATCAAATGTTTATGCATCATATATATAATAGAGAGGAAGTACGGGAAAACTAATAATTACAAATATAATAATAACATGGGTGATTTTATGTGCACCAGTTGCACATGTCGTATAATTGAATTAGACTCATGATATAATCAAGACAAAAATCGTTCACAAAATTTCATTTTAAAGGGGTAATTTTCTTTTCGTCACATCTCATTATTATTTGTACACTCTATGCAGTTTTTTAAATTATCCACAAACTTCATATATCCTCATAATATCCTATATTTATACAAAATGTCGTCATGTATAAAACAATCAAATAAAGCAAAATCTTCATTTTTGTGATAAAATTACCCCTCTTAAAGCAATTCAATCAAGCATATATATAATACATTTTTATTATGTTATGTGCACAACTTAAGAGGCAAATATTGGTATGATAGATTGTCATGCATGATTAAAATTTATTAAGTTTGAGGAGGTAAAATCCTTATAAATTAAAAATCAAATAAAAAAATTCATATATAAGATATACACAATTTTTTATCTAATAATATAGATTGACAGCAGCTTTTTAACGACAAGATAGGAATGCCACCTTAGGTAGAATTAGAAAGGATGGTCCATCGGTTTTTTCTGGACATGATATGGATGCCACCTTAGGTGGACAACTCCAATTAGGATTCATTTAATTGTATATACAAAGGTAGATGGATCTCGAATCATGTGATTTTTAGTTTTCTTTGTGCGTTTGAATTTCAATTCTGTCCTTTTATTTTATTTTTTTAAAATAATTCATTACAATAATTTTTTAATATAATATATTATAATATTTTTTTAATATAATCAATTATAATATTTATTTTCGTTTCGTTATAGAATAGAATCACAACCACCACAAAAAGGGAACCACTGGAGCCACAATCTGGAACTGCAACCATACTGCAATCGAAACCATAACTATCACAAGAGGGGATCATGCACCCAGAACTACAACCGCATTGCAATCAGAATCATCACAAGAGAGAGACCACCACCCCACAATAAAAGAGAATAAATTTTCTCTATCTGTATCTCGGATTCGGGAGTTTTACGTAGTAGAGTTCTAACTATTTGACGTAACCATCTGTCCTCTTATTATATGTTAATATAGTAATAATATATATAAAAAAGGGGTGACAGTACAGAGTCTCTAGCTCTTTATTTATTAAGCCTCTTTACCTATGAACTAATCATTTCAAATATAATAATACTTAATATAGATGACAGCGTCTATTTAATTTTTTACATATATATATATATTCAAATATAATAAAATATATATGACAGCGTCTATTTTTCACATATATGGATGACAGCGCCTCAAGAAGAAAGGGGAAGATAGGCGTGATGCAAAATACTAATCAATACCGGTATTATATGAATTGATGTGATTTTTTAGGTCCTATTCGTGTTGCTTTTTGATGTTTTACTTATGTAAATTAGACTAATTAGGAGTATATGCTAGAGAAATGCTAGCGAACACTGTTTATTTATTTGAACATAATTTTGATTCAATAATTAATTACTGTGCTATATAAATTTTATTATATAAATTTCTACCAATTAAAAAAAAAAAAAACGACTGTAGGCCCCATGTTGAACTGGCCGAGTAGGAGCACCAAAACTGAATTGATTTCACTCGAAGTCTAGATACAATGAATCTAGCAGTCCCCCCAGGCCCTAGCTTTGTCTGAATACATATCTCAATTTTATAAAATGTGTCAAATTTGAATCCCCCTATACAAAAATATATACATGTAAAACAATAATAATGATAATATTTAGTATTGAAGAAAACGTTGGGATATCTTTGACTTGATCTCGAGTCGAAAAACAAATCAACACAAAAAGTTATACCATCATGTATTATCTATTTTATAATACTGGGAAAAATTTTGTTGTTCCATTCAAGTGTGCAGTCCACAGAATTGAAAAGAGGTGGTCATTTTTCATGAATTAATTCACATGATCTGTTGGATATAATTGGGACTGTATTAATAATGTTGATGGTGAATAATTAACGATTTTGACGTGGCTTGTGGAATTTGTCCACCAAACAAGGAAATAATCGAATAAGAACACTGTGGGAAGAACTTCTTGAGTTCTTTCCTTAAATTGGGTTTTTTTTGTATAAATGAGGAATGAGGGAAACATTCCAGAGAGGTTACAATGAAGGGTGATGTTCTCTATTTATAGAGGATCACCCTTAACAAACACGACAAATCATATGTATAAAGCACAACAAATCATCTGCATAAAGCATGACAAATCATATGCATAAAGTACGACAAATCATCTGCGTAAAGCACGACAAATCATCTCCTGTTTGACTCTTGACCTCTTGCCGAGTCGGGTCGATTCAGGTCTTTGTGGGCCCTACTAACGTGTGATAATTTGTGTTACAACAAATAATTTCCAGCGTGTTTGTTAGTTGGCAAGCTGCAGGCTTATCTTCCGATTAATTAAATCTTGGATTTTGTTAAGTTATTAAGTTGATCATTGAAATGCTGATAAAAAAAAAAAAAAGGTTGATATCATTGAAATGAACACAAACTTTCCTGGGCAATTTATTCATACTACAAATTTAATACCATTACATTTATAAACTGTACTACAACTCTTACAAATTGATACTTATAGCATTTTTCAGTTCATAAGCGTTCTGATATTAATTTATAAGTATAGTGATATAAATTTCACACTAACTATAAACAAATTTACCGGAGACCTACCCTGAAATGAATCTGAGTTGTTTTGTTTAAACGTTAAATGAATCGAGTTTAAGTGAAGCTTAAAATATTAAGTTTAAAAAATCTTTCACATAATCGCATTACATACTCCATTAAAAGAATCTTAATAAATCCCATTTCGCTAAATAAATAAATAAAAAATGCCATTTCACAATTCACACATAAATGAGTGATTAAATCTTTACATAAATATATATTTCCAACATGTTGTTGTTATGGTGGGGTCTGCGGTTTAATATGTGGCTAACATGTGCAGTTTTTTATTGTATTGGATAAGTTACGCGGTGGTTCGAAAGCTCATCTCAATCACTATGATGTGAAATAATTCAATAATTGTCGTGTATGGAAATATAAGAGCAACCGCAAGTGTCTTTTTCAAAGTTATAACCCATTAATTTTTTGTTACTATCAAAAATTGTGTCAGGTAAATTATTTTTTCTACTTTTTTTTTAATTTTTATACTTTCCTATTTATATGTTTATATTTATTTTTTATTTTTTCAAATATGAAATGTGTCAGATTATATTTTTAAATATCTTAAATTATAATAAAAAGTATTTAAAGTGTAATATTTTGAATTAAAAAATTGGATGAAATATGTTCCATTAATAGTAATAACTATCATAATAACGAGCTAAGTTGAAAATTTTTGTTCAATAATATGAATAATTTTTAATATAAAAATGCTTTAAAATATTTTTAATATATTGTATTAAAAAATTTAAAAGTTGATGTTTATTTGAAGATTTTAAATAAAATCAGAAATGTTTTTTTTTTTTTAGGAAAAAGGCTTTCATTCATGAAGAAACAATACATAATACAAGCTCAATCCTAAGACAATTGAAAGTCTGAATTAGTGTCTGCCTCGAACCAATTGTGAAGAATCGAGGTGGGTAGAACCAAACAAGTACACAACCAAGGTGAAAGCACATGGAACAAAGAAAAACCTCACACTAAGGCTGAATCCAGTTACTCTAAAATGTACCAAGGACGCACCAAACAACATAAAAAAAAAAGAAAAACAACCGAAAATAAAACCCACACCAGGGAAGACACACACAAAAAGTACTAACAACTCATATCTAGAAACTTAGACGAAGAAGAACACTACAAAAACTAAGACTATCTAAACAAAAAGAAAAAGATCCTAACAAGTTGATCCACCAATCGGTCACCGTGACTCCGGTGGAAAAGAGCAACCTGTCGAACCGAGAAACAATAACGAAAAACCTGCCTACAAGAGGTTTGGTGGCGAGAGGAAAAGATGGCGGCGGCTGCGGGCTCCGCCGAAGCACAAGAAAGATGGCGGTGGAAGGCGGACGGTGGCGGTAAGAAATGTTAATTTTTGTGTAAAATATGAAAAATTAATAAATGGTGGGTCCCTTAAAAAATGAGTTGTAACCAATAAAGGGACGTGAAGGTTGGTGGTTATTTTTTGTGAAATGTTGATGTGGCGAAGATGCGGATGAGAGAGTAACCAACGTGGTTGCTCTAAATATCGTGAATAATCGAATTAGCATTATCCCATGCACGTGAAGGCTTCTTCCCAACTGTACCCAAGTATACAGAATATTCAAATTAGCATATTCCACGTGAAGGCTTGGTCCACAACAATTAATTTTAAAGTATCTAACGAAGAAATATATAAAGTTATAAACTAACAATGAAGAAACATTAATTAAGTTCGTTAAAAAAAAAAAAAAAGACTACGTATTGGAGCATTGCCAGATCAGAGTATTAATTGTTCACTAAATTATTAGTAGTAGTACTGTTATAAATAATTTGATGGGCTAGTTAACAAGAACAAAAAAATGCGTAAACTCGATATCATCATGATGAATTCGGTTTTTTTAAGATCATTATTATGTAAAAAAACTTTTTACTGTAATGTATAAAAACGTATATTTTATAAAAGTTAAATTTTTTATGTATAACAGTGATAAAGTTATGGTATACTTTTAACAAGTTAAAGTGGTTCTAATTAAATTTTATGTATATTGTGTATTATACCCTTTAAAAAATGAGTAAGTCTAGTGTGAAAATTTTCATGTATGAAAATCTATAAAATTGCTCTAAATCAACAATCTACACTCTAAATACTAAATAATTAATGAACCTTAAATTATGATTTATTCGGCCGGGTGAACCATGAACTACTTGGGCCGAGTGAACCATGAACCACTCAATTTTATCTTACTTTCACCAATTACAGAATTTGATTGTAAATTAAAGTTTTTTCATGTATGAAAATTTTTATAGTCGACTTTGTCTTTAAATATTATGTGGATCAATGTCATTATAAGTTAGTGTACAGTACAATCGCTGAAGTGTGTCCTATATGCAAGAGGCTGATTTATGTCAATAGTATGAACTAAACTTCATATTGGAGCTATTAGGTCGACTGAGAGATTTTTTTTTCTAATTTCATCTTCATAGTTCAGCTAACTAAATTATGGTTTATTCATTTTATTAGTTGAAAACTCATTACACCGTATATAAGAAAATAGAGAATTGTATACAAATTTTTTTAACTTGTCTACAAAATTTTCAACAAAAAATAATTTCATCCTTAAATATTTGCCTACAAAATTTTCTAATCATATAGACATTTTTATTCATGGGTAAAATTGTCTATGAAAATGTAATTCGTAGGTAGGGATGGCAATGGGGCGGGTTTTAACCCGAACCCGGCACGAATCCTCCCCGGATGGGGCGGGTTAAACCCGGTCAAACGGGTTATGGGGCGGGTCATGGTATTAGGCAAACCCGTCCCGTATATATAGTATATATTAAATGTATTAAGTAATAATGCAATAGTAGTTTAATAAGATAACAATACTATAATAAGAAAAAATAGTATAATAAGATGCCTATTTTGATGAGGTATGTTTGATTAATGAATAATGAATAAGTGTAGTCCCTTTTGTGCTCTCTTTAATGTGAGATTGATTATGATATTATGTATTTTTTGTTTGTTTTAATTTGATGATTCTAGTTTATGTTTTATTTTTTAGGAACGATATTTATTTAAAAATGATATGTATGAAATTAGGAGTACGAATTAAAAAATAAAGGGAAAACGAAATTAAATATGCTGGGCGGGTTAAACCCGCCGGTTCATGGGGCGGGGCGGGTAGAGCGGGTCCAAAAAACCCGGCGGGGTGGGGCGGGTTTCGGGTTAGGGTAAAAAATGGCGGGGCGGCCCCGTTGCCATCCCTATTCGTAGGTAAATTTGTTTTGCAGATCATTGCTGAACTACATATATGATTGCCTATGAAAATTCTAAAAATTCGTAGGTAAGTCGTAGACAATTATCACTATTTAAGGATCGAATTAATTTTGTTTGAAAACTCCGTATCCATTTGAAAAATTTTGTAGGCATTCCTCTATTTTTTTTTGTAGGGTTAGCGCTAAAATGAATTGTTAGTTAATTAGTTAGATAGGGGCTCAATTAGCTAGCTAACTAGCAATTTGTTACTCAAGTTAAGCTGAGAGACAGTTTCTAGCTATGAGTACATATGTTTTACATTAACCACAGATTACTCATTTAATGAAATCACAAATTATATTTATTCATCTCAATATGGTATCATGCGAGCCAATACATCTTGCTTCTCTTTTTTTTCTCTGATTAAAGGTTTAGAAACCAGAGTGAAAATGAGACCATGAATGGAGCTGTTAAACGAAACAAGCAACTCGGCTCGACTAGTTAAGACTCGAACTCAGCTAGTTTATGTTGAAACAAGTCGAGCTCGTAAAATATTCGATTTATTAACGAGTTTACTTGAGCTCAACTAGTTAAGCTCAATAGGCCAGTTAGACTCGTTTGTAAATCGAGCCGAACTCTATTTTTCAGCTCGTTAATTGTAATTGATCTCGAGTCGAGTTCGAACTTTGAATGTTCGGCTCGACTCAGCTCGAATAATAACTTTAACCAGTATCTCAAGACTTCTTGCAAGCTTGCATAAAAGTTCATTCTCCTTGAACTATATTCCAAAATAATGTCATTATGATTTTCAAAGGTAAATTGTTTTTCTTCTAATTCTTTTTATCTTGAAAGTTTTATTTCGGCCTAGATTTATTTACATAAATTACATTATTTACGAAAATTAAAGGAAAAAACTATAGATATAAATTTTGAAAAGCATAAGGTCATTTTTAGGATATTAAAATAATATAAGAGGTACATTTCACTCTGAGAGACATCACATGTCTGAAATTGACCAAAGTTTGTGGATGAACTATATGCATATTGAATAGTCTCATCGTTACTAGAATTATGTTGGGCTGCAACTCGATCCATTTGTTAATCACTTTTAACGGGCTTCTTGGAATCTCAAGACTCTAAATAATAAATAATGGGCCTACTCGATCCCTTTGTTTGCCACTTCAAATGTCCTACACTAAATTAATATGGATTTTCTCTATCTTGGGCCTCGTTTAAAGTAAAAAAAAACTGAGCCCAATTAACTTACATCAATCTCTTTTTTTTTTAACAGCCAAAGCAAAGTTTTCATTAAAAAATAATGGAGTATAAGGTACTCCCTCCCTTACAATAGTATTAAAAGATTTTAATATCACGTCTGTCTCATTCTAATCTAATCTATGCCTTGAGACTCCTAAACTTACATCAATCTATATTGTTAACAATCAGATCAAGAGCTATTATGTACTCGATCATTTAATTAAAAAAAAAAAAAAAAATTGGAGTCGAGACGAAGTGGAATAACTCAAGTGGTTAGACTTAGAGTACCACTACCTATGCCGTGGAGTCATGTATTCGAGTCACTATTTTGCCTGATTAAAAAAAAATGGAGTCGATATAAATTATAAAATAAGTTTGAATATATTTTAATATTTGATATGATTTATAAATTGCTAGTTAATTACAAAATTGGCCTTTAAACATCATTTGTTGTAAAGTATAAATATACTAGACAAGTCACAAGTTTCCGTAATATCTTTTAGTAAATTTTAATTAGAGATTGCACTCTAATAAAGAAAAGAACTCCTCGAGATGCTATGAACTAAAATTTAACAATTTGGGCTGTAAAAGATGGGCCTTAGCAATATACAGGCTTTGATAACCACTTATTATATCACAAATTTTGGACATTCATGCATAGCCAAGATATCTAATTGATACATAAGAGCAAATGACAATTTAATCTTGGGCATTTTTTCATTCAAATGATATTTACATGTACATGAATCAAAATCACCTCGTGAGCTAGTGTGGTCTTTTTTTTCTCATCGAGTTCGATGATTAAATATATTCAAAGTAGATAAAAACTATATGAAACGGTCTCATACATGAAACAGGGCCAACCTAGTACAAATCACACTCATCTTTTCCAAAGTGTTAAAAACGTCAATGCCCAAATTGTACACATCTCATGTAAGTGTGGCTCTTCAAAGTATGTGTCACCAAAGTACCACGTCAAATGTGCCTTCTTCAAGTGGCTGATCATGCAATAAATGTTCTTGATTTTCCGCACTATTTGGACTCCAGGAAATCATTCCATCATCCGAAGAATAATCTGAGAATTCGGACGTATAATCATTCCGCTATAATTCAAAATCGAAAAATTGTTCCTCCAGAAATGGAGATAGATCCATTTTGAGTAGACTCATGCATGTTTGATCATATGGTTCACTAAAAGAATGTAGATCCGCTAGGTCATTGACATTTTTAGGGTTTTCATTTGTTGTACAATAGTCGATTACTTCAGATGACGATGATTGTTCTTCGTATGGTGTACTTTCTGTCTTAACAATCACTCTACTAACGCCATCACTTCGTTTAATGCGTTTGTTTATGTGGGCATGCCAGTGATTCTTGACCTCATTGTCTGTGCGACCGGACAATTTTGCAGCAATGGTTGACCACCTGCACGTAAATTAAATTGATCAGAACTCAGTTAACTCGTTTTTAACATAAAGGGTTAAAAAAAATACTCCCTCCGTCCTGTTTTAGATTGTCCATTCATTGTTTGGCTCGTGCTTTAGCGAGTGAGTTGTTTATTAATATATGAAATGATAAAGTGACTTTTAAGGAGGTGTAGGATAGATGAGAGGTATATGACTATCATATATATCATACCCCACCTTGAAAATCTCTTTGTTATTTCAAATATTAATAAACAACTCGCTCGCTAAAATACGAGCCAAACAGTGAATGTATTAGAAACAAATCAAATGGTCAAAACTAATTAGGAACAAATCAATTAATTGTCCTGATTTTAGGCCGATATCTTTGGCATTTACTTTGTTGTAATTTGTATTTAATTCATGTTGACTTGGCATGTATACTCTCCTCTATATAAGGAGCCCCCACTGTAATATGTAATTAATCAACACACGTATTGTACGTATTTTATAGAATTAACAATCTAAAACAGGAGGGAGTGAATACAATTTATTGAATATAAATATATCATAACCCATTTCTCTCATTTTTACCATATATAAAGGGTTAAAAAAAAAACGAGTTATTGAATATAAATTGATTAGAACTCATTTGACTCATTTTTATCATATATAAAGGGTTAAAAAATACAAGTTATTGAATATTAATTGATCCGAACTCATTAATTAATTAGGCTCATTCATATCATAAGGTGTTATTAAAATTGCAAGTTATTGAATTTATAATTGAGATTCTTACTTGTTACCAAATTGGTTATGCAATTTGATGATGAGATCTTCTTCATGTTTGGTGATCTTTCCTCGTTTGAGGCCGGGTTTTAAATAATTCATCCAACGTAGCCTTCAGCTTTTTCCACATCTAGCCAGTCCTGAAACAATTTAGGACATGAAATTCCAGTCTTGTGCAATTTTTTCAAATAATATTCATTAAAAAATTGCCAGATATCTTGCATATTTTTTATAATTATCCGAAGCATTATATAGAGAAGATAATAAGTTGACTATTATAAATAATGAATGCTTACGAAATCATGAATAAATCATAAATATTTCAACTTGAAATTTCATGACTTTATCAAATTGAGTAGGTCTCCGGTGAAACTTGTTCATAGTATGAAATTTATATCACTACACTTATCAATTGTTATCATTATACTTATAAATTGAGATCATAGTATTAAAGAGTAATGTTATCAGTTTATAAGTGTAATAATATAAGTTTCATATTATATATGAACAAATTTCATAGGAGGGTTTGTGTATTAAATTGATTGATTTAACTTTAGGCATATCTGAACTGGTTAAATGTACATATATTACTTAATTAGGAACTCAATATTCTATATAAGTTTGTGTTTGTGATTTCATGAATCCAAAATTAAGGAACTCAATCTAAGTTTTTGTGAGTTGATGGAATAGTATATATATATATATATAAAAAAAGTATAAAACCTCAAATGTTATTCTACATTAAACTAATTTTTTTTTATAGAATTAAGAAAATAGACCTTTAATAACAATAATCCAGTCAAGAGCTATTATGTACTCGATCATTTAATTAAAAAAAATAAAATAAATTGGAGTCGAGACGAAGTGGAATAGCTCAAGTGGTTAAAGTACCACTACCTATGCCGTGGGGTCATGTATTCGAGTCACTATTTTGCTTGATTAAAAAAAAAATGGAGTCGATATAAATTATAAAATAAGTTTGAATATATTTTAATATTTGATATGATTTATAAATTGCTAGTTAATTACAAAATTGGCCTTTAAACATCATTTGTTGTAAAGTATTAATATACTAGACAAGTCACAAGTTTCCGTAATATCTTTTAGTAAATTTTAATTAGAGATTGCACTCTAATAAAGAAAAGAACTCCTCGAGATGCTATGAACTAAAATTTAACAATTTGGGCTGTAAAAGATGGGCCTTAGCAATATACAGGCTTTGATAACCACTTCTTATATCACAAATTTTGGACATTCATGCATAGCCAAGATATCTAATTGATACATAAGAGCAAATGACAATTTAATCTAGGGCATTTTTCCATTCAAATGATATTTACATGTACATGAATCAAAATCACCTCGTGGGCTAGTGTGGTCTTTTTTTTCTCATCGAGTTCGATGATTAAATATATTCAAAGTAGATAAAAATTATATGAAACGGTCTCATACATGAGACAGAGTCAACCTAGTACAAATCACACTCATCTTTTCCAAAGTGTTAAAAACGTCAATGCCCAAATTGTACACGTCTCATGTAAGTGTGGCTCTTCAAAGTATGTGTCACCAAAGTACCACGTCAAATGTGCCTTCTTCAAGTGGCTGATCATGCCATAATTGTTCTTGATTTTACGCACTATTTGGACTCCAGGAAATCATTCCATCATCCGAAGAATAATCTGAGAATTCGGACGTATAATCATTCCGATATAATTCAAAATCGAAAAATTGTTCCTCCAGAAATGGAGATAGATCCATTTTGAGTTGACTTATGCATGTTTGATCATATGATTCAATAAAAGAATGTAAATCAACTAGGTCATTGACAGTTTTAGGGTTTTCATTTGTTGTACAATAGTCGATTACTTCAGATGACGATGATTGTTCTTCGTATGGTGTACTTTCTGTCTTAACAATCACTCTACTAACGCCATCACTTCGTTTAATGCGTTTGTTTATGTGGGCATGCCAGTGATTCTTGACCTCATTGTCTGTGCGACCGGGCAATTTTGCAGCAATGGTTGACCACCTGCACGTAATTTAAATTAATCAGAATTCATTTTATCATTTTACGAGGAAAAAAGTTTTTTGATTCCATAACTTTCTTGTAATTCGTTTTTTATCCCAAAAAAAATTAACTTTTCAATTTTGGTCTCATAACTGTCTCGATTGTCCAATTTTGGTCCTATTTTCGCCAAAAAACATAAAATTTTATCTTTTTTTATCATACACAAGTCACATGCCAGTTAAAGCTCGTAGTTGACGTAGACGTTAAAAATTCATTTTTTCCGCACTTGGGAGAAATTTTCTTGTTCTTTCTATTTTTTTAGAAAATCAAACTTTTCTTTTAATAGTCCGTGTCCACATCAAATCCGAGCTCGGAAACCCGCATTTTTAACCGATACGTGACTTGCGCATGACTGAAAATGATAAAAAAAAAAATTCAATAAAAATGGGACCAAAATTGGACAATCGAGATAGTTAGGGGACCAAAATTGGATAGTTTAAATTTTTTGGAGACTAAAAACGGATTACAGGAAAGTTATGGGACCAATTTTTTTTTTCTCATCATTTTATCATAGAGGAGTAGGTACAAGTTATTGAAAATAAATTGATAGAACTCATTTTTATCATAAAGGGTTAGGAAAATTACAAATATTATAATATAAATTGATTAAAAACTCATTTGGTTAATTTATTTTATATTGTCATAAAATATTTATTGAATATAAATTGATCAAAAACTCATTTGATTCATTTTTATTATCATAAAGTATTAGGAAATTTACAAGTTATTGAACTTATGATTGAGGTTCTTACTTGTTACCAAATTGGTTATGCAATTTAATGATGAGATCTTCTTCATGTTTGGTGATCTTTCCTTGTTTGAGGCCGGGTTTCAAATAATTCATCCAACGTAGTCTGCAACTCTTCCCACATCGCGCCAGTCCTGAACAAATTTAGGAGAAGAAATTTCAGTTCTGCAATTTTTTAAATAATATTATTATCTAATAAAATTAAGATCTTGGATATACTATTTTTTTATAATTATCCGAATCATTACAGAGAAGAGAACTATTGTCATTTTAAGTTGACTATAAATAATGAATGCTTATGAAACTATGATTAATATATCATACATACTCAACTTGAAATTTCATGACTTTATCAAATTGATTGAACTGGTTATATTAATTGTATATATATTATTAATAAGGTGCTCAATCTAAGTTAATTTGTGCCTGTGATTAATTTCATGGATCCAGAATTAAGGAACTCAGCCTAAGTTTGTGAGTATATGATTTCATATATGGAATATATAAAACATCAAACGTGATTCTACATTAAACTGATTATTAGTTACTCCCTCCGTCCACCAATCTTATGCACAGATTTTTACACGCGTTTTTGCGAGCGAGTTATATATTAATAATTGAAATGATAAAATGACTTTTAAGGAAGAGTATGATAGATAAGCCCCTTATCTATCATACCCCTCCTTAAAAATCACTTTATCATTTTAATTACTAATACAAAACGCACTCGCAAAAATGCGTGTAAAAATCAATTGTTCATAAAATTGGTGGACAGAGGAAGTATTAGTTATAACCAGTAATAATACAAATAAATATGCTCATAAACACATTATAATTTCCTAGTTGAAATTCAAGAAATATATAAGATGATCGGAAAATTAAAGCTCCGACTTACCGGCGAGTAACGGCAGTAACCGCCAATTGGGGTGGCCGAATTGGTGAATATGAGACCTTAATAAGTTGTCTTCTTCAATACTCCAAGCACCTTTTTTCACTCCATTGCTGTCAAAACGAGGTCCCCTCACCATTTTGATTTTGCTTTCTTCCCTTAATTAAGTTTGATCTCTCAAAACAAACTTAATTACATCGCTCTTATATATGGTCGGACCAAAAACGGACAAATTCAAGAAGCGTGTTTTTTTCAGTCAACGCAAACGAAGTAGAGTACGAAGCCGGAATTCTCAACAAATAGAATTTCATGGGTGTAAAAAGTTGTTTGAGAAGAAGTTGGAAGGAGACTTCGTAGTCAAATATATTGGATATGACTTTTGGGTTTAATTTGTAGCTTTTACACCCCTTTGAATGTTTTGTTTGGTACTCGAGTTGGGATAAATAAATAGTACTCCCTCCATTACTAACTCGATTAAACATTCACTGAGCACACGAATTTAAAAAAAATAGTTGTTTATTATTATAAAAAGAGATAAAATTATTTTTTGTTGGGGATTAAATGGTAAAAATAGTGACATTTGTGTAAATTAAATGAGATGAAGTTGACTTTAGTGTTGAAAAAATAATAACATTGGGTGTAATATTGAGATATTTGAATGTTATAGATAAAGGAGAAAATTTTGTTTTATTACCATTTATTAAAGTGTTCAATTGAGTTTGAATCGATTGACTTTTTTTATAAATGTTCAATTGAGTCAAGGAGGAGGGAGAGTAATACTAATTTAAAGGGTGTTGCTAAATGGTAGGAATCACCCCGGGGTGAAAATGATAAAATGACTTAACTACCCTTAATGAAATCGTGATAATTCCAATTTTGACAAACCAACTATACCCTAAACACTAAAAATGAACCATAAATCATGACCTATTCGGGCCAGACGAACCATGAACCAGTAGGGTCGGGTATAAAATATTTCAATAAGGGTACTAAGGTAAATTTACACATATAAAGGATGTTCACCCGTGTGAATCACCCCATTTACTATTACCCAATTTAAATTAGTAGGGGTTTTTTGGAATATATATTGTGGATTAGTACAACTACAAAGCTTTAAGGTGGATTACATAAATACTCATATTTATATTTTGGAAAATCGGGCCCCTTTCTTTTTCTAAGGCAACAACACATGAGACAAACATATGTTTGGGTGGAATACTGCAACAATATTCTCACACTGCCCAAATTTGTGTGTATATATATTCGGGGGAAATACTCACTATCCCAATTTATAAGTTTTGTGTGACACGATCTCAAGAATGAAATGAAATTTTATTTTAATATTAAATTTTACTTTATTTTAAAATATGATTTATATAGGATCATAAATTTACATATCATACAAAATATAGAGTAACACCCATGTTAACCAAGTTTATACATGAACTTTATTACTATTATATACATAAAATTATCATTATTATATAAAAAAACTATCACTTTTTAGTTTTTATGTATGACAATGATAGTTTTTGTACATAACACTGATGTTAAACAATAGAGTTCGCCGCAAACTCGTTCGCACAAGTTTTTGTAAAATATATGTCATAAGAACTCACCTCATATATAAGACCATCTCACATAATCTTTTGTTATTTTTATACGTTTGACTAACATTTAGGTGAATTTGGAGATGGTAACTTTTTTTCCCAAATAGAGATGATTACCGCTATATCTATTTTAAGTTTCGGTTTAGTTCAAAAAGTTGCTTCATGCTTGATCTACATATTGTATTCTTAAGATTAATTAATTCATACGTAGGTATATTACGTCTTAATTTCTTCAACTAGATACTTATTTTATACGTGTGAGGTTCAGCCGTCAAGTAAGTCCAAAAAATTCAGCTAATAATTAAGAGAATATCTTGTGTGAAATATTGCACGCTAGTGTTATGTGTAATACATCACAATTAAGACAAATTGACTTAAAACTCGCGGGTCAGGGCTGGCCCGGCGCGGGTGGGTCGGGTCTGGCGTAGGTGCGGGCGGGTCGGGCAGGGGGAGCATGGGTTATGGGCTGTTGGGCATGCGCATATGTATTTATAAAAGGATATATTTATTGAATATGTGTTGTAGACCAGTGGTTTAGGTCTACTGTTAATGTGTTTGGTTCCAGCTTCGATCCTTATTAAGCACATAATTTTTAAAAATATTTTTTTTTCTAGTTTTTGTGTGTTACTACATCTATGTATAAGTGTTACTATATTGTTATATTGAAAAAACTTCATATCTTATGTAACACATATTAAAACATATCGTAACACATAAAAATTCATAAGGTAACATGAGTCATGAGGTAACACAGTATTGTTCATGTGGTAACACATGAGTGTTCACATAGTATTACAACGATATGTGAACAATGTTACATATTATTAAAAAAATATGTGTTACTACATGAACAAAAAGTGTTACACTATGAAGAAAAACGTGTTACCACATGAACAAAACCAGTACCAGCACGAAAGGAAATTCCCAGTCCAAAATTACAGATTTAAAGAACAACTTGATGTGTTACTACATGAACAAAAAACGTGTTATCATATGAGCAAATGAGTATTACTACATGAACAAAAACCAGTACAAACGCGAAAAAAATTCTCAGTCCAAAATTACAGATTTATAGAACAGCGTGAAAAGAGTGCAGAAGCATCTGAAAAATTGCGCCCAGAAAATCAAAAGGAAAACGAACGGAAGGACCTGTAAATTTATCAGGATGAGAAAACTGAAAAAAGGGAGAAGAATATGGAAGAATTTGAATAAGAGAAAGGACAGAAAAGAAAGAACAAAAGAAGAGAAGAAAAAATCTAAAATCGCACCACTGTAAAATCTGCAAATCGCAAGGAAGAAGAACGCGAAGAAGAACCCTAAAATCACGAGGAAGAAGAAAACGGGCAGCGCGCAGGATCTGAAATGGCCATGGGCCTGACCCGCGAAAAATAAATATATCTCCTATTTTGACTAATTGCACATAAATCACACTGTGAAATATTGCATACAAGTTTTTGTGAATAATTAATAACTATATATAACAACAATATTAAAAATATATTATACAAATAATTAATAGTCAATATACAATAAGTGTGAGCTGAATATCATGAGCCTTTCAGCTGTTGTCAGGACGGAATATGTATATCTGCGTGTATAATTATATATATATTAATTAATATGTATGTGAAATAATAATTTTTTATCCTTTTAGCTTATTTAGACTTATGTGTGTGAACTGTGAAGTATATAATTTTACGGTAGACAAAGTCCCGTATGAAAATTTTAATACATGAAATTTTTTTAATTTACAATCAAATTTTGTAATTGGTGAAGGTAAGACAAAATTGAGTGGTTCATGGTTCACTCGGCCCAAGTGGTTCATGGTTTACCCGGCCCGAATAGGTCATAATTTATGGTTCATTATTTAGGCTGCGTTTATTTTGGAACTCACACGGATGGACTTAGGACTTTGCGCTCTCCTTCTCATACGAGTTTGGGATTTAGTGTCTGGTTTTCAAATTTCGTATTCCATCTACACCTATAAATACCTATAAAATATATTATTATTTTTTCCAATACATCACACTTTATACACTTTATTACTCTTCTCAATATAATATAATAATACAATATTAATCATTATTAAACATTAATTTGACATAAAGTTAAATATCACCCTACTCAAATCTCAAAACAAACACATACATTTATTATTCATTAAGAATTCTAAATCCCTGGATTCTAAAACTTAAACTTTCTCCGCACACTTAAATACTAAAACAAACGCAACCTTAGTGTTTAGGGTGTAGATGGTTGATTTAGGACAATTTTATAGATTTTCATACATGAAAATTTTCACACTAGACCTACTCTTTACGGTAATGCTAAATAAGGTGATTCACCCCGGGGTGAACACCCTTTGTATGTTTAAATTTATCTTAGTACTCTTAATAAAATATTTTATACCCGGCCCGACTGATTCATGGTTCACACGACCCGAATAGGTTATGATTTAGGTTTCATTAATTATTTAGTGTTTAGAGTATAAATAGTTCATCAAAATTGAAATTATCACAATTTCATTAAGGGCAGTTAAGTAATTTTACCCTTTTCACTCTGGAGTAATTTCTACAATTTAGCAACACCCATAATTTTATAAGTATAATATCTTTTTTTCCCATTTTTCATGGTACTCTTGCCCCCTAAAATCCTGGATCTGCTAATGTATTGATAATTAATGGAAACAAGATAACATTTTATTTCCTATAAATAGATAAATAGTACAGGTATCTTACATTGAAAATAATGCAAAATATTCTGTCATCTTTCAGTATATATATAATATATTCATGATTACTAATGAACAAACAAAAGCGGCAGCAGCAGCCCACGTGCATTAATATAAGTATTGTATATATCAGGTGTTCCTTTCTAATTTAATATGACATGTATTTTTTAATCTGACATAAACATATGCGTCTTATACCTGATCCATGTAATACTCATTAATTAGCAACTTGTATTTTTCAATATATTAAACGCATTGTCACCTCGCATTATCCAGGAGCCTAATTCTTGCAAATTGCAATGATATGGAATATATTATACATGAGGCACACTTACATAAGACGGTCTCACGGTGTGACGGGATATAAATTGGGCATTAACGCTTTAACACTTTGAAAAGAGGTGGGTGTAATTTGTGCACATGTGTAATTATTTTATTTTTTTCTTTAATTTCGAAATGTCACCTGAACTTTTTTAGTCCAAATAATTTTATGTTGAGATTTTTCTGCCATATTTTTTAGTGAGTGTTGTTTCCATAATAAAACTGGCTTGAAGCCCAATCACGAGTTGGGCTGAAGCCCAATTCCCTGATGTGACGAGTTGGGAATCCACCCCGGCCTTATTAAAGAGTTCATACGACTTTAGAGGTCGGTCCACGTCGAGCTCGCCAAATAAGTAGTTCGAGAGAGGCGAACTCGATCCCCAGGCGATAAAGAAAGGCAAGGTGACATAATGGGCAATCTCGATAGAGATCCTTCAACGGTCTTATTAGGAGATCTACTATAAAAAAAAATCAAATCAACTAAAAGAATATCGGGGAACATTTTAAGGAACAAATAGAGTAAGAAATCAGAGCTATCAGAGAGATCTCGGATGCATTAAATGAAGATTGCCATTTTTTTGGAAAGAAATCCTTTGATAGGATTTAAGACAATCAAATAAGGAAAGAGAAGTAGCAAACAAGTTATTGCCCCCCTTTAAAGGGCAACAACAACACGGTCGAAGAAGGGGACATAATCGAGCTCGCTCCCCTGGACCAGAAAAGAGATCGACATCAGTTTTACACAAAATTCTTGTCAAGCATTTAATGTTATATAGTTGACTCTTAACTAGGGTTAATAGTAAAGGAGCCATGGTTCCATATTTTATAATATAAATAGGGCGTTTATGACTCAAAGGAAAGATTCTAATTTTATGAAAGACAAACCTATTGTCATATACTCTTGCATTTATTTCTTCATGATTAATGCTCAAGAACTTATTTATTGTTCATCATTTGAACATTTATTGTTTGATTAGCTAAACATTAAAGTCATAATCATTATTCAATCTCTCATTATATTAGCTATCAACAGGGAGGAAGAGTGATTTCTGTGTATTTTAATTTATTTCTTTGATTTCCAATTAATTTAGACTCGGTAAACCAACTCGTTTCACTTTGTCTTTTAATATACAAATTGTTTTTAACTCCGACATAGAACCCGACAAAAATTACTAGGATTAAAAAAGTTCAAGTGGTGCATAAAAATTAAAATAATAATAATTATGCATGCATGAGGTGATTACCTGTTTAGTGACATGCTGCAACATGTTAAAATACCAATTTAAAAAAATTAAATATTTACGGACCAAAATAAATAAAAAAACATAATTTCAAAACAATGCAAAATTACTAAACTACAAAAAAATTAATCCTTTATATATTATACAAAATCTGGATGAATAAAGCTCCATATGCTTTTGTATAATTATGCATATAATCATTAATATTGAATTATATATATATATATATATATATATATATATATATATATATATATATATATATATATTTAGTACTGGAGGATCAATTCATCTTATTTGAATATAAATTATTAAATTTGTATTAAAAGAAATGGACTAACATTCCTAATAGTAAGTTTTTTTTAACATGGACTAAATCTCATGTAAACCCAAATTCACATTAAATTATATTACTATTATGTTTATACACTATATCACTATTTAAAAAATAAAATATTTTTAAATAAATAATAATTTATAAACATAAAAGTGATAATGTATATATATAACAATGATATTTAAAAAAATATAGTTAATCGTGAATTTGAATTCACACAAGTTTGTGTCTTTTTTTTCTTCTTAAAGGCAAGTTTCTATCTTTTATATGAGGTAATCATGATTTTTAATTTTAATTTTTGAAAGGCAAGTTTCTGTCTTTTATATGAGGTAATCATGATTTTTAATCAATATTAATCAAATAACGCTCAGCTACTTAGCTCAGTTTATAAGTAGCGTAATGGTATAAGTGTATACATAAACAAATTTCACATCAAAGAGTTTGTGCATGCAATTAATTTCATCAAATTATATAGCTTTCCTCTATCTGTTTGATGCTCAAACGAGAGGTTAGATGTAATCCAAGAGTTTTAAATGAATTGACCAATTCATTTAAGAGTCCGCGATCTAATTTCTTGTTCGAGCATATGAACTTGATAGTTTTTTGGGCTTATTTTAGCAGCCTCGATAGGGATGAACTTTTAGGGTTTTGACTCAGTTGCGCCTATTAATTTTAATCAGATTCATTGTAATTGTTATCACTTAAAATTAGTAAATCTTTTGGCTTGGTAGTACCTCTAGATGTAGTAATTCCTGACCAATTGAATAATCAAATCTGTGTTATTTAATTTCGTGTTCTCTTAACTTCTCCATAATTGCAGTTTAAATTCTAACATAGTTGATATTATTACACATATCAGAGCATGTATATGCGATCGATCTGCACGACAACTTGGGGAGATTTTTTTTTTTTAATTTGATAAATGAAGAAAGTATTGTTGATCAGGTATTCTTTTCCTTGGATATAAAAAAACTCCATGTTCCAAGAAAGTAGAGGATGAATTTAATTTTTAAGTCAATCAAAAATGCTGTCCGATGACAAATTAAAGCTGCAAAAACACATGTGCTTTCTCACACGTCAAACAAAGTGGAACAACATTTTATTTCATAAGTTGGAAATATATAGTGACAAGAGCCATTAATGATGTATTTGGAACAATTACACGAAATAAAATACTCAATTATACAAGTTGGATATTTCTTTAGTAGTTTTTTAATTGTTTAATTTCTCAAGTTAATTATGATGGATGATGGATCCAGATCAGGATACATGCAACTGCGGATTGATCATATTAATAATATAATCCTATTACATTAATTATATCGATATATAGCAACAAATTAAGTGATCAATTATTTGTTTATAATTATCATCAAGTCGGTTGCTTGTGTCGGAAGATGACGTCACAATTGTTCGTCACAACTCACAAGCAACAGCTATTGTGGTGCATTACTTTAATTTTCCAAGGCAAATTTCATTAATTGATGAGTAACACTCCTGTGAACCAGGTTTATACCATAAACTCTAATTCAATATGATCCATTTTAAGTGGGTTGACCCGAATATTCACCCTCCCCTCATTCACGCCTCACACGCTGCCCCGCCATTTGCCCGATCCACTGATCCACCCCGGATTCAACCGTGGATCGTGGTCATGGCCGCTACACAGAAATTTGTACAATTTGTCCTCCTCTTTACCTCCAAAAAATGGGTGCACCAAAAAGAGGTCGTGCAATCATTCCAGCCACGAGCCGTCGCGTCGCGCCATCTCGCCGTCATTCCACGCTCATATATATAGCAGTAATAGTTTTTCTGAGTAACAGTTATAATTTTTCTAAGTAACAGTGATAGTTTTTCTGAGTAACAGTGATAGTTTATGTGTAACAGTAAAACTAATTATATCATATAGTGACAATAATAGTTATTCTGAGTAAAAATGATAGTTTTTCTGAGTAATAATGATAGTTTTTCTGAGTAACATTGGTAGATTATGTATAACAGTGAAACTTATTATAGCATAGAGTGACAGTGATAGTTTTTCTGAGTAAAAGTGATAGTTTTTCTGAGTAACAGTGATAGTTTTTCTGAGTAACAGTGATAGTTTATGTGTAACAGTGAAACTTATTATAGCATATAGTGACAGTGATAGTTTTTCTGAGTAAAAGTGATAGTTTTTTCCGAGTAATAGTGATAGTTCTTTTCCGATTAACAAGGATAACTATAAAATTATCATATATATTGTCGTCGAAAAACGCCGATCGTCTACCAATCTTGTGGCGACATTCGGGCGGGTAGGTAGGGAGGAGGGTCGCGACGGCGGCAAGGAAAAGGTAGGCATGCGGGTTTCTCGGGTGGAGAGGGAGGATCACATCTGCATGCTCAAGTATATATCTCGACCCATTTTTAGTGTGTGGGTCGTTTTGATTCGTTCATCATAGCATTTAACTAGGTCTATACAAGTTTTTGTCAAGATTGATGGAGAATATTTTGTAATATTCACTTTCTATCATTCTAAATATTTATTATATAGGATTAAATTGTTGGTTTAGAATAATTTCAAAGATTTATATACCGATATGTTTTCATATTTGTCATTATACTTCTTGAAAATTAAGTTAGAATTTTAATTTTTAATAATATAAATAAGTGCTTTATAAGGAGTGATTTCAAGATCATGGGGGTAGAAGTGTTTTATTCTCAAGATTATTCCTACTTTTGAGATGTAGTCTCAATCTATGTCAAAGATGCAGAAAATTTGTTTAGGGGCCGATTAACGTTGTTATTTGGTGTGTCTCTTCTTGTCATGCCCTTGCTATATACCGATCCATCGAATTACTTCATCGATATTTATGATATAATTCATTTACATTAATGTATTTTAATTAATTTTAATATTGTTTGAAATATTTAATTGATTAGGATATATATATATATATATATATATATATATATATATATATACTATCATTATGTTATATCTTCATATTAACGATT
The DNA here is from genome assembly GCA_037126765.1 of Stenogyne calaminthoides. Taxonomy (NCBI): domain Eukaryota; kingdom Viridiplantae; phylum Streptophyta; class Magnoliopsida; order Lamiales; family Lamiaceae; genus Stenogyne; species Stenogyne calaminthoides. Next base: position 37,811,373 of record JBBCBC010000007.1, on the reverse strand, counting down.
TTATTTTTTGGCAAAAATTTATATGCAATATTGCATACAAGTCATATGTGTAATTACAGGTTAATTAATTTTTTTTTATATTTTTCTCGGGTCTGCAATGCTCGGGTCGGGCAGGGCTTCTTCTTCCTCGCGTTTCTTCTTCTTCTTCCTCGAGCTTTTTTTTTTTTTTTTTTCTTTTTTCCTCGTGTTTCTTCTTCTTCTTCTTCGCGATCGCAAACAAATGCGATTAGATCTCGATTTTGATTTTTTTTTTTTAAGCTTGTACTAGTTTTTTGTTCATGTAGTGACACGTTTTTATTTATAAGTTAACACTCTTTTGTTCATGTAGATTTTGTTCATGTGATTAGGGGTGGACGGTACGACATACCAAAAATTTTATCGTCATACCGTTACAGTACCGAAATTTTCGGTATATCAAAAATTCATACCGTTGTCATACCGAAAATTTTGGTATACCAAAATTTTGATACTGAAAAAAATCATATCGTTGTCATCTTTAAAATTTCGGTATTTTTGGTATACCAAAATTTTTCGATATCTTTATTCACGATTTTTTTAAAATAACTTTTATTTTTTTTTATGAAAAAAACAACATGTGATCACAAAATAAGTTTCAATAGTCCAACACAATAAAATAAGTTTCAACACCAACACAACAAAATAAGTTTAAAAAGTTCAACACAACACATATTAAAAAAAATACATTCTGTTTCATTACTAAAATAATACAAATCACGATTAAAGAAAAAAACACAATTGACTCTCAAAGTCCAACATCTCAAGAAACCTGCAAAACACAAAAAAATAATCAATTAACATATTAGAATCCATTAATCAAATTTAATAACAATAAGTTCAAGTATAACAAACTCAAGTTTTACATATATGGCTCTAAGCTCTAACTTTGTTTGAGGTTGACTAGAACTTCTTTAATATACCATATTCACAAATTATTAATTATGTTTAGGATTAATTAGGAGAATACCTTGTCAATTTCTTCAATTTCCTTGTACAAATCAAATTCCTTGCACCGTTTCTCTAAAGTGGTTTTTAACTCACTAGTACTTCCACCCGTCATTAGAATCTCTCGTGCCTAATATTTGCATGTCCTGATTGGTTGTTGGCTCCCATCACCCAATATCCGAGTCCCCTCTATACAATGCTTCCAATATATGCTCCTCTTTTTGAGAACTGTGGGAGGCTTTGTTGAATCTATTGTGTTTGGTGTGTCGGATGGATTCGACATTGAATGAGAAGATTCGGATTCCATTCTATATATAAAAAAAAAAACTTGAGTATAATAATAAAGTTACCAAACATGTTCAAAATTATACTCTTGTAAGAATTTACAATTCACTTCTCAACTTCAACCCAACTTCCAGCAAACCTCTTCAGAACAGTCTCTACAACACAAAATATTGCCAGAAATCCTTATTATATAAACATCAACTTCCTCCATTTTTTGACAAAACAAAAGTTGTCCCTTCACAAACATCCCCACAAAATCACTCATAAAGTATTTAATTAACCACATACGTAACCAGAAACATTAATCACATATTATGGTCAATCAGTTCCATCCGTTTCAATTTCATTCCTATTTCCTACTTTGTTCATTAACCACTGCAAAAACCCTAACTCGACAATACGAATGCCAATGGAGGTTTTGTGCAGTAAAAAGTACAAATTCCACCATAACATCAACTATTTTCGCCCAATTCAAATTCTAATCGAGTACGCTAGGTAACAGGAAACCTCAATTAGATCTTAATGTGCGGAATTAAAAAAAGTTGAAGCTAAGAACATGCCATTAGAGGTCGTGGACAATGATAGGGAGTAGAAAGTGCTCGCAGCCGAGTCGAGAAAGATGAAAAGACAACTAAAATTGAAAGAAATAACACATTACCAGACAGAGTGGTATGCAACGGCGGCGAGAGGGAGGCGGGGCGAAAGCGGCGAGAGGGAGGCAGAGCGACAGCGGCGAGAGGGAAGCGAGGCGACAGCGGCGAGAGGGAAGCGAGGCGACAGCGGCGAGCGCAGTCACAACAGTGGAGAAAGGTATGTGAGTCGAGTGGGAGTGGGGGATGTAGACGGAGTGGTGGGCGACGAAGGCGGGGAGGCGGGGCGACGGCAGCGAGGGGGAGGTGGGGCGACAGCGGCGAGGGGGAGAAGTGGAGAAGGGGAGAAGCGGCGCTGAAAAATGAAATGTGTTTGTTTAGGGATTGTGACCTTGTGTATATATATATATATAATATAATTATTATTTATTTAAAAAAAAATATATATGAAATTCAATTCATAATATATCGGTATACCGAAATTTTTATATTCATATACAGTTACCGTACCGAAATTTTCGGTATGGTACCATACCGTACCGAAAATTTCGATAAATTTGATATTTTTCGGTACGGTAAGTACGGTATACCGGTATTTTCGGTATTTCCTCCACCCCTACTTGTGATAACACATTTTTCTTCATAGAGTAACATTTTTTTGTTCATATAGCTAGTAACATTTATTTTTTAGTAATATGTACCACTGTATACATATCGTCGTAATACTATGTGAATAGTCATGTGTTACCATATGAACAAGAATGTGTTACATTATGCTTTAATACGAGTTGCATAAGATATGAAATTATTTCAATATAACAATGCAGTAACACTTACACAAAATTATGTGCTCAATAAAAATTGAACCTGCAACCAAGTACATTAACAACAACCATGAACCACTAGATTACAACACATATTTGATAAACATGTCTTCTATAAATATATATTTGTTCGCCCTACTGAAGCCCACAACCCTTGCATGATCCGCGCCAGACCCAACTCGCAAATTTTTGAAAAAAATATTTTAATTATGATGTATTGCACATCTATGGTGCAATATTTCACAAGAGTCTATTCTTTAATTTTTGTTATGAAATTTTCTAATACAAGAGAAATTTTATCATAAATTTTTTTCATCAAATCAATCAAAATCTATATAATGATAATAATAATTATTTACTAACTAAACAATTCAATAATAATTAGTATACTCATCATTGCTAATTAGTACAATCAAACACTTTCTCATTTACATTTCTTTTCACAAGCCAATCAGGCAATCGCCCCCTAAAATCTAACAATCATTAATTTATGTTTAGTTAATCCAATAGTTTCTATCTTCTATCAATCATACCAAATAAAATATTGGTATTGCATTTCAAATCTTTGAATTCGATCACACATATCATACATTAAAGTATGTTTTAATAATAAAATTCCCAGTGAACAATGTAATCAGAATTCTATCAATCACATCCACAAAACAAACGAGGTCTTATTGAATTGGGAAAGATATATTGATTTTCTTTAAATGAAAATATCTCCCCCAATTAGCTCAAACAAGAATATGTACTATATTACAAAGTAAAAAAAAATATCACAAATGGTCATGTAATTTTGTCCGCGTCAACAAATGGTCCTATAAGTTTTCACTTTATCAAAACTTTGATCCTTTTGATGTCAATTTTAATCTTTTACGTCGGAAAATTTTGAATTTTGGTTGGTAAAGTTACCGGAGATATGTTGTACTTAGCATACAAATTGACACGAAAAAAGTATCGAAATGACGGGTTCAATGAGAGTAAGAGAATATTATAGGTCTCAGACACACACCGCAACGTAAAACACTCGCAATTAGCCATGAGAATAAATGAAATTCATGATCTTGAAGTCGTGATTCACGTGGAGGTGTAATCAAAATATAAAATTGAAGAGATGTGATGGCGACCATCGATGTGACCAGAATTAAAAGTTGTCGTGTCCTGTCTTTTTTATTTTTTTTATTTTTAACTGATTTGGGCTTCTATTATTTCGGCCCAATCTTGAGTTAATTAATTATGTGGCCCGCATTCTCGGCCCAACTGATGAGGCACTCTTTTGAAATTCTAAGCCGTGCGATCTTTATTCTCATCGAACGGCTATTGTAGTGTGATACACTGACACCGCGCGCAACGGTATACATCGGGGAATCTGACAGAGGGAGGGTGTGTATTGTGTGAGGTAATTCTCCATTTTTGCTCTGGTTATTTTATCATCTTCTTCCCTTCGTCATGGCTAATTATCTGTAATTCATCATGAACAGATTTACAATTCTTCCGTTAATACCATGCGCACGAGAGAGCTACTACTAAAATACCTCATGTGAGTGAATCCCATAATCAAACCATTATTACCCAATTAATACCTTCTAAAATGCGTTCGTTTCCAGGTGTTCGTTTGCCGGCCATAATCGACGTGCATTCCTCTGTTCCAAAAGCCCAGTGATGTTTATTTGCTATTTTTTTTACTTATTGTTCATGTTGAATTAAGCTATCCCCCTGGTTGTTTGGTATTTGTGTTGTCAATTGCTATTGGACTTTGAATCGTGTTCGAGTGATTGAGTTCGGGACATAACAAAAGTTAGGTCTATTTTACGTCAAAAAGGACTAAAATTGACACTAAAAGTTGATAAAGTGGAAACTTACATGACTATTTGTAGATACAGACAAAATTATACGATCATTTGTGATAATATCTCCAATATTATCTTTTTCTAAACAATAGACACTATATTAAGAACACCATCCACACATATGACTGCTATATGAGAAACTCCACCCAACTATATATCAGAATAGGGACAGATTTAGAATTTAAAATTGGGGTAGGCTGAAAAAAATTTGAAGCTTCATCGAATTAATATTTTATATTTACCAATAATAATTTTTTTAATATATTAATTTAGGTATGAGTCTTCGAAACATAAAATTCATTAATAATTAAATTTGAATATATATATATATATATATATATATTTAATAAAATATATTTCAAAAGATTGGTGTTCACTTGGGCCAGACCTGAACCCAACCTGTGTGGTTCATGGTTCACCCGACCCAAATGATTCATGATTTAGGGTTTAAGGTTCATGGTTTAGGGTATAGTATATTATAAAACATTCTATAATTTATTTGAGTAGAATTAATTATGTGGATAATGAGTTGGCATGACACCTCATTAATCTAGTGACATAAAAAATCAAATAGTGGGTTCTATATCACTACTTTGTGGTGTGCTGTCGCACAAACCCAAAAATAAATAAAAGTACCTAGACTAATCCACTAATGTAGTAGGATAAGTAAGGGTCGATCCCACAGGGAATAGTGTAATTATATTTAACAATTTGTGTATAAAAGCAATAAAAAGAGGGGGGCATTGGTTGGTTTATTCTAAAACTACTAAAAGACATGCAAATAAAAAGAATACAATAAATAAATAAAAAAACTTGGATTTTCATGCATGTTTAATTTCTCAGTTATGTTTTCTATGACTAATACGTAAATATAAAATCCAGTTACCAATCAAGATAAACAACTCACAAATTCAGCGAATTTAACAAAAATCCAATCACTCAAGATATTGATAAAACATCCAACTATCATGCTTAAAACTCCACAAGTATCACAATACTCCGACCCAAGAATTAAAACAAAAAAATTCACACTCTACAAACTCACACCCCCACACTTAAATAAGTGCTAGTCCTCAAGCACAAAACTACGAGGCATAATAACAAAAAATTGCAAGGGAGGAAATACGTAAAGTGGAACGAATTTACCCGATTTCAAGGATCTGGCGAAATGAGAGCCCATGAATGTAGGGCTTTGGTGAGATGGAAATAAACAGCGCTATGAAAGCGTATTGTGGCCTGGTGAGTATAACTCAAATTAACCTGTAAGCACAAGAGGAATAATAGAGACAATACACCTGCAATATCTCAAAATTTCTGGAACCTGAATTGTACACTGATGGGGTCAGTGTTAGTGTAAACTGTAGAAAACATAACTGAGAAATTATACAGGCGTGAAAATCCAAGTTTTTTTTTTTTTTGACAAAATAAATAAAACACGAAAAATTCAACAAAATTTTCAACTATTCCCCGGCAACGGCGCCAAAATTTGGTGTGATGTCGCACAAACCCAAAAATAAATAAAAGTACAATGACTAATCCACTAATGTAGTAGGATAAGTAAGGATCGATCCCATAGGGAATAGTGAAATTATATTGAACAATTCGTGTATAAAAGCAATAAAAAGAGGGGAGGATTGGTTGGTTTATTCAAAAACTACTAAAAGACATGTAAATAAAAAGAAAACAATAAATAAGAACAGTCTAGTTCTCGGATAGCTTCCCCCTGAATGAATATTCACTCAATTAAAAATTAACGATATTCTTGACTCTATTCGAATCTTGCCCCTAGACTAGTGGTACGACCAAACTAGTCTGAATTGTTTCTTAAGTTTAATTAATTAGAAAGTACGACCCCTAATTAATCTATCCAAATGAACAACCTTAAAACATGTATTTAAGATTTAATCCACAGAACGCATTAACGAACCAAAACAATAGAGCAAACTAGACTATGAAAGCGAAACGTTCGAACCATATAATCTAGACTTCGTTATCCCTAGAGTGATCTGCCCTAGTTGCTACAATAACACATGAATATAACAATTACGGATTATATTATGTGAATTATCTAGAATTGATAAATAAATAAATTAAGATGGTCAATCCTAATAAATCTATTAATCAAAACATGCAAAGCATATAAACACATAACAAAGAAATTGAGATAGAAATAAAAATAAAATCATAGTCACTTAATTAAAAGGGCGAACCAATAAAAACATATCATGGGCCTAACTCTCTAATAATAAATAGAATAATGATGGGCTGGTCACTTCGTTATTAGTCTGCTCTGCTGCTTCGACACTGAGACTTCGTTATTGGATTTTTCTTAGATGCCTGGCCCGATCAGTTCGCATTTAATATATCTTCAAATGTGGCTCGTCTTAAACTTCATCAAAATACTCCAAAAAAGCCTGAAATTTAATAAAAATATAATATCATAGCCCACAAATACCAAAAGTAATAAGTCAGATAACTACGAGCAAAATAGTGAATTGTTGTTATAAAACAACCAATTAAAGCAAATAAATTACCCAAGAATCTCGACTTATCACTCTGTATATATAATACATTGATAAAATAAAAGGTACTCCCCCCGTCCCAACATTACTTGAACACTTGTCTTATTTAAACGTTCAAACATTACTTGAACACTCCCAAAATAGAAACAAATATAATATTAATACACTCACAATACCCTTATTTTTTTCCACTCAAACCCACTAAAATACATTTTACTTGGTTTGCCTGAAATTTCCAGTGTTCAAGTAATCTTGGGACGGAGGGAGAATAATTTTTAATTTTATTCATATAAGTCATCAGTGCTTGACCAAGACTCATAGATAGTGATGAAGCTTTTTTGTGTAGAATTAATGGTAAAGTAGGACAAACAAACTCAAACCTCACATGACATTTCAGCCCATGATTTGAGTTTATTCAGGCTCGATTGTCCCACACTTACAGATTTTAAAACATATTGTCCTATATTAATTTACATATTCTAAAACATATTGTCCTACATAATTCACTACAAGAAAATAGTGCATTTCCTACATAATTTCCAACGAAATTAATTCCGTCCTTAAATAATAAGGATTGCCTACGACGTGCCTACATAATTTTCTAATCCTATAGGACATTTCCTAAACTACAAATATAATTGCCTAGAGAATTTTTTGTGTAGGTAAATTTGTCTACGGAAATTATAAATGTGTAAACACTTTGTTCATAGGTAATTTGTTTGTCTACTAAAATTCTAAAAATTCCAGTGTTTTTTCCTTAGAAGGGGACACTTAATAGTTGTTTGAGTTAATTGTGTTGAACCATTGTGGTGTCAGTATAAAACAAAACATGATAACATATGAATTGGCGCCCTATCTATGTGCATGGACTTTTTTGTATAGGGAAAATTGCACTTTTGGTCCCATAAGAATATTCTCATATTAAAATGGTTGCAGTTTAAGCACTTTTGATATGGTCAAAGAGGCGAACAGGGCAACCAGTCGAGCAAAAGATTGATTTAGACGACCAAAAGAGTGTCTTATAAACAAGTAAATGCAAAGGTCAACCAGGATGACGAAGTTGAAAACGTGGCAGCATCACATGAGTTCTTGCAAGACACGAAGTCTCCAGCTCATGCTTGCCAAACCAGCTCATGCTTGTCAAAGTACTATAAATAGAAGAAAAAAGAACAAGAGACGGGTTCACAAAAAAATTTCCCAGAGTGGTGAAGTTCAGAAAAAATTCCCAAGTACTCTCATACGTTGAGAAAAACCCCTAGCACTCACACACTTTCTATCCAAATCATCTTCTTTCATAGAAGTTTTCCCCATGAGAAGTATGGTGTACTGTGTATGTAAATCTCGCAATATGACATCCTTGGCTTGGAATGCCCCCAGAGTAGTCATTTCTTGACGAACTGGGTCAATAAATTCCTGTTATTTACCGTATATTGTACACTTACTTATTTTGTTTGTGAGTTGTTATCAAATTAGCCACATAATATTCTCCGTAAAAAAGGACTCGCAACATAGCACTGTATACATGTCGTCGTAATACTATGTGAATACTCACGTATTACCATATTAACAACAATGTGTTACATTATGTTTTAATACTTGTTACGTAAGATATGAAAATATTTCAATATAACAATGTAGTAACACTTACACATAGATGGTAACACACAAAAACTTGACAAAAAAAAATTAAAAAGTTATGTGCTCAATTAGAATAGAAACTGCAATCAAATACATTAACAACAAACTTGAATCACTAGACTACCACACATAATTGATAAACATATCATTCTATAAATATATATCCGTCCGCCAACAAAAGCCCACAACCCTTAGTCCTTGTCTGACCTGCTCCCCACCCAACCTGTGATTTTTTTTTTAAAAAAAATACCTTAATTATGATGTATTAATTGCACATCTATGGTGTAATATTTCACAAGAGTTCTCCTTTTATTTTTTTTATAAAATTTTTTAATACAAGAAAAATTTTATCATAATTTTTTTTTTCAAATCAATCACAATCTATATAATGATAAAATTCTTATTTACTAACTAAACAATTCAATAATAATTAGCGTACTCATCATTACTAATTAGTACTATCAGACACTTTCTCATCTACGGGAGGTGTATTCAACAGGGATTCTATTGGATTTTTTTGGACTTTAAAAAGTCCATGTATTTAGAAAATCCATAGACTCCATGCAGAGTTTTGCTGACTTTTTTTATTGATTTACATGGATTTTCATAGACTTGACAGGATTATGGAATACACTTTTTTATTGATTTACATGGATTTCCATAGACTACGGCGTTAAAATTATTGATGCAAATGTATATGTAACACACTTGTCTATAAAAAAATTTATCCAAGTTGTTTAGGAAAAATACCAAAATATATTAGTTCCAAAAAAAATATATTATTATTCATCATTATTATTCTCATCTTCATTCCCATCATCTTCATTTTCATCACCGTTATACCTCGGCCTCATTTCCCACATAGCATTAGCACTACTCGTTCTCCATGCATTAGCTCCGTTCTTTGTTGTAGTTGACTTTGAGAAAACAATTTCGTTCTTTGTTGAAGTTAGTTTCCGTACTTGTTTAAATAGAAAAATATTACATGTTTAAATAGAAAAAATATTACTTGTATAAATAGAAAGATATTACTTGTTTAAAAGAAAAGTATAACTTTTTTAGATGAAAAGTATAACTTGTTTAAATAGAAAAATATTACTTGTGTAAATGAAAAGTATTACTTGTTTAAATAGAAAAATATTACTTGTTTAAATAGAAAAATATAACTTGTTTAGATGAAAAATATAACTTGTTTAAATAGAAAAATATTACTTGTTTAAATAGAAAAGTATTACTTGTTTAAAAGAAAAGTATAACTAGTTAATTTATATGAAAAATATAACTTGTTTAAATAGAAAAGTATTACTTGTTTAAATAGAAAAATATTACTTGTTTAAGTAGAAAAGTGTTACTTGTTTAAAAGAAAAGTATTACTTGTTTAAAAGAAAAATATAACTTGTTTGGATGAAAAGTATAACTTATTTAAATAGAAAAGTATTACTTGTTTAAATGAAAAGTATTACTTGTTTAAATAGAAAAGTATTACTTGTTTAAAAGAAAAGTATAACTTGTTTAGATGAAAAGTATAGATTTTTAAATAGAACAATATTACTTGTTTAAATGAAAAGTATTATGAAAGTTTTTTTCTTCTGACCTTTCGTCTTCAGAGTTCTCTAAGAGAATACATAGAAATCTCTGGTTGTTAGAAGAGATTTTGGAGAGTGAAATCTGTTTATATTTTTTAAAGAGAATCAAAGAAAATCCATAGAGTATTAAAATCCATAGACTGTTGAATACCTAAAGATTTTTTAAGACTTTTTAAAATCCGTATTGAATACCTCAGGATTTTTAAAGACTTTTAAAAATTCGGATTGAATACCCCCAGACTTTGAAAGTCTAAAAAAATCCTACAGACTCCACAACCAATACACCCTCTACATTTCTTTTCACAAGCCAATCAGGCAATCGCCCCCTAAATTCTATAAGTCGTCATACCAAATAAGTCTAACGATCATTAATGTATGTTTAGTTAATCCAATAGTTTCTATCAAGAATAGATCTAGTGTGAAATTTTTTATGTATTAAAATCTATAAAATTGTCCTAAATCAACCATCTACCCCCTAAAAACTAAATAATGAACATTAATTATGATTTATTCGGGTCGGGTGAACCATGAACCACTTGGGCCGAGTGAACCACAAACCACTTAATTTTGTCTCATCTTCACCAATTACAGAATTTGATTGTAAATTAAAGTTTTTTCATGTATAAAAATTTTCATACTAGACTTTGTCTTATATCAATCTATCAATCATACCAAATAAAATATTGGTATTGTATTTCAAATAGATCACACATATCATACATTAAAGTATGTTTTAATAATAGAATTCCCCAGTGAACAATGTAATCATAATTAATTCAATAAGGAGTGGGTCTCATGTGCACCCGGTACATCGTACACTCATATTGCATTTTAGAATCGTGTAATTATACAAAAAAGAAACGTGCAACTATTCCAAACATAAGCATGCGACTATGTTCACATATTAACAGTTGCATTTTTCTGTATAAATAAGTCGTACTTTTCAACATAACAAATTGCACGCTTCTAAAATACACTATGAGTGCACGGTGTACCCGGGTGCATACAAGACCTAGCCTTCAATAAATTCTATCAATCACATCCACAAAACAAACAAGGTCTTATTGAATTAGGAAAGATATATTGATTTTCTTTAAATGAAAATATCTCCCCAGTTAGCTCAAACAAATATGCACTATATTATCAAGAAAAAAAAAATCACAAATGATCATGTAATTTTGTCCGTATTAACAAATGGTCCTATAAATTTTCAATTTATCAAAACTTTAGTCCTTTTGATGTCAATTTTAATTCTTTACGTCGAAATTTTTTGAATTTTGGCTAGTAAAGTTACCGGAGATATGTTGTACGTAGCATACAAATTTACACGAAAAAGGTATCGAAATGACGGGTTCAGTGAGAGTAAGAGAATATTATATATAGGTCTCAGACACTCGTCGCAACGTAAAGCACTCACAATTATCCGTGGGAATAAATGAAATTCATGATTTTGAAGTCGTGATTCATGAGGAGGTGTAATCAAAACATAAAATTGAAGAGATGTGATGTCGACCGTCGATTTGAACATAATAAAAAAGTTAGGTCTATTTTACGGCGAAAAAGACTAAAATTAATATTAAAAGGATCAAAATTGATAAAGTGAAAACTTACATGACTATTTGTAAATACATACAAAGTTATACCATCATTTGTGATTTTATCTCCAATATTATATTTTTCTAAAAAATAGACACTATATTAAGAAGACCATCCACACATAGGACTGCTATATATATTAGAAACTCCACCCAACTATATATCAGAACTAGGATGGAAAGGGTTATATCACTTTGACCCAAATACATCCCAACTCAACTCGAACCTGATGTTTGACCCGTCATTACTAATTTAATCGAGTAACACTCCCGTGAACCAGATCTATGCATAAATTCTATCACTCTTATGGGTAAAAACTATCACTGTTATGCTCAAAAACTCATTGTTTAAAAACATAAAACATTTTCAAAACAGTGATTGATTTTGTGCATAACAGTAATAGTTTTTATGCATAACAATGAGTTTTTGTACATAACAGTGATACTAAATGAACCGAGTTCACGGAGAACTCGGGTTCACACAAGTTTTTGTCAATTTAATTTCCTGATTCTATATAACATTATCTTTTGTTTTATATATTTTCCAAAAAAATAATTATTTTATACAATTATGTAACATAGCATATCAATCTCTGAACAGACGTATATATGTGTAAATAACTTATAAAACCAAAGTAAACAACTCTTATAATTTCAAAATAATTTCTTCAATCTTCAAGTAGAAAGAATTAATGAAGAAATCAAAATAATTATTTCCTCTCGATCGGCACACTTTTCATAATCATCCTCTGCATTATTGAGCATAAAAAAGGTCAAAATTACAAAACTATATACCGCCATATATATATATATATATATATATATATATATATATATATATATATACGCATGAAATAGTGTAAATACGTATTTAAAACTGCATGATCTCCCATAAATCATAAATTCCAAATTTTCTATATATCCTTTTATTATATTTCAATTTTAATTATATATATTTATATATCTTAAAATTTTTAGTTTAAAATAATGAAATTATATAAACCTACATAATATATCTGCCACAAATTTAGAAACCATTGGATTTTCCCGCAAAAAATTATTGCTAAATTGGGAGACGAATCTTTAAAAACAATATTAACAAATCTTTGTGATGAGAGAAAAAATCTTTGGTTTAATTAAATTAAATTTTTAAAGATCTCGCCCATATTTATAATATTTATAACGATCATATATTCACACCTCATCTATTACACTTTCACACCCATATATATTATGCTAAAATTTATATTTATAAGAATCATATATTCACACCTCATACCCATATATATTCTGTATAATCACGCCTAGGATTTCATTTTTCTTCCTTTGGCTTTGTTTGTTTGTTAATTTGGATTTGGTCGTCGGTCAAACACCGCTTGATGGAATAATTTTTTTTATTTGGAGAAAATATAAGAAGGATTTTTATAATGGGTGGTATATATAGTTTTGTTATGTATATTGAATTTTTGGAAAATAATTTGAGTTTCAAATTTATTTTATTTTGTATATTATAGGGAGTATTGAGATAACTAATTTGAATTGTTAATTGATCATGAGAGTTTTGATTTTGTTATGAATGAGTTTCTAATTTGCACGTTATTATTATAAAAAAATTTCAAAATCTATTTTACTATGACTTTTAAAATAATTGTGCATTATAACCGCAGCAACGCATTTAGTTTAATAGTATGTATATATAATACATTGATAAAATAAAAGGTATAATTTTTAATTTTATTCATATAAGTCATATCAGCCCTTCACCAAGACTCATAGATAGTGATGAAGCTTTTTTGTGCAGAATTAAAGTAGTATGAACTTCGTCCCACTTATACAAAGCAAATTAAGCTTATAGTTTAACTTTAGACAGACTTTTAGAAGATTAAATCTTTAGAAAACTGAAAACAATTACTGGAAAGTGATTAATTTCGATGAAATTAAATGCCACTAAAATGACGACCACTTCAAAAATGATGTGAACAGATATATTTCAATTTCTAGGGAAGGAAAACCAAGCATGCAAATAATGTACTTTTTTTTTTTTACAAGAAGAATACAACTCAACTAGAACAATTAATCTCTCTCTTGCAAAGCTAATTCTTCAAACCCAACTCGGGGGAAGACCTGACTCGAACCAAGATAGAGGATCGGAGGAGAATGACACAAATTCCGCTAAACTGGGAGCGACCCTGGATATGAACTCGTGTTATATGGACTAAGCCCGCACTAAGGCATTATCCACCGCACGTCGTGACACATATATTTTTGTCCTGCTATCGACCAGAACTTCAACCGCAACGCATTTTTCTCTTTCTTCGTCTGGCTCCGCAAATTGCTTTTGCACCCGCTGCAACAAACCCATAGAGGGTGGAGGGAACCTGCAATAAACTCATAGATGACAAAGAATACCCAAAGAGGATAGAAAATCCCACTTAAATTCCATTAGGGGGGGGGCAGCGTGTCTCGAACTCAGGACCTCTTGGTGAACATTGACAAATTCAGAATACTAAACAAAATAAATAAATAGTAATTCGGTATTTATATATAATTCAAAATTTGTTTTTACTGTCTATTTGTTTCCAATTTTATGCTTGACTTAGTATGTTTTTAATATGTAAAAAAATCCAATAATGTGAACAAGATAAATGTAAGGCGAACTCACATTCTTTAACTATCTTTACCTACGAAGTACTAAAAAAAATAAAGGAACCATAAAAAAAAAAAATTCAATTTCTCACCTGAAAGAATTAAAAAGTTGGAGCAAGCTTCTCGAAGGAATCTGCGATGTTACACTGAAAACATTTGTTAGTCATTATTATTAAATTTAAATTTTCAACGTTGATTTTTCTTTTTTTTCCTTTGAATTTTGATCAATCGACTGTTTTCTGATTGCGTCTAGTACGTACACGGTATAACTAGAGTGTAAACTTATTGTTCATTTTTATACGTATGTTACACATATATATATATAGTTATTATATAATCTTTGCACATCTAATTTTTAATTCGATTTTCCTGTTTCACTTTTCCTATTTCATTTCACCATGCAAGATTTTAAACACATGTATCAACCCATAATATGATGGTTCATTTTATATTTTTTATTATTTTATATGTTATCCATGATTCATTCATATTATGTATAATACAAAATGAAACATTAATAGTGAAACATGTAATCTCATTCCCTGGGCACTTTTGTGACCACCTTCCGATCATATGTGATTACAAAATTATAAAAGGTCTTACGTCCATGACACGTCACTACAAAAAAGGCGGTGTTTTAATGATGGATTTAGCGACAGTTTTAACCGCCGCAACAAGGATTTGCGACGGTTTTAGCGACCGTTTATCATGATCCGTCTAGAAAACGAGGGTCGCTAACATGTAGCGACGGTTTTCATAGTCCGTCGCTAGGTAGCGACAACTATTTTCCGTCGCACAAAATATCGACGGCTATATTCCGTCGTAACATAGCAACAGTTTTGTTGACGGTTATGTGGGTCTGGGCACGGGTCCGAAAATCCATCGCTAAACCGTTGATATATTGTCAACGGTTATGACGTCAAAATACCGTCGTTAACAGCGACGTTTCTCCGTCGTTAACAGTGACGTTTCTCCGTCGGTATTAGCGACGGAAATATCCATCGACATTTGCAATGGTTATCACCGTCGGTATTAGCGATGGTGAAAGGCGTCGCTAACGCCGTCGCTATATCGTCGCTCACTGTGGTTCGAACCCGGGCCCGGGGAGCACCCGGGTGGGCACCGAACCACCTGAACCACGAACCATCTCGAACCCAACCACCAAGCATCTCATATATAAGCCACCAAGCCTCCCAATTAAATTGGACATTTGTTCGCTCCCATGGGGAACTGAACACGGGACCTTGGGCGCCTAAGCGATGATCAATTCCGCTCGGGCACTTGCTCTTTTGCGTTTACTCAATGAATTTAATTATATATGTCTTAAAATTTATTTTTTTTCTAATTTTTTTAAAAATTCTTTATTTCAATTATCTTATTTAATAATTCAATTACATTTTAATATAATAATTTATATTTTTTATTTATAAATTATAATTAAATTAAAATATATTAAAATTGTATTTTTTAAACTTATTTTTAATAAAATTAATTCTATATGTGCTAAAATTCATTTTTTTTGATTTTTTTTAATTCTTTAATTATTTCAATTATTTTATTTAAGAATTCAATTACATTTTAATATAATAATTTATATTTTTTATTTATAAATTATAATTAAATAAAAATATATTAAAATTATATTTTTTTTAACTTATTTTTAATAAAATTAATTCTATATGTCCTAAAATTCTTTTTTTTTTTAATTTTTTTTTTTAAATTCTTTATTTCAATTATCTTATTGATTACAAAAAAATAATTCATTACAAAAAAATAGTGCATTGTCTAAGGAATTTCCAACGAAAATAACTCCGTCCTTAAATAATAAAGTTTGCCGATAATTTGCCTACATAATTTTCTAATCTTATAAGTCATTTTTAAACTTTTTTTTTTATAACACGGTATCCGGCTTAAGGGCCGACTAATCCGGGGGACCAGAACCCACCGTCCACTAGCGGGGCCCCACTTCAAGCTAGAGCTAAGCTCTGTATGTACTGGCCCATCTCAAGAGTTGATCGCACCTGAGAGGGTTCAAACCTGAGACCTAGAGAGGAGTATACTTCTAAGTCCCAAGCCTACAACCACTAGGCCAACCCTTGGGGGTTATAAGTCATTTTTAAACTATAAATATAATTGCTTAGGAAATTTTTTGTCTAGGTAAATTTGCTTAAGAAAATTATAAATGTGTAAACACTTTGTTCATAAGTAATTTGTTTATCTACTAAAGTTGTAAAAATTCCATAGTTGTTCCAGTGTTCCAGTTTTTTTCCTTACAAGTGGACACTTAATAGTTGTTGGAGTTAATTGTGTTGTAGCATTATGGTGTCAGTACAAAACAAAACATGATAACATATGAATTGCCGCCCAATCTATGTGCATGGACTTTTTTGTATAATTTAGGGTCAAATGTCAAAATTGTACCAGCTAGTTGGAGTCCAAAACTGAAATAAGTCAAAATATTTTCCTTTTTAAAGAAGCTGCTTTGCCCCCACAGTGATGGAAATTTACGTACGCATTAGTCCCTCCGAAAAGTTGTAGTAATTCCCCTAATGGGGCTACTTGACTTCTCCTCCAGTATTACATCCTCCAATTTTGTCAATTCTACTTCAAATTACATAAATAAATTAAACTAGTCATGAGCATGTTCATAATTCCACAATAATTTTATGCCAAAATATTATCTTACTACGTTGGTTCCGTACAATATTAACTATTGAAGACGAACACGGAACAACTAGGGTTTTGTCTACATATATAATGATTGAGCCATATATAATTCATAGTTGCATAACGAAACTAGAGAGAGAAACAAGAGAGAGAGAGAGAGAGAAGAAAATGGTGAGGGCACCTTGTTTTGATAGTAATGGAATAAAGAAGGGAGCTTGGAGTGAAGAAGAAGATAACAAATTGAGGGCGTTTGTTTTGACACATGGCCATTGGAATTGGAGATTGCTCCCCAAATATGCTGGTAATTAATTCAATTAGATTATCCAATTTAATTATCATTTCTCTTGTTTGAAATATATACTTAGTTCTACTTAGATACATATTAGATCATCAAATTAATTTGGAGTTCTGAAATTGAAAACTATATGTGTACTGTAGATTAATTAATTTCTTAATTGTGTGACTGAATATATTTTGCAATTTTTGAAATTAGGTTTGGCAAGATGTGGGAAGAGTTGCAGACTACGGTGGGTGAATTATTTGAAACCAGGCTTGAAAAGGGGGAACTTCACCAAACAAGAAGAGGATCTCATCATCAAATTGCATGCCCAATTGGGAAATAAATAAATATATATAAATATATATCCAACAACCCTAGCTCAATTTCTTCAATCTAGTATAATTAAGATCAATATATATATAATTCAATTTATTTCTTAATTAATTAATTAGTTATACCTAGAAACTATATATATGTGTATTTTATAATTAAGATATATATATATATTCAATTTATTTCTCGATTGCTCCACATTTTGAACAATTTAAAAAATACACAAACTCTCTTGTGAAACTTATTCATAATATGAATATCATTACTCTGAATAACTAATGCCCATAGCAGGTAATGCTATGATATCAATTTACCAGTGTAATGGTATCAGCTGATAAGTATTATGATATTATATTTTTATAAGTGTAATGATATAAATTTTATACTGTGAACCAGTTTCATCGTATAGTTAATCTTAAAAATAATGAAAGAAAACCCTAAATTAAATACTTTGCTTCAACCACCAGTGTATTAATATAACTCAATTATGTTTGTGCAGATGGTCGATGATTGCAACATATTTACCAGGAAGAACCGATAATGACATCAAGAACTTTTGGAATGCACACATAGAAAAACGAAGTAAACGCATTAATCCATATCCCAAGAAGGTTAAATGGCAAACTAGTGAATTAGCTTCTCATGTGTTGAAGGAAGACAATTTATCCTATACTTCTTCAATCAAAATTCAAGAACCCTCATTGCCATTTGATGCTAAGTTTTCGCAATTTGATTTATGGCCTCATCATCATAATTTGCCTCCTTTGATAGATGAAGAGTTTTTCTACAACGATCATCAATATCGTGATGGTGATATAATGTCTTGTGAACATGTTGCTCAACCCGCGGTGCAAGCTGGGAGTAATTTGTTGATTGAATCTTTTTCTACTTCAACTTTTCAAAATGGAAGTTGTTACGATGTTCCAGCTCCACCAGTAGTACTACAAGAAGAGGGAGGTTTTTATGATCCTTTATTTGATCTCTACTTCAGTTTTTAAATGTATTTCCTTAGCTAGCAAAAAGATGATAATAGTTGATATGCATATGTTTGAAATGGTACTAGAATATTGTAATATATATATATATAAATTTACATCAAATTAATTCTTTTGTGTTAATATATAAATTATGAGGCACACTTGCATGAGACCATCTCACGGTGAGACAAAGTGTAATTTGGGCATTGACGCTTTAACATTTTGGAAGGGGTGGGTGTTAATTGTGCTAAATTGATGCGAGTTTTTGTCATAAATTATATAGGAAAAAGTGTATATATGGATCAATTTAATGGTGTGTATAGATTTCAAATACTAATAAACAACTCGCTTGTAAAAACTCGATAATAAAGTTAGCGTGCACGTTATCTTGGGACGGAGGTAGTATAAAATAAGCTTGAATATATTTTAATATTTGATATGATTTATTAAAGCTTTGTTCGAGCTTGCTAGTTAATTACAAAATTGGCCTTTAAACATCATTTGTTGTAAAGTAATAACATACTAGACAAGTCACAAGTTTCAGTAATATATTTTAAATTTTAACTAGAGATTGCACTCTAAAAATGAAAAGAACTCCTCGAGATGGGGCACAATAATACCATGAACTAAATTTTAACAATTTGGGGCCTTAGCAATTCACAGGCTTTTATAACCACTAACTATATCACAAATTTTGGACATTCATGCATAGCCAAGATATCTAATTGATACATCAGAGCAAATGACAATTTAATCTAGGGCATTTTTTCATTCAAAATATTTACATGTACATGAATCAAAATCACCTTGTGTGCTAGTTTGATCTTTTTTTTCTCATCGAGCTCGAAAATTAAACATATTCATATTATGTGTCACCAAAGTACCACGTCAAATGTGCCTTCTTCAAGTGGCTGATCACGCCATAATTGTCCTTGATTTTCCCCACTATATGGACTCCAAGAAATCATTCCATCATCCGAAGAAGAATCTGAGAATTCGGATGTATAATCATTCCGACATAATTCGAAATCGAAAAATTGTTCCCCCAGAAATGGAGATAGATCCATTTTGAGTTGACTCATGCATGTTTGATCATATGATTCGATAAAAGAATGTAAATCAACTAGGTCATTGACAGTTTTAGGGTTTTCATTTGTTGTACAATAGTCGATTACTTCAGATGACGATGATTGTTCCTCGTATGGTGTACTCTCTGCCTTAACTATCACTCTAGTAACACCATCACTTCGTTTACTGCGCTTCTTTATGTGGGCATGCCAGTGATTCTTGACCTCGTTGTCTGTGCGACCGGGCAATTTTGCAGCAATGGTTGACCACCTGCACGTAATTTAAATTAATCAGAATTCATTTTATCATTTTACGAGGAAAAAAAGTTTTTTGGTTCCATAACTGTTCTTTTGTATTTTTTTCAGAAAATCGAACTTTTCTTTTAATAGTCGTTAAAAATTCATCAAATCCTTTCTATTTTTTAGAAAATCTTTTCTTTTTTTTAACCGATCGTGACTTTTTAACACATGACTTAAAAAATGATAAAATTTTCTTTTTTTCAATAAAAATGGGACCAAAATTGGACAATCGAGATAGTTAGGGGACCAAAATTGGATAGTTAAATTTTTTTGGGACTAAAAACGGATTACAGGAAAATTATGGGACCAATTTTTTTTCTCATCATTTTATCAGAGAGGAGTAGGTACAAGTTATTGAAAATAAATTGATAGAACTCATTTTTATCATGAAGGGTTAGGAAAATTACAAATATTATAATATAAATTGATTAAAAACTCATTTGGTTAATTTATTTTATATTGTCATAAAATATTTATTGAATATAAATTGATCAAAAACTCATTTGATTCATTTTTATTATCATAAAGTATTAGGAAATTTACAAGTTATTGAACTTATGATTGAGGTTCTTACTTGTTACCAAATTGGTTATGCAATTTAATGATGAGATCTTCTTCATGTTTGGTGATCTTTCCTTGTTTGAGGCCGGGTTTCAAATAATTCATCCAACGTAGTCTGCAACTCTTCCCACATCGCGCCAGTCCTGAACAAATTTAGGAGAAGAAATTTCAGTTCTGCAATTTTTTAAATAATATTATTATCTAATAAAATTAAGATCTTGGATATACTAATTTTTTATAATTATCCGAATCATTACAGAGAAGAGAACTATTGTCATTTTAAGTTGACTATAAATAATGAATGCTTATGAAACTATGATTAATATATCATACATACTCAACTTGAAATTTCATGACTTTATCAAATTGATTGAACTGGTTATATTAATTGTATATATATTATTAATAAGGTGCTCAATCTAAGTTAATTTGTGCCTGTGATTAATTTCATGGATCCAGAATTAAGGAACTCAGCCTAAGTTTGTGAGTATATGATTTCATATATAAAAAATATAAAAAACATCAAACGTGATTCTACATTAAACTGATTATTAGTTACTCCCTCCGTCCACCAATCTTATGCACAGATTTTTACACGCGTTTTTTCGAGCGAGTTATATATTAATAATTGAAATGATAAAATGACTTTTAAGGAAGAGTATGATAGATAAGCCCCTCATCTATCATACCCCTCCTTAAAAGTCACTTTATCATTTTAATTACTAATACAAAACGCACTCACAAAAATGCGTGTAAAAATCAATTGTGCATAAAATTGGTGGACGGAGGAAGTATTAGTTATAACCAGTAATAATACAAATAAATATGCTCATAAACACATTATAATTTCCTAGTTGAAATTCAAGAAATATATAAGATGATCGGAAAATTAAAGCTCCGACTTACCGGCGAGTAACGGCAGTAACCGCCAATTGGGGTGACCGAATTGGTGAATATGAGACCTTAATAAGTTGTCTTCTTCAATACTCCAAGCACCTTTTTTCACTCCATTGCTGTCAAAACGAGGTCCCCTCACCATTTTGATTTTGCTTTCTTCCCTTAATTAAGTTTGATTAAGATTGATCTCTCAAAACAACCTTAATTACATCGCTCTTATATATGGTCGGACCAAAAACGGACAAATTCAAGAAGCGTGTTTTTTTCAGTCAACGCAAACGAAGTAGAGTACGAAGCCGTAATTCTCAAAAAATAGAATTTCATGGGTGTAAAAAGTTGTTTGAGAAGAAGTTGGAAGGAGACTTCGTAGTCAAATATATTGGATATGACTTTTGGGTTTAATTTGTACGTAGCTTTTACACCCCGTTGAATGTTTTGTTTGGTACTCGAGTTGGGATAAATAAATAGTACTCCCTCCATTACTAACTCGATTAAACATTCACTGAAAGACCACAATTTTAAAAAAATAGTTGTTTATTATTATAAAAAGAGATAAAATTATTTTTTGTTGGGGATTAAATGGTAAAAGTAGTGACATTTGTGTAAATTAAATGAGATGAAGTTGACTTTAGTGTTGAAAAAATAATGACATTGGATGTAATATTGAGATATTTAAATGTTATAGATAAAGGAGAAAATTTTGTTTTATTACCATTTATTAAAGTGTTCAATTGAGTTTGAATCGATTGACTTTTTTTATAAATGTTCAATTGAGTCAAGGAGGAGGGAGAGTAATACTAATTTAAAGGGTGTTGCTAAATGGTAGGAATCACCCCGGGGTGAAAAGGATAAAATGACTTAATTACCCTTAATGAAATCGTGATAATTTCAATTTTAATAAACCAACTATACCCTAAACACTAAATAATGAACCATAAATCATGACCTATTCGGGCCAGGCGAACCATGAACCAGTAGGGTCGGGTATAAAATATTTCAATAAGGGTACTAAGGTAAATTTACATATATAAAGGGTGTTCACCCCGGGGTGAATCACCCCATTTAGTATTACCCAATTTAAATTAGGAGGGGTTTTTTAGAATATATATTGTGGATTAGTACAACTACAAAGCTTTAAGGTGGATTACATAAATACTCATATTTTGATTTTGGAAAATCGGGCCCCTTTCTTTTTCTAAGGCAACAACACATGAGACAAACATATGTTTGGGTGGAATACTGCAACAATATTCTCACACTGCCCAAATTTGTGTGTATATATATTCGGGGGAAATACTCACTATCCCAATTTATAAGTTTTGTGTGACACGATCTCAAGAATGAAATGAAATTTTATTTTAATATTAAATTTTACTTTATTTTAAAATATGATTTATATAGGATCATAAATTTACATATCATACAAAATATAGAGTAACACCCATGTTAACCAAGTTTATACATGAACTTTATTACATTTATATACATAAAATTATCATTATTATATAAAAAAACTATCACTTTTTAGTTTTTATGTATGACAATGATAGTTTTTGTACATAACACTGATGTTAAACAATAGAGTTCGCCGCAAACTCGTTCGCACAAGTTTTTGTAAAATATATGTCATAAGAACTCACCTCATATATAAGACCGTCTCACATAATCTTTTGTTATTTTTATACGTTTGACTAACATTTAGGTGAATTTGGAGATGGTACCTTTTTTTCCCAAATAGAGATGATTACCGCTATATCTATTTTAAGTTTCGGTTTAGTTCAAAAAGTTGCTTCATGCTTGATCTACATATTGTATTCTTAAGATTAATTAATTCATACGTAGGTATATTACGTCTTAATTTCTTCAACTAGATTTTATACGTGTGAGGTTCAGCCGTCAAGTAAGTCCAAAAAATTCAGCTAATAATTAAGAGAATATCTTGTGTGAAATATTGCACGCTAAGTTATGTGTAATACATCACAATTAAGACAAATTGACTTAAAATTCGCGGGTCAGGGCGGGCCAGGCGCGGGTGGGTCGGGTCTGGCGTAGGTGCGGGCGGGTCGGGCAGGGGGAGCATGGGTTGTGGGCTGTTGGGCAGGCGCATATGTATTTATAAAATGATATTTTTATTGAATATGTGTTGTAGCTCAGTGGTTTAGGTCTACTGTTAATGTGTTTGGTTGCAGCTTCGATCCTTATTAAGCACATAATTTTTAAAAATATTTTTTTTTCTAGTATTTGTGTGTTACTACATCTATGTATAAGTGTTACTATATTGTTATATTGAAAAAACTTCATATCTTATGTAACACATATTAAAATATATCGTAACACATAAAAATTCATAAGGTAACATGAGTCATGAGGTAACACAGTATTGTTCATGTGGTAACACATGAGTGTTCACATAGTATTACTAAAAAAATATGTGTTACTACATGAACAAAAAGTGTTACACTATGAAGAAAAACGCGTTACCACATGAACAAAACCAGTACCAGCACGAAAGAAAATACCCAGTCCAAAATTACAGATTTAAAGAACAACTTGATGTGTTACTACGTGAACAAAAAACGTGTTATCATATGAGCAAATGAGTATTACTACATGAACAAAAACCAGTACAAACGCGAAAAAATTCTCAGTCCAAAATTACAGATTTACAGAACAGCGTGAAAAGACTGCAGAAGCATCTGAAAAATTGCGCCCAGAAAATCAAAAGGAAAACGAACGGAAGGACCTGTAAATTTATCAGGATGAGAAAACTGAAAAAAGGGAGAAGAATATGGAAGAATTTGAATAAGAGAAAGAACAAAAGAAGAGAAGAAAAAATCTAAAATCGCACCACTGTAAAATCTGCAAATCGCAAGGAAGAAGAACGCGAAGAAGAACCCTAAAATCAAGAGGAAGAAGAAAACGGGCAGCGCGCAGGATCTGAAATGGCCATGGGCCTGACCCGTGAAAAATAAATATATCTCCTATTTTGACTTATTGCACATAAATCACACTGTGCAATATTGTATACAAATTTTTGTGAATAATTAATAACTATATATAACAACAATATTAAAAATATATTATACAAATAATTAATAGTCAATATACAATAAGTGTGAGCTGAATATCATGAGCCTTTCAGCTGTTGTAAGGACGGAATATGTATATCTGCGTGTATAATTATATATATTAATTAATATGTATGTGAAATAATAATTTTTTATCCTTCTAGCTTATTTAGACTTATGTGTGTGAACTGTGAAGTATATAATTTTACGGTAGACAAAGTCTAGTATGAAAATTTTAATACATGAAAAAATTTTAATTTATAATTAAATTCTGTAATTGTTAAAGGTAAGACAAAATTGAGTGGTTTATGGTTCACTCGGCCCAAGTGGTTCATGGTTTACCCGGCCCGAATAGGTCATAATTTAGGGTTCATTATTTAGGCTGCGTTTATTTTGGGACTCACACGGATGGAATTAGGACTTTGCGCTCTCCGTCTCATACGAGTTTGAAATTTAGTGTCTGGTTTTCAAATTTCATATTCCATCTACACCTACAAATACCTATAAAATATATTATTATTTTTTCCAATACATCACACTTTATACACTTTATTACACTTCTCAATATAATATAATAATACAATATTAATCATTATTAAACATTAATTTGACATAAAGTTAAATATCACACTACTCAAATCTCAAAACAAACACATACATTTATTATTCATTAAGAATTCTAAATCTCTGGATTCTAAAACTTAAACTTTCTCCGCACACTTAAATCCTAAAACAAACGCAATCTTAGTGTTTAGGGTGTAGATGGTTGATTTAGGGCAATTTTATAGATTTTCATACATGAAAATTTTCACACTAGACCTACTATTTACGGTAATGCTAAATGAGGTGATTCACCCAGGGGTGAACACCCTTTATATGTTTAAATTTATCTTAGTACTCTTAATGAAATATTTTATACCCGGCCCGACTGATTCATGGTTCACCCGACCCGAATAGGTCATGATTTAGGTTTCATTAATTATTTAGTGTTTAGAGTATAAATAGTTCATCAAAATTGAAATTATCACAATTTCATTAAGGACAGTTAAGTAATTTTACCCTTTTCACCCCGGAGTAATTTCTACAATTTAGCGGCACCCATAATTTTATAAGTATAATATCTTTTTTTCCCATTTTTCATGGTACTCTTGCCCCCTAAAATCCTGGATCTGCTAATGTATTGATAATTAATGGAAACAAGATAACATTTTATTTCCTATAAATAGATAAATAGTACAGGTATCTTACATTGAAAATAATGCAAAATATTCTGTCATCTTTCAGTATATATATAATATATTCATGATTACTAATGAACAAACAAAAGCGGCAGCAGCAGCCCACGTGCATTAATATAAGTATTGTATATATCAGGTGTTCCTTTCTAATTTAATATGACATGTATTTTTTAATCTGACACAAACATATGCGTCTTATACCTGATCCATGTAATACTCATTAATTAGCAACTTGTATTTTTCAATATATTAAACGCATTGTCACCTCGCATTATCCAGGAGCCTAATTCTTGCAAATTGCAATGATATGGAATATATTATAAATGAGGCACACTTGCATGAGACGATCTCACGGTGAGACTGGATATAAATTGGGCATTAACGCTTTAACACTTTGAAAATAGGTGGGTGTAATTTGTGCTAAGTTATACTCATCTCATATGAATTTTTGTCATTATTAAATCATCACGTAAAGGTAATTTTGGTTCCAACTATTACACTATTCCTTTCTTGATATAGATTCTAAAATGACAATCGATCGGCAAATTAATATATTTCAAGTGTCCGCCCGTCGGTTAATATTTCATTATATATTGGGATTACATTTTATTTAGTTAAGTAATTTTTGTTTCGTTTTGAAATTGATCCCGATTATTTTGACTTATTGATTTCGGTTTGTTAGCTATTAAATTTTTTGAAATTGATAATTTAACCTGCTGCAGTAGATTATCAAATAGATAACTGCGACATGTGTAATTATTTTATTTTTTTCTTTAATTTCGAAATGCCACCTAAACTTTTTTAGTCCAAATAATTTTATGTTGAGATTTTTCTGCCATATTTTTTAGTGAGTGTTGTTTCCATAATAAAACTGGCTTGAAGCCCAATCACGAGTTGGGCTGAAGCCCAATTCCCTGATGTGACGAGTTGGGAATCCACCCCGGCCTTATTAAAGAGTTCATACGACTTTAGAGGTCGGTCCACGTCGAGCTAGACAAATAAGTAGTTCGAGAGAGGCGAACTCGATCCCCAGGCGATAAAGAAAGGCAAGGTGACATAATGGACAATCTCGATAGAGATCCTTCAACGGTCTTATTAGGAGATCTACTATAAAAAAAACAAATCAACTAAAAGAATATCGGGGAACGTTTTAAGGAACAAATAGAGTAAGAAATCAGATCTATCAGAGAGATCTCAGATGCATTAAATGAAGATTGCCATTTTTTTTGGAAAGAAATCCTTTGATAGGATTTAAGACAATCAAATAAGGAAAGAGAAGTAGCAAACAAGTTATTGCCCCCGGCTAAGGG
The DNA here is from genome assembly GCA_037126765.1 of Stenogyne calaminthoides. Lineage (NCBI taxonomy): Eukaryota > Viridiplantae > Streptophyta > Magnoliopsida > Lamiales > Lamiaceae > Stenogyne > Stenogyne calaminthoides. The sequence continues at coordinate 37,784,176 of JBBCBC010000007.1, read as the reverse complement.
CAACAACACGGTCAGAAGACGGGACATAATCGAGCTCGTTCCCAGACCCCGAGGCGAGATCGACATCAATTAAACACAAAATTCTTGTCAAGCATTTAATGTTATATAGTTGACTCTTAACTAGGGTTAATAGTAAAGAAGCCATGGTTCCATATTTTATAATATAAATAGGGCGTTTATGACTAAGGAAAGATTATAATTTTATGAAAGACAAACCTATTGTCATATACTCTTGCATTTATTTCTTCATGATTAATGCTCAAGAACTTATTTATTGTTCATCATTTGAACATTTATTGTTTGATTAGCTAAATATTAAAGTCATAATCATTATTCAATCTCTCATTATATTAGCTATCAACAGGGAGGAAGAGTGATTTCTGTGTATTTTAATTTATTTCTTTGATTTCCAATTAATTTAGACTCGATAAACCAACTCGTTTCACTTTGTCTTTTAATATACAAATTGTTTTTAACTCCGACATAGAACCCGACAAAAATTACTAGGATTAAAAAAGTTCAAGTGATGCATAAAAATTAAAAAAATAAAAATAATAATAATGCATGCATGAGGCGATTACCTGTTTGGTGATATGCTGCAACATGTTAAAAGACCAATTTAAAAAAATTAAATATTTACAGGACCAAAATAAAAAAAAACATAATTTCAAAACAATGCAAAATTACTAAACTACAAAAAAATTAATCCTTTATATATTATACAAAATCTGGATGAATAAAACTCCATATGCTTTTGTATAATTATGCATATAATCATTAATATTGAATTATATATATATATATATATATATATATATATATATATATATATTTATTTAGTACTGGAGGATCAATTCATCTTATTTGAATATAAATTATTAAATTTGTATTAAAAGAAATGGACTAACATTCCTAATAGTAAGTTTTTTTAACATGGACTAAATATCATGTAAACCCAAATTCACATTAAATTATATTACTATTATGTTTATATATTATTATTATTTAAAAAATAAAATATTTTTAAATAAATAATAATTTATAAACATAAAAGTGATAATATATATATATATTTTAATGATATTTAAAAAATATATAGTTAATCGTGAATTTGAATTCACACAAGTTTTTTTTTTTTCTTAAAACAGTTGCAAGTTTCTTTTTTTTATAAAAATAAAATAATTTAAATAAATTTTTAAAACATAAAAAGGCAAGTTTCTATCTTTTATATGAGGTAATCATGATTTTTAATTTTAATTTTTGAAAGGCAAGTTTCTGTCTTTTATATGAGGTAATCATGATTTTTAATCAATATTAATCAAATAACGCTCAGCTACTTAGCTCAGTTTATAAGTAGCGTAATGGTATAAGTTTATACATAAACAAATTTCACATCAAAGAGTTTGTGCATGCAATTAATTTCATCAAATTATATAGCTTTCCTCTATCTGTTTGATGCTCAAACGAGAGGTTAGATGTAATCCAAGAGTTTTAAATGAATTGACCAATTCATTTAAGAGTCCGCGATCTAATTTCTTGTTCAAGCATATGAACTTGATAGTTTTTTGGGCTTATTTTAGCAACCTCGATAGGAATGGACTTTTAGGATTTTGATCCAGTTGATCCTGTTAATTTCAATCAGATTCATTGTAATTGTTATCACTTAAAATTAGTAAATCTTCTGGCTTGGTAGTACCTCTAGACGTAGTCATTCCTGACCAATTGAATAATCAAATCTGTGTTATTTAATTTCGTGTTCTCTTAACATCTCCATAATTGCAGTTTAAATTCTAACATAGTTGATACTATTACACATATCAGAGCATGTATATGCGATCGATCTGCACGACAACTTGGGGAGATTTTTTTTTTTTTTAATTTGATAAATGAAGAAAGTATTGTTGATCAGGTATTCTTTTCCTTGGATATAAAAAAACTCCATGTTCCAAGAAAGTAGAGGATGAATTTAATTTTTAAGTCAATCAAAAATGCTGTCCGATGACAAATTAAAGCTGCAAAAACACATGTCCTTTCTCACACGTCAAACAAAGTGGAACAACATTTTATTTCATAAGTTGGAAATATATAGTGACAAGAGCCATTAATGATGTATTTGGAACAATTACACGAAATAAAATACTCAATTATGCAAGTTGGATATTTCTTTAGTAGTTTTTTAATTGTTTAATTTCTCAAGTTAATTATGATGGATGATGGATCCAGATCAGGATACATGCAACTGCGGATTGATCATATTAATAATATAATCCTATTACATTAATTATATCGATATATAGCAACAAATTAAGTGATCAATTATTTGTTTATAATTATCATCAAGTCGGTTGCTTGTGTCGGAAGATGACGTCACAATTGTTCGTCACAACTCACAAGCAACAGCTATTGTGGTGCATTACTTTAATTTTCCAAGGCAAATTTCATTAATTTTCGTAAAAGGTAAATAATCGAATAAAAATATATGTGCATGATTGTATCAGAGGTAAATTATATTAGCCAGTGAAAGATTGATGAGTAACACTCATGTGAACCAGGTTTATACCATAAACTCTAATTTAATATGATCCATTTTAAGTGGGTTGACCCGAATATTCACCCTCCCCTCATTCACGCCTCACACGCTGCCCCGCCATTTGCCCGATCCACTGATCCACCCCGGATTCAACCGCGGATCGTCGTCATGACCGCTACACAAAACCTTGTACAATTTGTCCTCCTCTTTACCTCCAAAAAATGGGTGCACCAAAAAGAGGTCGAGCGATCATTCCAGCCACGAGCCGTCGCGTCGCGCCATCTCGCCGTCATTCCACGCTCATATATATAGCAGTAATAGTTTTTCTGAGTAACAGTTATAATTTTTCTAAGTAACAATGATAGTTTTTTTGAGTAACAGTGATAGTTTATGTGTAACAGTGAAACTAATTATATCATATAGTGACAATAATAGTTCTTCTGAGTAAAAGTGATAGTTTTTCTGAGTAATAGTGATAGTTTTTCTGAGTAACATTGATAGATTATGTATAACAGTGAAACTTATTATAGCATAGAGTGACAGTGATAGTTTTTCTGAGTAAAAGTGATAGTTTTTATGATAATGATGATAGTTTTTTTATAGCATATGATAGTTTATAACGTTTTATTATAACATATAGTGACAGTGATAGTTTTTCTGAGTAAAAGTGATAGTTTTTCTGAGTAATAGTGATAGTTCTTCTGATTAACAGTGATAACTATAAAATTATCATATATATTGTCGTCGAAAACACCGATCGTCTACCAATGCGCGGCGACATTCGCGGCGACGTAGGGAGGGGAGGATGGGTCGCGGCGGCATGGTGTGGGGAGGGAGGGGAGGGGAGGGGTCGCGACGGCGGCAGGGAAGGTGGCCGCGGCGGGTTTCTGGGTGGAGAGGGGAGGGATCACATCTGCATGCTCAAGTATATATATCTGACCCATTTTTAGTGTGTGTGTCAGGTTTGATTCGGGTTCATAGCATGAACCAGGTCTATACAAGTTTTTGTCAAGATTGATGGAGAATATTTTGTAATATTCACTTTCTATCATTCTAAATATTTATTATATAGGATTAAATTGTTGGTTTAGAATAATTTCAAAGATTTATATACCGATATGTTTTCATATTTTTCATTATACTTCTTGAAAATTAAGTTAGAATTTTATGTTTTAATAATATAAATAAGTGCTTTATAAGGAGTGATTTCAAGATCATTGGGGGTAGAAGTGTTTTATTCTCAAGATTATTCCTACTTTTGAGATGTAGTCTCAATCTATGTCAAAGATGCAGAAAATTTGTTTAGGGGCCGATTAACGTTGTTATTTGGTGTGTCTCTTCTTGTCATGCCCTTGCTATATATCGATCCATCGAATTACTTCATCGATATTTATGATATAATTCATTTACATTAATGTATTTTAATTAATTTTAATATTGTTTGAAATATTTAATTGATTAGGATGTATATATATATATATATATACTATCATTATGTTATATCATCATATTAAAGATTTTATTTTTGGCAAAAATTTGTATGCAATATTGCATACAAGTCATATGTGTAATTACAGGTTAATTATTTTTTTTTTATATTTTTCTCGGGTCTGCAATGCGCGGGTCGGGCAGGGCTTCTTCTTCCTCGCGTTTCTTCTTCTTCTTCCTCGAGCTTTTTTTATTTTTTTCGTCTTCTTTTTCCTCGTGTTTCTTCTTCTTCTTCCTCGCATCGCAACAAATGCGATTAGATCTCAGTTTTGATTTTTTTCGCTTGTACTAGTTTTTTGTTCATGTAGTGACACGTTTTTATTTATAAGTTAACACTCTTTTGTTCATGTAGATTTTGTTCATGTGATTAGGGGTGGACGGTACGGCATACCGAAAATTTTCTCGCCATACCGTTACCGTACCGAAATTTTCGGTATACCAAAAATTCATACCGTTGTCATACAAAAAATTTTGGTATACCGAAATTTTTATACCGAAAAATCATACCGTTGTCATACCGAAAATTTCGGTATTTTTGGTATATCAAAATTTTCGGCATACCGTTCCTGTCGATTTTTTTTAAATAACCTGTATTTTTTTATGAAAAACAACATGTGATCACAAAATAAGTTTCAATAGTCCAACACAATAAAATAAGTTTCAACAGTTCAACACAACAAAATAAGTTTAAACAGTTCAACACAACACATATTAAAAGAAATACATTCTGTTTCATTACTAAAATAATACAAATCACGATTAAAGAAAAAAACACAATTGACTCTCAAAGTCCAACATCTCAATAAACCTGCAAAACACAAAAAAATAATCAATTAACATATTAGAATCCATTAATCAAGTCGAAAAACAATAAGTTCAAGTATAACAAACTCAAGTTTTACATATATGGCTCTAAGCTCTAACTTTGTTTGAGGTTGACTAGAACTTCTTTAATATACCATATTCACAAATTATTAATTATGTTTAGGATTAATTAGGAGAATACCTTGTCAATTTCTTCAATTTCTTTGTACAAATCAAATTCCTTGCACCGTTTCTCTAAGTGGTTTTTTAACCCACTAGTATTCCACCCGTCATTAGAATCTCTGTGCCACAATATTTGCATGTCCCGATTGGTTGTTGGCTCCCATCACCCAATGTCCGAGTCCCCTCTATACAATGCTTCCAATATATGCTCCTCTTTTTGAGAACTGTGGGAGGCTTTGTTGAATCTATTGTGTTTGGTGTGTCAGATGGATTCGACATTGAATGAGAAGATTCGGATTCCATTCTATATAAAAAAAAAAAACACTTGAGTATAATAATAAAGTTACCAAACATGTTCAAAATTATACTCTTGTAAGAATTTACAATTCACTTCTCAACTTCAACCTAACTTCCAGCAAACCTCTTCAGAACAGTCTCTACAACACAAAATATTGCCAGAAATCCTTATTATATAAACATCAACTTCCTCCATTTTTGACAAAACAAAAGTTGTCCCTTCACAAACATCCCCACAAAATCACTCATAAAGTATTTAATTAACCACATACGTAACCAGAAACATTAATCACATATTATGATCAATCGGTTCCATCAGTTTCAATTTCATTCCTATTTCCTACTTAGTTCATTAACCACTGCAAAAAACCCTAACTCGACAATACGAATGCCAATGGAGGTTTTGTGCAGTAAAAAGTACAAATTCCACCATAACATCAACTATTTTCGCCCAATTCAAATTCTAATCGAGTACGCTAGGTAACAGGAAACCTCAATTAGATCTTAATGTGCGGAATTAAAAAAAGTTGAAGCTAAGAACATGCCATTAGAGGTCGTGGACAATGATAGGGAGTAGAAAGTGCTCGCATCAGAGTCGAGAAAGATGAAAAAACAACTAAAATTGAAAGAAATAACACATTACCGCATTGCAGTGGTATCGACGGCAATGAGAGGGAGACGGGCAAAAGCTACGAGAGGGGAGGCGGAGCGAAGAACGGCGAGAGGGAGAGCGGCGGCGACAATGGGCGAAGGCGACAAGTCCACAACAGTGGAGAAAGGTATGTGAGTCGAGTGGGAGTGGGGGATGTAGACGGAGTGGTGGGCGATTTATGGCGGGAGGCGGGCGACGGGGGAGGGGGCAATACGACAAGGGGGAGAAGTGGAGAAGGGGAGAAGCGGCGCTGAAAAATGAAATGTGTTTGTTTAGGGATTGTGACCTTGTGTATATATATATAATATAATTATTATTTATTTTTAAAAAAAATATATGAAATTCAATACATAATATATCGGTATCTTAAATATTTTTAAAATATATTCGATATACTGAAAATATTTTTATATATATCGTATACCAAAATTTTATATTCATATACCGTTACTGGTACCAAATTTTTTTATGGTACCATACCGCATTTTACCGTAAAATTTCGATAAATTTGATATTTTTTTATGCATAAAGTCTTATATATGCAGTATTTTTGGTATTTCCTCCACCCCTACATGTGATAACACGTTTTTCTTCATAGAGTAACATTTTTTTGTTCATATAGCTAGTAACATTTATTTTTTAGTAATATGTAACACTGTATACATGTCGTTGTAATACTATGTGAATAGTCATGTGTTACCATATGAACAACAATGTGTTACATTATGCTTTAATACGTGTTGCATAAGATATGAAATTATTTCAATATAACAATGCAGTAACACTTACACAAAATTATGTGCTCAATAAAAATTGAACCTGCAACCAAGTACATTAACAACAACCATGAACCACTAGATTACAACACATATTTGATAAACATGTCTTCTATAAATATATATTTGTTCGCCCTACTGAAGCCCACAACCCTTGCATGATCCGCGCCAGACCCAACTCGCAAATTTTTGAAAAAATTATTTTAATTATGATGTATTGCACATCTATGGTGCAATATTTCAAAAGAGTCTATTCTTTAATTTTTGTTATGAAATTTTCTAATACAAGAAAAATTTTATCATAAATTTTTTTCATCAAATCAATCAAAATCTATATAATGATAATAATAATTATTTACTAACTAAACAATTCAATAATAATTAGTATACTCATCATTGCTAATTAGTACAATCAAACACTTTCTCATTTACATTTCTTTTCACAAGCCAATCAGGCAATCGCCCCCTAAAATCTAACAATCATTAATTTATGTTTAGTTAATCCAATAGTTTCTATCTTCTATCAATCATACCAAATAAAATATTGGTATTGCATTTCAAATCTTTGAATTCGATCACACATATCATACATTAAAGTATGTTTTAATAATAAAATTCCCAGTGAACAATGTAATCATAATTAATTCAATAAATTATATCAATCACATCCACAAAACAAACAAGGTCTTATTGAATTGGGAAAGATATATTGATTTTCTTTAAATGAAAATATCTCCCCCAATTAGCTCAAACAAGAATATGTACTATATTACAAAGTAAAAAAAAAAAAAACAAATGGTCATGTAATTTTGTCCGCGTCAACAAATGGTCCTATAAGTTTTCACTTTATCAAAACTTTGATCCTTTTGATGTCAATTTTAATCCTTTACGTCGGAAAATTTTGAATTTTGGTTGGTAAAGTTACCGGAGATATGTTGTACTTAGCATACAAATTGACACGAAAAAAGTATCGAAATGACGGGTTCAATGAGAGTAAGAGAATATTATAGGTCTCAGATACTCACCGCAACGTAAAACACTCGCAATTAGCCATAAGAATAAATGAAATTCATGATCTTGAAGTCGTGATTCACGTGGAGGTGTAATCAAAATATGAAATTGAAGAGATGTGATGACGACCATCGATGTGATCAGAATTAAAAGTTGTTGTGTCCGTCTTTTTTTTTTTTAAACTGATTTGGGCTTCTATTTTTTCGGCCCAATCTTGAGTTAATTAATTATGTGGCCCGCATTCTCGGCCCAACTGATGAGGCACTCTTTTGAAATTCTGAGCCGTGCGATCTTTATTCTCATCGAACGGCTATTGTAGTGTGATACACTGACACCGCGCGCAACGGTATACATCGGGGAATCTGACAGAGGGAGGGTGTGTATTGTGTGAGGTAATTCTCCATTTTTGCTCTGGTTATTTTATCATCTTCTTCCCTTCGTCATGGCTAATTATCTGTAATTCATCATGAACAGATTTACAATTCTTCCGTTAATACCATGCGCACGAGAGAGCTACTACTAAAATACCACATGTGAGTGAATCCCATAATCAAACCATTATTACCCAATTAATACCTTCTAAAATGCGTTCGTTTCCAGGTGTTCGTTTGCCGGCCATAATCGACGTGCATTCCTCTGTTCCAAAAGCCCAGTGATGTTTATTTGCTATTTTTTTTACTTATTGTTCATGTTGAATTAAGCTATCCCCCTGGTTGTTTGGTATTTGTGTTGTCAATTGCTATTGGACTTTGAATCGTGTTCGAGTGATTGAGTTCGGGACATAACAAAAGTTAGGTCTATTTTACGTCAAAAAGGACTAAAATTGACACTAAAAGTTGATAAAGTGGAAACTTACATGACTATTTGTAGATACAGACAAAATTATACGGTCATTTGTGATAATATCTCCAATATTATCTTTTTCTAAAAAATAGACACTATATTAAGAAGACCATCCACACATATGACTGCTATATGAGAAACTCCACCCAACTATATATCAGAATAGGGATGGATTTAGAATTTAAAATTGGGGTAGGCTGAAAAAAAATTGAAGCTTCGTCGAATTAATATTTTATATTTACCAATAACAATTTTTTTAATATATTAATTTAGGTATGAGTCTTCGAAACATAAAATTCATTAATAATTAAATCTGAATATATATATATATATATATATATATATATATATATATATTTTTAATAAAATATATTTCAAAAGATTGGTGTTCACTTGGGCCAGACCTGAACCCAACCCATGTGGTTCATGGTTCACCCGACCCAAATAATTTATGATTTAGGGTTTAAGGTTCATGGTTTAGGGTATAGTATATTATAAAACATTCTATAATTTATTTGTGTAGAATTAATTATGTGGATAATGAGTTGGCATGACACCTCATTAATTTAGTGCCATAAAAAATCAAATAGTGGGTTCTATATCACTACTCGGTGGTGTGCTGTCGCACAAACCCAAAAATAAATAAAAGTGTCTTGACTAATCCACTAATGTAGTAGGATAAGTAAGGGTCGATCCCACAGGGAATAGTGTAATTATATTGAACAATTTGTGTATAAAAGCAATAAAAAGAGGGGGGGATTGGTTGGTTTATTCTAAAACTACTAAAAGACATGCAAATAAAAAGAATACAATAAATAAATAAAAAACTTGGATTTTCACGCATGTTTAATTTCTCAGTTCTGTTTTCTATGACTAATACGTGAATATAAAATCCATTTACCAATCAAGATAAACAACTCACAAATTCAGCGAATTTAACAAAAAACCAATCACTCAAGATATTGATAAAACATCCAACTATCATGCTTAAAACTCCACAAGTATCACAATACTCCGACCCAAGAATTAAAACAAAAAAATTCACACTCTACAAACTCACACCCCCACACTTAAATAAGTGCTAGTCCTCAAGCACAAAACTCCGAGGCATAATAACAAAAAATTGCAAGGGTGGAAATACGTAAAGTGGAACGAATTTACCCGATTTCAAGGATCTGGCGAAGTGAGAGCCCATGAATGTAGAGCTTTGGTGAGATGGAAATAAATAACGCTATGAAAGCGTGACAGGCTCGTGAGTATAACTCAAATTAACCTGTAAGCACAAGAGGAATAATAGAGACAATACACCTGCAATATCTCAAAATTTCTGGAACCTGAATTGTACACTGATGGGGTCAGTGTTAGTGTAAACTGTAGAAAACAGAACTGAGAAATTATACAGGCGTGAAAATCCAAGTTTTTTTTTTGACAAAAAAAATAAAACACGAAAAATTCAACAAAATTTTCAAATACTCCCTGGCAACGGCGCCAAAATTTGGTGTGATGTCGCACAAACCCAAAAATAAATAAAAGTACATTGACTAATCCACTAATGTAGTAGGATAAGTAAGGGTCGATCCCATATGGAATAGTGAAATTATATTGAACAATTCGTGTATAAAAGCAATAAAAAGAGGGGATGATTGGTTTGTTTATTCTAAAACTACTAAAAGACATGCAAATAAAAAGAAAACAATAAATAAGAACAGTCTAGTTCTCGGATAGCTTCCCCCTGAATAAATATCCACTCAATTAAAAATTAATGATATTCTTGACTCTATTCGAATCTTGCCCCTAGACTAGTGGTACGACCAAACTAGTCTGAATTGTTTCTTAAGTTTAATTAATTAGAAAGTACGACCCCTAATTAATCTATCCAAATGAACAACCTTAAAACATGTATTTAAGATTTAATCCACAGAATGCATTAACGAACCAAAACAATAGAGCAAACTAGACTATGAAAGCGAAACGTTCGAACCATATAATCTAGACTTCGTTATTCCTAGAGTGATCAGTCCTAGTTGCTACAATAACACATGAATATAATAATTACGGATTATATTATGTGAATTAGCTAGAATTGATAAATAAATAAATTAAGATGGCCAATCCTAATAAATCTATTAATCAAAACATGCAAAGCATATAAATAAATAACGAAGAAATTGAGATAGAAATAAAAATAAAATCATAGTCACTTAATTAAAAGGGCAAACCATTCAAGATTCGGCGTCTGTTCGTACTAGAAAAACTTGAATTCACAAACTCAAATCTCACTCTAAAATTGCGTCGTGCGTCTCTGTCTTCAAAAGCTACCCCGTGTAATTGATATCCCAAGCTTATATACTAGTAGGTTTATTAAAAAAATGTAATGGGCTTGATCAAAGCCTTATTTCCTTGCTACTCAGTCGGTCATCACCAATAAAAACATATCATGGGCCTAACTCTCTAATAATAAATAGAATAATGATGGGCTGGTCACTTCGTTATTAGTCTGCTCTGCTGCATCGACACTGAGACTTCGTTATTGGATTTTTCTTAGATGCCTGGCCCGATCAATTCGCATTTAATATATCTTCAAATGTGGCTCGTCTCAAACTTCATCAAAATACTCCAAAAAATGAAATTTAATAAAAATATAATATCATAGCCCACAAATACCAAAAGTAATAAGTCAGATAACTACGAGCAAAATAGTGAATTGTTGTTATAAAACAACCAATTAAAGCAAATAAATTACCCAAGAATCTCGACTTATCACTCTGTATATATAATACATTGATAAAATAAAAGGTACTCCCTCCGTCCCAACATTACTTGAACACTTGTCTTATTTAAACGTTCAAACATTACTTGAACACTCCCAAAATAGAAACAAATATAATATTAATACACTCACAATACACTTATTTTATTCCACTCAAACCCACTAAAACACATTTTACTTGGTTTGCGTGAAATTTCCAGTGTTCAAATTATCTTGGGACGGAGGGAGAATAATTTTTAATTTTATTCATATAAGTCATCAGTGCTTGACCAAGACTCATAGATAGTGATGAAGCTTTTTTGTGTAGAATTATTGGTAAAGTAGTACGAACTTCGTTCCACTTATACAAAGCAAATTAAGGTTAGTTTAGACAAACTTTTAGAAGATTAAATCTTTAGAAAACTGAAAACAATTACTGGAAAGTGATTAATTTCAATGAAATTAAATGCCACTAAAATGACGACCACTTCAAAAGTGATGTGAAAAAGATATATTTCAATTTCTAGGGAAGGAAAACCAAGCATACAAATAATGTACTTTAATTTAGCAAGTACATGTGAACATTGACAAATTCAGAATACTAAACAAAATAAATAAATAGTACTTCTGTATTTATATATAACTCAAAATTTGTTTTAACTATTTATTTCCAATTTATGCTTGACTTAGTCTGTTTTTAATATGTAAAAAAGTCCAATAATGTGAACAAGATAAAATGTAAAGCGAACTCACATTCTTAAACTATCTTTACCTACGATGTACTAAAAAAAAAAGAACCATTATTAATAAGTTTCAATTTCGCACCTGAAAGAATTAAAGAGTTGGAGCAAGCTCCTCCAAGGAATCTGCGATGTTACACTTAAAAAAATTTGTTAGTCATTATTATTATATTTAAATTTTCAACGTTGATTTTTTTTTTCTTTGAATTTTGATGACTCATATTTATGATCAATCGACTGTTTTCTGGTTGCGTCTAGTCCGTACACGGTACATTGATAACTAGAGTGTAAACTTATTGTTAGGTTTTATACTTATGTTACATATAGTTATGATATAATATTTGCACACCTGATCATCGATTCGATTCCCCAATTTTACTTTTCGTATTTCTTTTCACCCTTCAAGATTTTAGACACATTGATCCATAATATGATGGTTAATTTAATATTTTTTATTATATCACATGTCATCCATGATCCATTCAAATTATGTAATATAAAATGAAACACCAATAATAAAACAAGTGATTTCGTTAAGCTGATCATGGTCACTTTTGTGACCACCTTCCGATCATATGTGATTGCAAAATTATAAAGGTCTTACGTCCATGACACGTCAACCGATACTTACACGGGAGATGTATATAAATTATAGTAGTAACTTTCATATACATATACTCTTTATTAAAGAAAATACTTGGAAATGTCGAAATACATGCATTTAGCTAATTAATTTGTCATGAAAATTACGTCCTCGGTCCTCCTCCTCTCTCTTTCATACCCAACCGAGGGCCGGGAATAATATTTTTTAAGGACAGTAACTTAGAGATGGTTGTGTTTTAATGATAACAATTTTACAGAAATGAAAATATAGGACAATATATTTTAAAATTTTATAAATGTAGGACAAACAAACTCAAACCTCACATGACATTTCAGCCCATGATTTGAGTTTATTCAGGCTCGATTGTCCCACACTTACAAATTTTAAAACATATTGTCCTATATTAATTTACATATTCTAAAACATATTGTCCTACATAATTCACTACAAGAAAATAGTGCATTGCCTACATAATTTCCAACAAAATTAATTCCGTCCTTAAATAATAAGGATTGCCTACGACGTGCCTACATAATTTTCTAATCCTATAGGACATTTCCTAAACTACAAATATAATTGCCTAGAGAATTTTTTGTGTAGGTAAATTTGTCTACGGAAATTATAAATGTGTAAACACTTTGTTCATAGGTAATTTGTTTGTCTACTAAAATTCTAAAAATTCTATAGTTGTTCCCGTGTTCCAGTGTTTTTTCCTTAGAAGGGGACACTTAATAGTTGTTTGAGTTAATTGTGTTGTACCATTGTGGTGTCAGTACAAAACAAAACAAAACATGATAACATATGAATTGGCGCCCTATCTATGTGCATTGACATTTTTGTATAGGGAAAATTGCACTTTTGGTCCCATAAGAATATTCTCATATTAAAATGATCGCAGTTTAAGCACTTTTGATATGGTCAAAGAGGCGAACAGGGCAACCAGTCGAGCAAAAGATTGATTTAGACGACCAAAAGAGTGCCTTATAAACAAGTAAATGCAAAGGTCAACTAGGATGACGAAGTTGAAAACGTGGCAGCATCACATGAGTTCTTGCAAGACACGAAGTCTCCAGCTCATGCTTGCCAAACCAGCTCATGCTTGTCAAAGTACTATAAATAGAAGAAAAAAGAACAAGAGACGGGTTCACAAAAAAATTTCCCAGAGTGGTGAAGTTCAGAAAAAATTCCCAAGTACTCTCATACGTTGAGAAAAACCCCTAGCACTCACACACTTTCTATCCAAATCATCTTCTTTCATAGAAGTTTTCCCCATGAGAAGTATGGTGTACTGTGTATGTAAATCTCGCAATATGACATCCCTGGCTTGGAATGCCCCCAGAGTAGTCATTTCTTGACGACTAGGTCAATAAATTCCTGTTATTTACCGTATATTGTACACGTACTTATTTTGTTTGTGAGTTGTTATCAAATTAGCCACATAATATTCTCCGTAAAAAATGACTCGCAACATAGCACTGTATACATGTCGTCGTAATACTATGTGAATACTCACGTATTATCATATTAACAACAATGTGTTACATTATGTTTTAATACGTGTTACGTAAGATATGAAATTATTTCAATATAACAATGTAGTAACACTTACACATAGATGGTAACACACAAAAACTTGACAAATTTTTTTTTTAAAAGTTATGTGCTCAATTAGAATAGAAACTGCAATCAAATACATTAACAACAAACTTGAATCACTAGACTACCACACATAATTGATAAACATATCATTCTATAAATATATATTCGTCCGCCAACAAAAGCCCACAACCATTAGTCCTTGTCTGACCTGCTCCCCACCCAACCTGTGATTTTTTTTTAAAAAAAAATACCTTAATTATGATGTATTAATTGCACATCTATGGTGTAATATTTAACAAGAGTTCTCCTTTTATTTTTTTTATAAAATTTTTTAATACAAGAAAAATTTTATCATAATTTTTTTTTTTTCAAATCAATCACAATCTATATAATGATAAAATTCTTATTTTCTAACTAAACAATTCAATAATAATTAGCGTACTCATCATTGCTAATTAGTACTATCAGACACTTTCTCATCTACGGGAGGTGTATTCAACAGGGATTCTATTGGATTTTTTTGGACTTTAAAAAGTTCATGTATTTAGAAAATTCATCGACTCCATGCAGAGTTTTGCTGACTTTTTTTTATTGATTTACATGGATTTTCATAGACTTGACAGGATTATGGAATACACTTTTTTTATTGATTTACATGGATTTCCATAGACTACGACGCTAAAATTATTGATGCAAATGTATATGTAACACACTTGTATATAAAAAAATTTATCCAAGTTGTTTAGGAAAAATACCAAAATATATTAGTTCCAAAAAAAATATATTATTATTCTCATCTTCATTCCCATCATCTTCATTTTCATCACCGTTATACCTCGGCCTCATTTCCCACATAGCATTAGCACTACTCGTTCTCCATGCATTAGCTCCGTTCTTTGTTGTAGTTGACTTTGAGAAAGCAATTTCGTTCTTTGTTGTAGTTAGTTTCCGTACTTGTTTAAATAGAAAAATATTACATGTTTAAATAGAAAAAATATTACTTGTATAAATAGAAAGATATTACTTGTTTAAAAGAAAAGTATAACTTTTTTAGATGAAAAGTATAACTTGTTTAAATAGAAAAATATTACTTGTGTAAATGAAAAGTATTACTTGTTTAAATAGAAAAATATTACTTGTTTAAATAGAAAAGTATAACTTGTTTAGATTAAAAATATAACTTGTTTAAATAGAAAAATATTACTTGTTTAAATAGAAAAGTATTACTTGTTTAAAAGAAAAGTATAACTAGTTAATTTATATGAAAAATATAACTTGTTTAAATAGAAAAGTATTACTTGTTTAAATAGAAAAATATTACTTGTTTAAGTAGAAAAGTGTTACTTGTTTAAGAGAAAAGTATTACTTGTTTAAAAGAAAAATATAACTTGTTTGGATGAAAAGTATAACTTATTTAAATAGAAAAGTATTACTTGTTTAAATGAAAAATATTACTTGTTTAAATAGAAAAGTATTACTTGTTTAAAAGAAAAGTATAACTTGTTTAGATGAAAAGTATAGATTTTTAAATAGAACAGTATTACTTATTTAAATGAAAAGTATTACGAAAGTTTTTTTCTTCTGACCTTTCGTCTTCAGAGTTCTCTAAGAGAATACGTAGAAATCTCTGGTTGTTAGAAGAGATTTTGGAGAGTGAAATCTGTTTATATTTTTTAAAGAGAATCAAAGAAAATCCATAGAGTATTAAAATCCATAGACTGTTGAATACCTAAAGATTTTTTAAGACTTTTTAAAATCCGTATTGAATACCTCAGGATTTTTAAAGACTTTTAAAAATTCGGATTGAATACCCCCAGACTTTGAAAGTCTAAAAAAATCCTACAGACTCCACAACCAATACACCCTCTACATTTCTTTTCACAAGCCAATCAGGCAATCGCCCCCTAAATTCTATAAGTCGTCATACCAAATAAGTCTAACAATCATTAATGTATGTTTAGTTAATCCAATAGTTTCTATCAAGAATAGATCTAGTGTGAAATTTTTTATGTATTAAAATCTATAAAATTGTCCTAAATCAATCATCTACCCCCTAAACACTAAATAATGAACATTAATTATGATTTATTCGGGTCGGGTGAACCATGAACCACAAACCACTTAATTTTGTCTCATCTTCACCAATTACAGAATTTGATTGTAAATTAAAGTTTTTTCATGTATAAAAATTTTCATACTAGACTTTGTCTTATATCAATCTATCAATCATACCAAATAAAATATTGGTATTGTATTTCAAATAGATCACACATATCATACATTAAAGTATGTTTTAATAATAGAATTCCCCAGTGAACAATGTATTCATAATTAATTCAATAAGGAGTGGGTCTCATGTGCACCCGGTACATTGTACACTCATATTGCATTTTAGAATCGTGCAATTATACAAAAAAGAAACGTGCAACTATTCCAAACATAAGCATGCAACTATGTTCCCATATTAACAGTTGTATTTTTCTGTATAAATAAGTCGTACTTTTCAACATAACAAATTGCACGCTTCTAAAATACACTATGAGTGCACGGTGCACCCGGGTGCATACAAGACCTAGCCTTCAATAAATTCTATCAATCACATCCACAAAACAAACAAGGTCTTATTGAATTAGGAAAGATATATTGATTTTCTTTAAATGAAAATATCTCCCCAGTTAGCTCAAACAAATATGCACTATATTATCAAGAAAAAAAAATCACAAATGATCATGTAATTTTGTCCGTATTAACAAATGGTCCTATAAATTTTCAATTTATCAAAACTTTAGTCCTTTTGATGTCAATTTCAATTCTTTACGTCGAAATTTTTTGAATTTTGGCTAGTAAAGTTACCGGAGATATGTTGTATGCGTAGCATACAAATTTACGAAAAAAGGTATTGAAATGACGGGTTCAAAGGAGAGTAAGAGATTATTATATATAGGTCTCGGACACTTTCATAAACGTAAAAGCACTCACAATTAGCCGTGGGAATAAATGAAATTCATGATTTTGAAGTTGTGATTCATGAGGAGGTGTAATCAAAACATAAAATTGAAGAGATGTGATGTCGACCGTCGATTTGAACATAATAAAAATGTTAGGTCTATTTTAAGGCGAAAAAGACTAAAATTAATATTAAAAGGATCAAAATTGATAAAGTGAAAATTTACATGACTATTTGTAAATACAGACAAAGTTATACCATCATTTGTGATTTTATCTCCAATATTATCTTTTTCTAAAAAATAGACACTATATTAAGAAGACCATCCACACATAGGACTGCTATATATATTAGAAACTCCACCCAACTATATATCAGAACTAGGATGGAAAGGGTTATATCACTTTGACCCAAATACATCCCAACTCAACTCGAACCTGATGTTTGACCCGTCATTACTAATTTAATCGAGTAACACTCCCGTGAACCAGATCTATGCATAAATTCTATCACTTTTATGGGTAAAAACTATCACTGTTATGCACAAAAACTTTCACTGTTTAAAAACATAAAGCATTTTCAAAACAGTGATTGATTTTGTACATAACAGTAATAGTTTTTATGCATAACAATGAGTTTTTGTACATAACAGTGATACTAAATGAACCGAGTTCACGGTGAACTCGGGTTCACACAAGTTTTTGTCAATTTAATTTCCTGATTCTATATAACATTATCTTTTGTTTTATATATTTTCCAAAAAAAAAATTATTTTATACAATTATGTAACATAGCATATCAATCTCAGAACAGACGTATATATATTATAAAACCAAAATAAACAACTTTATAATTTCAAAATAATTTCAAAAGTAAAAGAATTAATGAATTTCAAAAATTATTTCTCTCGATCGGCACACTTTTCATAATCATCCTCAATTATTGAAAAAGGTAAATTAAAAACTATAAGAAATATATATATATATATATATATATATATATATACGTGCATGAAATAGTGTAAATACGTATTTAAAACTGCATGATCTCTCATAAATCATAAATTCCAAATTTTCTATATATCCTTTTATTATATTTCAATTTTAATTATATATATTTATATATCTTAAAATTTTTAGTTTAAAATAATGAAATTATATAAACCTACATAATATATCTGCCACAAATTTAGAAACCATTGGATTTTCCCGCAAAAAAATATTGCTAAATTGGGAGACGAATCTTTAAAAACAATATTAACAAATCTTTGTGATGAGAGAAAAAATCTTTGGTTTAATTAAATTAAATTTTTAAAGATCTCGCCCATATTTATAATATTTATAAAGATCATATATTCACACCTCATCTATTACACTTTCACACCCATATATATTATGCTAAAATTTATATTTATAAGAATCATATATTCACACCTCATACCCATATATATTCTGTATAATCACGCCTAGGATTTCATTTTTCTTCCTTTGGCTTTGTTTGTTTGTTAATTTGGATTTGGTCGTCGGTCAAACACCGCTTGATGGAATAATTTTTTTTATTTGGAGAAAATATAAGAAGGATTTTTATAATGGGTGGTATATATAGTTTTGTTATGTATATTGAATTTTTGGAAAATAATTTGAGTTTCAAATTTATTTTATTTTGTATATTATAGGGAGTATTGAGATAAGTAATTTGAATTGTTAATTGATCATGAGAGTTTTGATTTTGTTATGAATGAGTTTCTAATTTGCACGTTATTATTATAAAAAATTTCGAAATCTATTTTACTATGACTTTTAAAATAATTGTGCAATTATAACCGTGCAACGCACGAGTTTAATAGTATGTATATATAATACATTGATAAAATAAAAGGTATAATTTTTAATTTTATTCATATAAGTCATATCAGCCCTTCACCAAGACTCATAGATAGTGATGAAGCTTTTTTGTGCAGAATTAAAGTAGTATGAACTTCGTCCCACTTATACAAAACAAATTAAGCTTATAGTTTAACTTTAGACAGACTTTTAGAAGATTAAATCTTTAGAAAACTGAAAACAATTACTGGAAAGTGATTAATTTCGATGAAATTAAATGCCACTAAGATGACGACCACTTCAAAAATGATGTGAACAGATATATTTCAATTTCTAGGGAAGGAAAACCAAGCATGCAAATAATGTACTTTTTTTTTTACAAGAAGAATACAACTCAACTAGAACAATTAATCTCTCTCTAGCAAAGCTAATTCTTCAAACCCAACTCGGGGGAAGACCTGACTCGAACCAAGATAGAGGATCGGAGGAGAATGACACAAATTCCGCTAAACTGGGAACGACCCTGTATATGAGTTCGTGTTATATGGACTAAGCCCGCACTAAGGCATTATCCACCGCACGTCGTGGCACATATATTTTTGTCCTGCTATCAACCGGAACTTCAACCGCAGCGCATCTTTCTTTCTTTCTTCGTCTGGCTCTGCAAATTGCTTCTGCACCCGCTGTAACAAACCCATAGAGGGCGGAGGGAACCTGCAATAGACTCATAGATGACAGAGAATACCCAAAGAGGGTAGAAAATCCCACTTAAATCCCATTAAAGGGGGGGCAGCGTGTCTCGAACCCAGGACCTCTTCGTGAACATTGACAAATTCAGAATACTAAACAAAATAAATAAATAGTAATTCGGTATTTATATATAATTCAAAATTTGTTTTTACTGTCTATTTGTTTCCAATTTTATGCTTGACTTAGTATGTTTTTAATATGTAAAAAAGTCCAATAATGTGAACAAGATAAATGTAAGGCGAACTCACATTCTTTAACTATCTTTACCTACGAAGTACTAAAAAAAATAAAGGAACCATAAAAAAAAAAAATTCAATTTCACACCTGAAAGAATTAAAGAGTTGGAGCAAGCTTCTCGAAGGAATCTGCGATGTTACACTGAAAACATTTGTTAGTCATTATTATTAAATTTAAATTTTCAACGTTGATTTTTCTTTTTTTTCCTTTGAATTTTGATCAATCGACTGTTTTCTGATTGCGTCTAGTACGTACACGGTATAACTAGAGTGTAAACTTATTGTTCATTTTTATACGTATGTTACACATATATATATATATAGTTATTATATAATCTTTGCACATCTAATTTTTAATTCGATTTCCCTGTTTCACTTTTCCTATTTCATTTCACCATGCAAGATTTTAAACACATGTATCAACCCATAATATGATGGTTCATTTTATATTTTTTATTATTTTATATGTTATCCATGATTCATTCATATTATGTATAATACAAAATGAAACATTAATAGTGAAACATGTAATCTCATTCCCTGGGCACTTTTGTGACCACCTTCCGATCATATGTGATTACAAAATTATAAAAGGTCTTACGTCCATGACACGTCACTACAAAAAAGGCGGTGTTTTACGATGGATTTAGCGACGGTTTTAACCGTCGCAACAAGGATTTGCGACGGTTTTAGCGACCGTTTATCATGATCCGTCTGGAAAACGAGGGTCGCTAACATGTAGCGGCGGTTTTAGTAGTCCGTCGCTAGGTAGCGACAACTATTTTCCGTCGCACAAAATATCGACGGCTATATTCCGTCGTAACATAGCAACAGTTTTGTTGACGGTTATGTGGGTCTGGGCACGGGTCCGAAAATCCATCGCTAAACCGTTGATATATTGTCAACGGTTATGACGTCAAAATACCGTCGTTAACAGCGACGTTTCTCCGTCGTTAACAGTGACGTTTCTCCGTCGGTATTAGCGACGGAAATATCCATCGACATTTGCAATGGTTATCACCGTCGGTATTAGCGATGGTGAAAGGCGTTGCTAACGCCGTCGCTATATCGTCGCTAAATCGTGAATTTTTTTAAAAAAAATGGCTCACTGTGGTTCGAACCCGGGCCCGGGGAGCACCCGGGTGGGCACCGAACCACCTGAACCACGAACCATCTCGAACCCAACCACCAAGCATCTCATATATAAGCCACCAAGCCTCCCAATTAAATTGGACATTTGTTCGCTCCCATGGGGAATTGAACACGGGACCTTGGGCGCCTAAGCGATGATCAATTCCGCTCGGGCACTTGCTCTTTTGCGTTTACTCAATGAATTTAATTATATATGTCTTAAAATTCATTTTTTTTCTAATTTTTTTAAAAATTCTTTATTTCAATTATCTTATTTAATAATTCAATTACATTTTAATATAATAATTTATATTTTTTATTTATAAATTATAATTAAATTAAAATATATTAAAATTGTATTTTTTAAACTTATTTTTAATAAAATTAATTCTATATGTGCTAAAATTCATTTTTTTTCGATTTTTTTTAATTCTTTAATTATTTAAATTATTTTATTTAAGAATTCAATTACATTTTAATATAATAATTTATATTTTTTATTTATAAATTATAATTAAATAAAAATATATTAAAATTATATTTTTTTAACTTATTTTTAATAAAATTAATTCTATATGTCCTAAAATTCTTTTTTTTTTGAATTTTTTTTTTTAAATTCTTTATTTCAATTATCTTATTGATTACAAAAAAATAATTCATTACAAAAAAATAGTGCATTGTCTAAGGAATTTCCAACGAAAATAACTCCGTCCTTAAATAATAAAGTTTGCCGATAATTTGCCTACATAATTTTCTAATCTTATAAGTCATTTTTAAACTTTTTTTTTTATAACACGGTATCCGGCTTAAGGGCCGACTAATCCGGGGGACCAGAACCCACCGTCTACTAGCGGGGGCCCCACTTCAAGCTAGAGCTAATCTCTGTATGTACTGGCCCATCTCAAGAGTTGATCGCACCTGAGAGGGTTCAAACCTGAGACCTAGAGAGGAGTATACTTCTAAGTCCCAAGCCTACAACCACTATGCCAACCCTTGGGGGTTATAAGTCATTTTTAAACTATAAATATAATTGCTTAGGAAATTTTTTGTCTAGGTAAATTTGCTTAAGAAAATTATAAATGTGTAAACACTTTGTTCATAAGTAATTTGTTTATCTACTAAAGTTGTAAAAATTCCATAGTTGTTCCAGTGTTCCAGTTTTTTTCCTTACAAGTGGACACTTAATAGTTGTTGGAGTTAATTGTGTTGTAGCATTATGGTGTCAGTACAAAACAAAACATGATAACATATGAATTGCCGCCCAATCTATGTGCATGGACTTTTTTGTATAATTTAGGGTCAAATGTCAAAATTGTACCAGCTAGTTGGAGTCCAAAACTGAAATAAGTCAAAATATTTTCCTTTTTAAAGAAGCTGCTTTGCCCCACAGTGATGGAAATTTACGTACGCATTAGTCCCTCCGAAAAGTTGTAGTAATTCCCCTAATGGGGCTACTTGACTTCTCCTCCAGTATTACATCCTCCAATTTTGTCAATTCTACTTCAAATTACATAAATAAATTAAACTAGTCATGAGCATGTTCATAATTCCACAATAATTTTATGCCAAAATATTATCTTACTACGTTGGTTCCGTACAATATTAACTATTGAAGACGAACACGGAACAACTAGGGTTTTGTCTACATATATAATGATTGAGCCATATATAATTCATAGTTGCATAACGAAACTAGAGAGAGAAACAAGAGAGAGAGAGAGAGAGAAGAAAATGGTGAGGGCACCTTGTTTTGATAGTAATGGAATAAAGAAGGGAGCTTGGAGTGAAGAAGAAGATAACAAATTGAGGGCGTTTGTTTTGACACATGGCCATTGGAATTGGAGATTGCTCCCCAAATATGCTGGTAATTAATTCAATTAGATTATCCAATTTAATTATCATTTCTCTTGTTTGAAAATATATACTTAGTTCTACTTAGATACATATTAGATCATCAAATTAATTTGGAGTTCTGAAATTGAAAACTATATGTGTACTGTAGATTAATTAATTTCTTAATTGTGTGACTGAATATATTTTGCAATTTTTGAAATTAGGTTTGGCAAGATGTGGGAAGAGTTGCAGACTACGGTGGGTGAATTATTTGAAACCAGGCTTGAAAAGGGGGAACTTCACCAAACAAGAAGAGGATCTCATCATCAAATTGCATGCCCAATTGGGAAATAAATAAATATATATAAATATATATCCAACAACCCTTTCTTAATCAATTTCTTCAATCTAGTATAATTAAGATCAATATATATATAATTCAATTTATTTCTTAATTAATTAATTAGTTATACCTAGAAACTATATATATGTGTATTTTGGCATCGATTGCTCCACATTTTGAACAATTTAAAAAATATATAAATATATATATATATTATTCATATATATATATATCATTATATAATAACTAATGCCCATAGTATATAATGCTATGATATCAATTTACTTATTCTTAATTAATTAGTTATACCTAGAAATATTATGATATTATATTTTTATAAGTGTAATTTTATAAATTTTATACAAATTCTCATGAACCTTGGTTTCATCGTATATGTTAATCTTAAAAATAATGAAAAAACCCTAAATTAAATACTTTGCTTCAACCACCAGTGTATTAATATAACTCAATTATGTTTGTGCAGATGGTCGATGATTGCAACATATTTACCAGGAAGACCCGATAATGACATCAAGAACTTTTGGAATGCACACATAGAAAAACGAAGTAAACGCATTAATCCATATCCCAAGAAGGTTAAATGGCAAACTAGTGAATTAGCTTCTCATGTGTTGAAGGAAGACAATTTATCCTATACTTCTTCAATCAAAATTCAAGAACCCTCATTGCCATTTGATGCTAATTTTTCGCAATTTGATTTATGGCCTCATCATCATAATTTGCCTCCTTTGATAGATGAAGAGTTTTTCTACAACGATCATCAATATCGTGATGGTGATATAATGTCTTGTGAACATGTTGCTCAACCCGCGGTGCAAGCTGGGAGTAATTTGTTGATTGAATCTTTTTCTACTTCAACTTTTCAAAATGGAAGTTGTTACGATGTTCCAGCTCCACCAGTAGTACTACAAGAAGAGGGAGGTTTTTATGATCCTTTATTTGATCTCTACTTCAGTTTTTAAATGTATTTCCTTAGCTAGCAAAAAGATGATAATAGTTGATATGCATATGTTTGAAATGGTACTAGAATATTGTAATATATATATATAAATTTACATCAAATTAATTCTTTTGTGTTAATATATAAATTATGAGGCACACTTGCATGAGACCATCTCACGGTGAGACAAAGTGTAATTTGAGCATTGACGCTTTAACATTTTGGAAGGGGTGGGTGTTAATTGTGCTAAATTGATGCGAGTTTTTGTCATAAATTATATAGGAAAAAGTGTATATACGGATCAATTTAATGGTGTGTATAGATTTCAAATACTAATAAACAACTCGCTTGTAAAAACTCGATAATAAAGTTAGCGTGCACGTTATCTTGGGACGGAGGTAGTATAAAATAAGCTTGAATATATTTTAATATTTGATATGATTTATTAAAGCTTTGTTCGAGCTTGCTAGTTAATTACAAAATTGGCCTTTAAACATCATTTGTTGTAAAGTAATAACATACTAGACAAGTCACAAGTTTCAGTAATATCTTTTAAATTTTAACTAGAGATTGCACTCTAAAAATGAAAAGAACTCCTCGAGATGGGGCACAATAATACCATGAACTAAATTTTAACAATTTGGGGCCTTAGCAATTCACAGGCTTTTATAACCACTAACTATATCACAAATTTTGGACATTCATGCATAGACAAGATATCTAATTGATACATCAGAGCAAATGACAATTTAATCTAGGGCATTTTTTCATTCAAAATATTTACATGTACATGAATCAAAATCACCTTGTGTGCTAGTTTGATCTTTTTTTTCTCATCGAGCTCGAAAATTAAACATATTCATATTATGTGTCACCAAAGTACCACGTCAAATGTGCCTTCTTCAAGTGGCTGATCACGCCATAATTGTCCTTGATTTTCCCCACTATATGGACTCCAAGAAATCATTCCATCATCCGAAAAAGAATCTGAGAATTCGGATGTATAATCATTCCGACATAATTCGAAATCGAAAAATTGTTCCCCCAGAAATGGAGATAGATCCATTTTGAGTTGACTCATGCATGTTTGATCATATGATTCGATAAAAGAATGTAAATCAACTAGGTCATTGACAGTTTTAGGGTTTTCATTTGTTGTACAATAGTCGATTACTTCAGATGACGATGATTGTTCCTCGTATGGTGTACTCTCTGCCTTAACTATCACTCTAGTAACACCATCACTTCGTTTACTGCGCTTCTTTATGTGGGCATGCCAGTGATTCTTGACCTCGTTGTCTGTGCGACCGGGCAATTTTGCAGCAATGGTTGACCACCTGCACGTAATTTAAATTAATCAGAATTCATTTTATCATTTTACGAGGAAAAAAGTTTTCTTGTTCTTTCTATTTTTTTAGAAAATCGAACTTTTCTTTTAATAGTCAGTGTCCACATCAAATCCGAGCTCGGAAACTCGCATTTTTAACCGATACGTGACTTGCACATGACTGAAAATGATAAAATTTTCTTTTTTTCAATAAAAATGGGACCAAAATTGGACAATCAAGATAGTTAGGGGACCAAAATTGGATAGTTAAATTTTTTTGGGACTAAAAACGGATTACAGGAAAATTATGGGACCAATTTTTTTTTCTCATCATTTTATCATAGAGGAGTAGGTACAAGTTATTGAAAATAAATTGATAGAACTCATTTTTATCATGAAGGGTTAGGAAAATTACAAATATTATAATATAAATTGATTAAAAACTCATTTGGTTAATTTATTTTATATTGTCATAAAATATTTATTGAATATAAATTGATCAAAAACTCATTTGATTCATTTTTATTATCATAAAGTATTAGGAAATTTACAAGTTATTGAACTTATGATTGAGGTTCTTACTTGTTACCAAATTGGTTATGCAATTTAATGATGAGATCTTCTTCATGTTTGGTGATCTTTCCTTGTTTGAGGCCGGGTTTCAAATAATTCATCCAACGTAGTCTGCAACTCTTCCCACATCGCGCCAGTCCTGAACAAATTTAGGAGAAGAAATTTCAGTTCTGCAATTTTTTAAATAATATTATTATCTAATAAAATTAAGATCTTGGATATACTATTTTTTTATAATTATCCGAATCATTACAGAGAAGAGAACTATTGTCATTTTAAGTTGACTATAAATAATGAATGCTTATGAAACTATGATTAATATATCATACATACTCAACTTGAAATTTCATGACTTTATCAAATTGATTGAACTGGTTATATTAATTGTATATATATTATTAATAAGGTGCTCAATCTAAGTTAATTTGTGGCTGTGATTAATTTCATGGATCCAGAATTAAGGAACTCAGCCTAAGTTATATGATTTCATATATAAAAAATATAAAAAACATCAAACGTGATTCTACATTAAACTGATTATTAGTTACTCCCTACGTCCACCAATCTTATGCACAGATTTTTACACGCGTTTTTGCGAGGGAGTTATATATTAATAATTGAAATGATAAAATGACTTTTAAGGAAGAGTATGATAGATAAGCCCCTCATCTATCATACCCCTCCTTAAAAGTCACTTTATCATTTTAATTACTAATACAAAAAACACTCGCAAAAATGCGTGTAAAAATCAATTGTGCATAAAATTGGTGGACGGAGGTAGCATTGTTAATCCGGGCCGGGCTAAACGGGCCGGCCCGTTTAAACCTATTATATGCAGGGTTAGGGCCGAGCAATGGGAGGCCCGTTTAAAATCGGGCCTTTTTGGCCCGGACCGATTAGCCCGCGGGCTAAACGGGCTAGCCCGCGGGTTAACCGGGCCAACCCGTTTAGCCCGTTTATATTTATATATACTCAATTTTTATTTTTATTTTATTTTCTAATTTTTTTAATTAATTTTTTTTAAAGTTTTTTCACACATTTAAATAAGGCAAAAATCAATTATGGCCAATCAATTACAAATTAAATATTTCTATTTGATTTAGTCAATTAATAATTAATCCTCTTCAATTCAATATTTTTTAACAGTTTTGAATTTCTATTGAATTGAATAAATAAGTAAAATATTAATCCAATATAAAATAATAATATAATATTTTTATAAATTCTATTATGAAATTTGTTCATAATATGAAACTGATATCATTATAATTATAAATTAATATTATGGTATTAATTTATAAATGTGATACAAATTTTATATTATTAACTAATTTCATGGGAACTTTGCTCAATTATGTTATTAAAGATGATGGGAACTAATTTTATATTTTGAACATTTGTTATTAAAGATGATGGGGCAGTCTGGATCGAAATTTTTGTCATTATGTAATGTTAATGTTTGAACATTTTTATTTTTTATTTTTTTTCGGAGCCCGTTAGGTGGCCCGTTTAGCCCGCAACCCGCTAGGGTTAGGGTTAGGTCTCAACTATTAGAGGCCCGTTTAAAATGAACCGCTTAAGGCCCGGGACCGTTTGGCCCGTAGCCCTGTAGGGCTGGCCCTAATGGGTTAGGGCCAACCCGTTTAACAATACTAGACGGAGGAAGTATTAGTTATAACCAGTAATAATACAAATAAATATAAACACATTATAATTTCCTAGTTGAAATTCAAGAAATATATAAGATGATCGGAAAATTAAAGCTCCGACTTACCGGCGAGTAACGGCAGTAACCGCCAATTGGGGTGGCCGAATTGGTGAATATGAGACCTTAATAAGTTGTCTTCTTCAATACTCCAAGCACCTTTTTTCACTCCATTGCTGTCAAAACGAGGTCCCCTCACCATTTTGATTTTGCTTTCTTCCCTTAATTAAGTTTGATTAAGATTGATCTCTCAAAACAACCTTAATTACATCGCTCTTATATATGGTCGGACCAAAAACGGACAAATTCAAGAAGCGTGTTTTTTTCAGTCAACGCAAACGAAGTAGAGTACGAAGCCGTAATTCTCAACAAATAGAATTTCATGGGTGTAAAAAGTTGTTTGAGAAGAAGTTGGAAGGAGACTTCGTAGTCAAATATATTGGATATGACTTTTGGGTTTAATTTGTACGTAGCTTTTACACCCCGTTGAATGTTTTGTTTGGTACTCGAGTTGGGATAAATAAATAGTACTCCCTCCATTACTAACTCGATTAAACATTCACTGAGCACACGAATTTTAAAAAAATAGTTGTTTATTATTATTAAAAGAGATAAAATTATTTTTTGTTGGGATTAAATGGTAAAAGTAGTGACATTTATGTAAATTAAATGAGATGAAGTTGACTTTAGTGTTGAAAAAATAATGACATTGGATGTAATATTGAGATATTTGAATGTTATAGATAAAGGAGAAAATTTTGTTTTATTACCATTTATTAAAGTGTTCAATTGAGTTTGAATCGATTGACTTTTTTTATAAATGTTCAATTGAGTCAAGGAGGAGGGAGAGTAATACTAATTTAAAGGGTGTTGCTAAATGGTAGGAATCACCCCGGGGTGAAAAGGGTAAAATGACTTAACTACCCTTAATGAAATCGTGATAATTTCAATTTTGACGAACCAACTATACCCTAAACACTAAATAATGAACCATAAATCATGACCTATTCGGGCCGGGCGAACCATGAACCAGTAGGGCCGGGTATAAAATATTTAAATAAGGGTACTAAGGTAAATTTACACATATAAAGGGCGTTCACCCCGGGTGAATCACCCCATTTAGTATTACCCAATTTAAATTAGGAGGGGTTTTTTAGAATATATATTGTGGATTAGTACAACTACAAAGCTTTAAGGTGGATTACATAAATACTCATATTTTGATTTTGGAAAATCGGGCCCCTTTCTTTTTCTAAGGCAACAACACATGAGACAAACATATGTTTGGGTGGAATACTGCAACAATATTCTCACACTGCCCAAATTTGTGTGTATATATATTCGGGTGAAATACTCACTATCCCAATTTATAAGTTTTGTGTGACACGATCTCAAGAATGAGATGAAATTTTATTTTAATATTAAATTTTACTTTATTTTAAAATATGATTTATATAGGATCATAAATTTACATATCATACAAAATATAGAGTAACACCCATGTTAACCAAGTTTATACATGAACTTTATTACTATTATATACATAAAATTATCATTATTATATAAAAAAACTATCACTTTTTAGTTTTTATGTATGACAATGATAATTTTTGTACATAACACTGATGTTAAACAATAGAGTTCGCCGCAAACTCGTTCGCACAAGTTTTTGTAAAATATATGTCATAAGAACTCACCTCATATATAAAACCGTCTCACATAATCTTTTGTTATTTTTATACGTTTGACTAACATTTAGGTGAATTTGGAGATGGTACCTTTTTTTTCCCAAATAGAGATGATTACCGCTATATCTATTTTAAGTTTCGGTTTAGTTCAAAAAGTTGCTTCATGCTTGATCTACATATTGTATTCTTAAGATTAATTAATTCATACGTAGGTATATTACGTCTTAATTTCTTCAACTAGATACTTATTTTATACGTGTGAGGTTCAGCCGTCAAGTAAGTCCAAAAAATTCAGCTAATAATTAAGAGAATATCTTGTGTGAAATATTGCACGCTAAGTTATGTGTAATATATCACAATTAAGACAAATTGACTTAAAATTCGCGGGTCAGGGCGGGCCAGGCGCGGGTGGGTCGGGTCTGGCGTAGGTGCGGGCGGGTCGGGCAGGGGGAGCATGGGTTGTGGGCTGTTGGGCAGGCGCATATGTATTTATAAAAGGATATTTTTATTGAATATGTGTTGTAGCCCAGTGGTTTAGGTCTACTGTTAATGTGTTTGGTTGCAGCTTCGATCCTTATTAAGCACATAATTTTTAAAAATATTTTTTTTTCTAGTATTTGTGTGTTACTACATCTATGTATAAGTGTTACTATATTGTTATATTGAAAAAACTTCATATCTTATGTAACACATATTAAAACATATCGTAACACATAAAAATTCATAAGGTAACATGAGTCATGAGGTAACACAGTATTGTTCATGTGGTAACACATGAGTGTTCACATAGTATTACTAAAAAAATATGTGTTACTACATGAACAAAAAGTGTTACACTATGAAGAAAAACGCGTTACCACATGAACAAAACCAGTACCAGCACGAAAGAAAATCCCCAGTCCAAAATTACAGATTTAAAGAACAACTTGATGTGTTACTACATGAACAAAAAATGTGTTATCATATGAGCAAATGAGTATTACTACATGAACAAAAACCAGTACAAACGCGAAAAAAATTCTCAGTCCAAAATTACAGATTTACAGAACAGCGTGAAAAGAGTGCAGAAGCATCTGAAAAATTGCGCCCAGAAAATCAAAAGGAAAACGAACGGAAGGACCTGTAAATTTATCAGGATGAGAAAACTGAAAAAAGGGAGAAGAATATGGAAGAATTTGAATAAGAGAAAGAACAGAAAAGAAAGAACAAAAGAAGAGAAGAAAAAATCTAAAATCGCACCACTGTAAAATCTGCAAATCGCAAGGAAGAAGAACGCGAAGAAGAACCCTAAAATCAAGAGGAAGAAGAAAACGGGCAGCGCGCAGGATTTGAAATGGCCATGGGCCTGACCCGTGAAAAATAAATATATCTCCTATTTTGACTTATTGCACATAAATCACACTGTGCAATATTGCATACAAGTTTTTGTGAATAATTAATAACTATATATAACAACAATATTAAAAATATATTATACAAATAATTAATAGTCTATATACAATAAGTGTGAGCTGAATATCATGAGCCTTTCAGCTGTTGTAAGGACGGAATATGTATATCTGCGTGTATAATTATATATATTAATTAATATGTATGTGAAATAATAATTTTTTATCCTTCTAGCTTATTTAGACTTATGTGTGTGAACTGTGAAGTATATAATTTTACGGTAGACAAAGTCTAGTATGAAAATTTTAATACATGAAAAAATTTTAATTTATAATTAAATTCTGTAATTGTTAAAGGTTAGACAAAATTGAGTGGTTTATGGTTCACTCGGCCCAAGTGGTTCATGGTTTACCCGGCCTGAATAGGTCATAATTTAGGGTTCATTATTTAGACTGCGTTTATTTTGAGACTCACACGGATGGACTTAGGACCTTGCGCTCTCCGTCTTATACGAGTTTGAAATTTAGTGTCTGGTTTTCAAATTTCATATTCCATCTACACCTACAAATACCTATAAAATATATTATTATTTTTTCCAATACATCACACTTTATACACTTTATTACACTTCTCAATATAATATAATAATACAATATTAATCATTATTAAACATTAATTTGACATAAAGTTAAATATCACACTACTCAAATCTCAAAACAAACACATACATTTATTATTCATTAAGAATTCTAAATCTCTGGATTCTAAAACTTAAACTTTCTCCGCACACTTAAATCCTAAAACAAACGCAATCTTAGTGTTTAGGGTGTAGATGGTTGATTTAGGGCAATTTTATAGATTTTCATACATGAAAATTTTCACACTAGACCTACTCTTTACTGTAATGCTAAATGAGGTGATTCACCCCGGGGTGAACACCCTTTATATGTTTAAATTTATCTTAGTACTCTTAATGAAATATTTTATACCCGTCCCGACTGATTCATGGTTCACCCGACCCTAATAGATCATGATTTAGATTTCATTAATTATTTAGTGTTTAGAGTATAAATAGTTCATCAAAATTGAAATTATCACAATTTCATTAAGGACAGTTAAGTAATTTTACCCTTTTCACCCCGGAGTAATTTCTACAATTTAGCAGCACCCATAATTTTATAAGTATAATATCTTTTTTTCCCATTTTTCATGGTACTCTTGCCCCCTAAAATCCTGGATCTGCTAATGTATTGATAATTAATGGAAACAAGATAACATTTTATTTCCTATAAATAGATAAATAGTACAGGTATCTTACATTGAAAATAATGCAAAATATTCTGTCATCTTTCAGTATATATATAATATATTCATGATTACTAATGAACAAACAAAAGCGGCAGCAGCAGCCCACGTGCATTAATATAAGTATTGTATATATCAGGTGCTCCTTTCTAATTTAATATGACATGTATTTTTTAATATGACACAAACATATGCGTCTTATACCTGATCCATGTAATACTCATTAATTAGCAACTTGTATTTTTCAATATATTAAACGCATTGTCACCTCGCATTATCCAGGAGCCTAATTCTTGCAAATTGCAATGATATGAAATATATTATAAATGAGACACACTTGCATGAGACGGTCTCACGGTGAGACGGGATATAAATTGGACATTAACGCTTTAACACTTTGGAAAGAGGTGGGTGTAATTTGTGCTAAGTTATACTCATCTCATATGAATTTTTGTCATTATTAAATCATCACGTAAAGGTAATTTTGGTTCCAACTATTACACTATTCCTTTCTTGATATAGATTCTAAAATGACAATCGATCGGTAAATTAATATATTTCAAGTGTCCGCCCGTCGGTTAATATTTCATTATATATTGGGATTACATTTTATTTAGTTAAGTAATTTTTGTTTCGTTTTGAAATTGATCCTGATTATTTTGACTTATTGATTTCGGTTTGTGAGCTATTAAATTTTTTGAAATTGATCATTTAACCTGCTGCAGTAGATTATCAAATAGATAACTGCGACATGTGTAATTATTTTATTTTTTTCTTTAATTTCGAAATGCCACCTGAACTTTTTTAGTCCAAATAATTTTATGTTGAGATTTTTCTGCCATATTTTTTAGTGAGTGTTGTTTCCATAATAAAATTGGCTTGAAGCCCAATTCCCTGATGTGACGAGTTGGGAATCCACCCCGGCCTTATTAAAGAGTTCATACGACTTTAGAGGTCGGTCCACGTCGAGCTCGACAAATAAGTAGTTCGAGAGAGGCGAACTCGATCCCCAGGCGATAAAGAAAGGCAAGGTGACATAATGGGCAATCTCGATAGAGATCCTTCAACGGTCTTATTAGGAGATCTACTATAAAAAAAAAAAACAAATCAACTAAAAGAATATCGGGGAACGTTTTAAGGAACAAATAGAGTAAGAAATCAGAGCTATCAGAGAGATCTCAGATGCATTAAATGAAGATTGCCATTTTTTTTGGAAAGAAATCCTTTGATAGGATTTAAGACAATCAAATAAGGAAAGAGAAGTAGCAAACAAGTTATTGCCCCCGGCTAAGGGCAACAACACGGTCAGAAGACGGGACATAATCGAGCTCGCTCCCAGACCCCGAGGCGAGATCGACATCAGTTTTACACAAAATTCTTGTCAAGCATTTAATGTTATATAGTTGACTCTTAACTAGGGTTAATAGTAAAGGAGCCATGGTTCCATATTTTATAATATAAATAGGGCGTTTATGACTCAAAGGAAAGATTCTAATTTTATGAAAGACAAACCTATTGTCATATACTCTTGCATTTATTTCTTCATGATTAATGCTCAAGAACTTATTTATTGTTCATCATTTGAACATTTATTGTTTGATTAGCTAAACATTAAAGTCATAATCATTATTCAATCTCTCATTATATTAGCTATCAACAGGGAGGAAGAGTGATTTCTGTGTATTTTAATTTATTTCTTTGATTTCCAATTAATTTAGACTCGGTAAACCAACTCGTTTCACTTTGTCTTTTAATATACAAATTGTTTTTAACTCCGACATAGAACCCGACAAAAATTACTAGGATTAAAAAAGTTCAAGTGGTGCATAAAAATTAAAATAATAATAATTATGCATGCATGAGGCGATTACCTGTTTAGTGACATGCTGCAACATGTTAAAATATCAATTTAAAAAAATTAAATATTTACAGGACCAAAATAAAAAAAACATAATTTCAAAACAATGCAAAATTACTAAACTACAAAAAATTAATCCTTTATATATTATACAAAATCTGGATGAATAAAACTCCATATGCTTTTGTATAATTATGCATATAATCATTAATATTGAATTATATATATATATATATATATATATATATATATATATATATATATTTAGTACTGGAGGATCAATTCATCTTATTTGAATATAAATTATTAAATTTGTATTAAAAGAAATGGACTAACATTCCTAATAGTAAGTTTTTTTTAACATGGACTAAATCTCATGTAAACCCAAATTCACATTAAATTATATTACTATTATGTTTATACACTATATCACTATTTAAAAAATAAAATATTTTTAAATAAATAATAATTTATAAACATAAAAGTGATAATATATATATATATAACAATGATATTTAAAAAAATATAGTTAATCGTGAATTTAAATTCACACATGTTTGTGTCTTTTTTTTCTTCTTAAAGGCAAGTTTCTATCTTTTATATGAGGTAATCATGATTTTTAATTTTAATTTTTGAAAGGCAAGTTTCTGTCTTTTATATGAGGTAATCATGATTTTTAATTTTAATTTTTTAAAGGCAAGTTTCTGTCTTTTATATGAGGTAATCATGATTTTTAATCAATATTAATCAAATAACGCTCAGCTACTTAGCTCAGTTTATAAGTAGCGTAATGGTATAAGTTTATACATAAACAAATTTCACATCAAAGAGTTTGTGCCTGCAATTAATTTCATCAAATTATATAGCTTTCCTCTATCTGTTTGATGCTCAAACGAGAGGTTAGATGTAATCCAAGAGTTTTAAATGAATTGACCAATTCATTTAAGAGTCCGCGATCTAATTTCTTGTTCGAGCATATGAACTTGATAGTTTTTTGGGCTTATTTTAGCAGCCTCGATAGGGATGAACTTTTAGGGTTTTGACCCAGTTGCGCCTATTAATTTCAATCAGATTCATTGTAATTGTTATCACTTAAAATTAGTAAATCTTCTGGCTTTGTAGCACCTCTAAACGTAGTAATTCCTGACCAATTGAATAATCAAATCTGTGTTATTTAATTTCGTGTTCTCTTAACTTCTCCATAATTGCAGTTAAATTCTAACATAGTTGATATTATTACACATATCAGAGCATGTATATGCGATCGATCTGCACGACAACTTGGGGAGATTTTTTTTTTTTTTAATTTGATAAATGAAGAAAGTATTGTTGATCAGGTATTCTTTTCCTTGGATATAAAAAAACTCCATGTTCCAAGAAAGTAGAGGATGAATTTAATTTTTAAGTCAATCAAAAATGCTGTCCGATGACAAATTAAAGCTGCAAAAACACATGTGCTTTCTCACACGTCAAACAAAGTGGAACAACATTTTATTTCATAAGTTGGAAATATATAGTGACAAGAGCCATTAATGATGTATTTGGAACAATTACACGAAATAAAATACTCAATTATGCAAGTTGGATATTTCTTTAGTAGTTTTTTAATTGTTTAATTTCTCAAGTTAATTATGATGGATGATGGATCCAGATCAGGATACATGCAACTGCGGATTGATCATATTAATAATATAATCCTATTACATTAATTATATCGATATATAGCAACAAATTAAGTGATCAATTATTTGTTTATAATTATCATCAAGTCGGTTGCTTGTGTCGGAAGATGACGTCACAATTGTTCGTCACAACTCACAAGCAACAGCTATTGTGGTGCATTACTTTAATTTTCCAAGGCAAATTTCATTAATTTTCGTAAAAGGTAAATAATCGAATAAAAATATATGTGCATGATTGTATCAGAGGTAAATTATATTAGCTAGTGAAAGATTGATGAGTAACACTCCCGTGAACTAGGTTTATACCATAAACTCTAATTCAATATGATCCATTTTAAGTGGGTTGACCCGAATATTCACCCTCCCCTCATTCATGCCTCACACGCTGCCCCGCCATTTGCCCGATCCACTGATCCACCCCGGATTCAACCGCGGATCGTCGTCATGGCCGCTACACAGAACCTTGTACAATTTGTCCTCCTCTTTACCTCCAAAAAATGGGTGCACCAAAAAGAGGTCGCGCGATCATTCCAGCCACGAGCCGTCGCGTCGCGCCATCTCGCCGTCATTCCACGCTCATATATATAGCAAAGAATAGTTTTTTACGATAAATGATTATAATTTTTTAAATAAAGGATAGTTTTTTTTTGTAACAAATGATAGTTTATGTGTAACAGTGAAACTAATTATATCATATAGTGACAATAATAGTTCTTCTGAGTAAAAGTGATAGTTTTTCTGAGTAATAGTGATAGTTTTTCTGAGTAACATTGATAGATTATGTATAACAGTGAAACTTATTATAGCATAGAGTGACAGTGATAGTTTTTCTGAGTAAAAGTGATAGTTTTTCTGAGTAACAGTGATAGTTTTTCTGAGTAACAGTGATAGTTTATGTGTAACAGTGAAACTTATTATAGCATATAGTGACAGTGATAGTTTTTCTGAGTAAAAGTGATAGTTTTTCTGAGTAATAGTGATAGTTCTTCTGATTAACAGTGATAACTATAAAATTATCATATATATTGTCGTCGAAAACGCCGATCGTCTACCAATGCGCGGCGACATTCGCGGCGAGGTAGGGAGGGGAGGATGGGTCGCGACGGCATGGTGTGGGGAGGAGGGGAGGGAGGGTCGCGACGGCCAAGGGAAGGTGGTCACAAGGGTTTTTTCGGGTGGAGAGGGGAGGGATCACATCTGCATGCTCAAGTATATATATCTGACCCATTTTTAGTGTATGGGTCAGGTTTGATTCGAGTTTATAGCATGAACCAGATCTATACAAGTTTTTGTCAAGATTGATGGAGAATATTTTGTAATATTCACTTTCTATCATTCTAAATATTTATTATATAGGATTAAATTGTTGGTTTAGAATAATTTCAAAGATTTATATACCGATATGTTTTCATATTTGTCATTATACTTCTTGAAAATTAAGTTAGAATTTTATGTTTTAATAATATAAATAAGTGCTTTATAAGGAGTGATTTCAAGATCATTGGGGGTAGAAGTGTTTTATTCTCAAGATTATTCCTACTTTTGAGATGTAGTCTCAATCTATGTCAAAGATGCAGAAAATTTGTTTAGGGGCCGATTAACGTTGTTATTTGGTGTGTCTCTTCTTGTCATGCCCTTGCTATATATCGATCCATCGAATTACTTCATCGATATTTATGATATAATTCATTTACATTAATGTATTTTAATTAATTTTAATATTGTTTGAAATATAATTGATTAGGATATATATATATATATATATATATATATATATATATATATATATATATATATACTATCATTATGTTATAT
This sequence comes from Stenogyne calaminthoides, assembly GCA_037126765.1. Classification (NCBI taxonomy): domain Eukaryota; kingdom Viridiplantae; phylum Streptophyta; class Magnoliopsida; order Lamiales; family Lamiaceae; genus Stenogyne; species Stenogyne calaminthoides. The sequence continues at coordinate 37,746,534 of JBBCBC010000007.1, read as the reverse complement.
CTTCATATTAACGATTTTATTTTTTGGCAAAAAATTGCATACAAGTCATATGTGTAATTACAGGTTAATTAATTATTTTTTTATATTTTTCTCGGGTCTGCAATGCTCGGGTCGGGCAGGGCTTCTTCTTCCTCGCGTTTCTTCTTCTTCTTCCTCGAGCTTTTTTTATTTTTTTCGGCTTCTTTTTCCTTGTGTTTCTTCTTCTTCTTCCTCGCATCGCAACAAAGGCGATTAGATCTCAGTTTTGATTTTTTTTCGCTTGTACTAGTTTTTTGTTCATGTAGTGACACGTTTTTATTTATAAGTTAACACTCTTTTGTTCATGTAGATTTTGTTCATGTGATTAGGGGTGGACGGTACGACATACCGAAAATTTTCTCGTCATACCGTTACCGTACCGAAATTTTTCGGTATATAAAAAATTCATACCGTTGTCATACCGAAAATTTTGGTATACCGAAATTTTGATACCGAAAAAAATCATATCGTTGTCATACCGAAAATTTTGGTATTTTTGGTATACCGAAATTTTCGGCATACCGTTCCTGTCGATATTTTTAAAATAACCTGTATTTTTTTATGAAATACAACATGTGATCACAAAATAAGTTTCAATAGTCCAACACAATAAAATAAGTTTCAACAGTTCAACACAACAAAATAAGTTTAAACAGTTCAACACAACACATATTAAAAGAAATAGAAATACATTATGTTTCATTACTAAAATAATACAAATCACGATTAAAGAAAAAAACACAATTGACTCTCAAAGTCCAACATCTCAAGAAACCTGCAAAACACAAAAAAATAATCAATTAACATATTAGAATCCATTAATCAAGTCGAATAACAATAAGTTCAAGTATAACAAACTCAAGTTTTACATATATGGCTCTAAGCTCTAACTTTGTTTGAGGTTGACTAGAACTTCTTTAATATACCATATTCACAAATTATTAATTATGTTTAGGATTAATTAGAGAATATCTTGTCAATTTCTTCAATTTCCTTGTACAAATCAAATCCTTGCACTTTTCTCTAAGTGGTTTTTTAACCCACTAGTACTTCCACCCGTCATTAGAATCTCTGTGCCACAATATTTGCATGTCCCGATTGGTTGTTGGCTCCCATCACCCAATGTCCGAGTCCCCTCTATACAATGCTTCCAATATATGCTCCTCTTTTTGAGAACTGTGGGAGGCTTTGTTGAATCTATTGTGTTTGGTGTGTCGGATGGATTCGACATTGAATGAGAAGATTCTTGATTCCATTCTATATATAAAAAAAAACAGTATAATAATAAAGTTACCAAACATGTTCAAAATTATACTCTTGTAAGAATTTACATTCACTTCTCAACTTCAACCCAACTTCCAAAGAAACCTCTTGAATGTCTCTACAACACAAAATATTGCGAGAAATCCTTATTATATAAACATCAACTTCCTCCATTTTTTGACAAAACAAAAGTTGTCCCTTCACAAACATCCCCACAAAATCACTCATAAAAGTATTTAATTAACCACATACGTAACTGTAAACATTAATCACATATTATGATCAATCGCCCATCCGCTTTCAATTTCATTCCTATTTCCTACTTAGTTCATTAACCACAGCAAAAACCCTAACTCGACAATACGAATGCCAATGGAGGTTTTGTGCAGTAAAAAGTACAAATTCCACCATAACATCAACTATTTTCGCCCAATTCAAATTCTAATCGAGTACGCTAGGTAACAGGAAACCTCAATTAGATCTTAATGTGCGGAATTAAAAAAAGTTGAAGCTAAGAACATGCCATTAGAGGTCGTGGACAATGATAGGGAGTAGAAAGTGCTCGCAGCCGAGTCGAGAAAGATGAAAAGACAACTAAAATTGAAAGAAATAACACATTACCAGACAGAGCGGTATGCGACGGCGGCGAGAGGGAGGGGCGAAAGCGGCGAGAGGGAGGCGGAGCGACAACGGCGAGAGGGAAGCGAGGGGACAGCGGCGAGCGCAGTCACAACAGTGGAGAAAGGTATGTGAGTCGAGTGGGAGTGGGGGATGTAGACGGTAATACGAGAAGGGCGGCGGGCGGCGGGGAAGGGGGGGTGACAACGAGGGGAGAAGTGGAGAAGGGGAGAAGCGGCGCTGAAAAATGAAATGTGTTTGTTTAGGGATTGTGACCTTGTGTATATATATATATAATATAATTATTATTTATTTTTTTTAAAAAATATATGAAATTCAATACATAATATATCGGTATACCGAAAATATTTCGGTAATATTTCGGTATACCGATAATCGGTATACCGAAATATTTTCGGTATATCGCGGTATACCGAAATTTTTATATTCATATACCGTTATCGTACCGAAATTTTCGGTATGGTACCATACCGTGCCAAAAATTTCGATAAATTTGATATTTTTCGATACGGTAAGTGCGGTATACCTGTATTTTCGGTATTTCCTCCACCCCTACTTGTGATAACACATTTTTCTTCATAGAGTAACATTTTTTTGTTCATATAGCTAGTAACATTTATTTTTTCGTAATATGTAACACTGTATACATGTCGTCGTAATACTATGTGAATAGTCATGTGTTACCATATGAACAACAATGTGTTACATTATGCTTTAATACGTGTTGCATAAGATATGAAATTATTTCAATATAACAATGCAGTAACACTTACACAAAATTATGTGCTCAATAAAAATTGAACCTGCAACCAAGTACATTAACAACAACCATGAACCACTAGATTACAACACATATTTGATAAACATGTCTTCTATAAATATATATTTTGTTAAGCCCTCATCAAGCCCACAACCCTTGCATGATCCGCGCTGCACCTAACTCAAATTTTTGAAAAAAATATTTTAATTATGATGTATTGCACATCTATGGTGCAATATTTCACAAGAGTCTATTCTTTAATTTTTGTTATGAAATTTTCTAATACAAGAAAAATTTTATCATAAATTTTTTTCATCAAATCAATCAAAATCTATATAATGATAATAATAATTATTTACTAACTAAACAATTCAATAATAATTAGTATACTCATCATTGCTAATTAGTACAATCAAACACTTTCTCATTTACATTTCTTTTCACAAGCCAATCAGGCAATCGCCCCCTAAAATCTAACAATCATTAATTTATGTTTAGTTAATCCAATAGTTTCTATCTTCTATCAATCATACCAAATAAAATATTGGTATTGCATTTCAAATCTTTGAATTCGATCACACATATCATACATTAAAGTATGTTTTAATAATAAAATTCCCAGTGAACAATGTAATCATAATTAATTCAATAAATTCTATCAATCACATCCACAAAACAAACAAGGTCTTATTGAATTGGGAAAGATATATTGATTTTCTTTAAATGAAAATATCTCCCCCAATTAGCTCAAACAAGAATAAGTACTATATTACAAAGTAAAAAAAAAAAATCACAAATGGTCATGTAATTTTGTCCGCGTCAACAAATGGTCCTATAAGTTTTCACTTTATCAAAACTTTGATCCTTTTGATGTAAATTTTAATCCTTTACGTCGGAAACTTTTGAATTTTGGTTGGTAAAGTTACCGGAGATATGTTGTACTTAGCATACAAATTGACACGAAAAAAGTATCGAAATGACGGGTTCAATGAGAGTAAGAGAATATTATAGGTCTTAGAGACTCACCACAACGTAAAACACTCGCAATTAGCCATGAGAATAAATGAAATTCATGATCTTGAATTCGTGATTCACGTGGAGGTGTAATCAAAATATGAAATTGAAGAGATGTGATGGCGACCATCGATGTGACCAGAATTAAAAGTTGTCGTGTCCGTCTTTTTTTTTTTTTAACTGATTTGGGCTTCTATTATTTCGGCCCAATCTTGAGTTAATTAATTATGTGGCCCGCATTCTCGGCCCAACTGATGAGGCACTCTTTTGAAATTCTGAGCCGTGCGATCTTTATTCTCATCGAACGGCTATTGTAGTGTGATACAATAATCGACACCGCCAAGAACGGTATACATCGGGAATCAGAGGGAGGGTGGGTATTGTGTGAGGTAATTCTCCATTTTTGCTCTGGTTATTTTATCATCTTCTTCCCTTCGTCATGGCTAATTATCTCAGAATTCATCATGAACAGTTTACAATTCTTCCGTTAATACCATGCGCACGAGAGAGCTACTACTAAAATACCACATGTGAGTGAATCCCATAATCAAACCATTATTACCCAATTAATACCTTCTAAAATGCGTTCGTTTCCAGGTGTTCGTTTGCCGGCCATAATCGACGTGCATTCCTCTGTTCCAAAAGCCCAATGATGTTTATTTGCTATTTTTTTTACTTATTGTTCATGTTGAATTAAGCTATCCCCCTGGTTGTTTGGTATTTGTGTTGTCAATTGCTATTGGACTTTGAATCGTGTTCGAGTGGTTGAGTTCGGGACATAACAAAAGTTAGGTCTATTTTATGTCAAAAAGGACTAAAATTGACACTAAAAGTTGATAAAGTGGAAACTTACATGACTATTTGTAGATACAGACAAAATTATACGATCATTTGTGATAATATCTCCAATATTATCTTTTTCTAAAAAATAGACACTATATTAAGAAGACCATCCACACATATGAATGCTATATGAGAAACTCCACCCAACTATATATCAGAATAGGGACAGATTTAGAATTTAAAATTGGGGTAGGCTGAAAAAAATTTGGGTATATTAATTTACCAATAACAATTTTTTTTAATATATTAATTTAGGTATGAGTCTTCGAAACATAAAATTCATTAATAATTAAATCTGAATATATATATATATATATATATATATATATATATATATATATTTAATAAAATATATTTCAAAAGATTGGTGTTCACTTGGGCCAGACCTAAAACCAACCCGTGTGGTTCATGGTTCACCCGACCCAAATTATTCATGATTTAGGGTTTAAGGTTCATGGTTTAGGGTATAGTATATTATAAAACATTCTATAATTTATTTGAGTAGAATTAATTATGTGGATAATGAGTTGGCATGACACCTCATTAATCTAGTGCCATAAAAAATCAAATAGTGGGTTCTATATCACTACTTTGTGGTGTGCTGTCGCACAAACCCAAAAATAAATAAAAGTACCTTGACTAATCCACTAATGTAGTAGGATAAGTAACGGTCGATCCCACAGGAAATAGTGTAATTATATTGAACAATTTGTGTATAAAAGCAATAAAAAGAGGGGGGGATTGGTTGGTTTATTCTAAAACTACTAAAAGACATGCAAATAAAAAGAATACAATAAATAAGAACAGTCTAGTTCTCGGATAGCTTCCCCCTGAATGAATATCCACTCAATTAAAAATTAATGATATTCTTGACTCTATTCGAAATCTTGACCCTAGACTAGTGGTACGACCAAACTAGTCTGAATTGTTTCTTAAGTTTAATTAATTAGAAAGTACGACCTCTAATTAATCTATCCAAATGAACAACCTTAAAACATGTATTTAAGATTTAATCCACAGAACGCATTAACGAACCAAAACAATAGAGCAAACTAGACTATGAAAGCGAAACGTTCGAACCATATAATCTAGACTTCGTTATCCCTAGAGTGATCTGCCCTAGTTGCTACAATAACACATGAATATAACAATTACGGATTATATTATGTGAATTAGCTAGAATTGATAAATAAATAAATTAAGATGGTCAATCCTAATAAATCTATTAATCAAAACATGCAAAGCATATAAACAAATAACTAAGAAATTGAGATAGAAATAAAAATAAAATCGTAGTCACTTAATTAAAAGGGCGAATCATTCAAGGTTCAGCGTCTCTTCGTACTAGAAAAACTTGAATTCACAAACTCAAATCTCACTCTAAAATTGCGTCGTGCGTCTCTGTCTTCAAAAGCTACCCCGTGTAATTGATATCTCAAGCTTATATACTAGTAGGTTTATTAAAAAAATGTAATGGGCTTGATCAAAGCCTTATTTCCTTGCTACTCAGTCGGTCATCACCAATAAAAACATATCATGGGCCTAACTCTCTAATAAAAAATAGAATAATGATGGGCTGGTCACTTCGTTATTAGTCTGCTCTGCTGCATCGACACTGAGACTTCGTTATTGGATTTTTCTTAGATGCCTGGCCCGATCAATTCGCATTTAATATATCTTCAAATGTGGCTCGTCTCAAACTTCATCAAAATACTCCAAAAAAGCCTGAAATTTAATAAAAATATAATATCATAGCCCACAAATACCAAAAGTAATAAGTCAGATAACTACGAGCAAAATAGTGAATTGTTGTTATAAAACAACCAATTAAAGCAAATAAATTACCCAAGAATCTCGACTTATCACTCTGTATATATAATACATTGATAAAATAAAAGGTACTCCCACCTTCCCAACATTACTTGAACACTTGTCTTATTTAAACGTTCAAACATTACTTGAACACTCCCAAAATAGAAATAAATATAATATTAATACACTCACAATACCTTTATTTTATTCCACTCAAACCCTTTAAAACACATTTTACTTGGTTTGCGTGAAATTTCCAGTGTTCAAGTAATCTTGGGACGGAAGGAGAATAATTTTTAATTTTATTCATATAAGTCATCAGTGCTTGACCAAGACTCATAGATAATGATGAAGCTTTTTTGTGTAGAATTATTGGTAAAGTAGTACGAACTTCGTTCCACTTATACAAAGCAAATTAAGGTTAGTTTAGACAAACTTTTAGAAGATTAAATCTTTAGAAAACTGAAAACAATTACTGGAAAGTAATTAATTTCAATGAAATTAAATGCCACTAAAATGACGACCACTTCAAAAGTGATGTGAAAAAGATATATTTCAATTTCTAGGGAAGGAAAACCAAGCATACAAATAATGTACTTTAATTTAGCAAGTACATGTGAACATTGACAAATTCAGAATACCAAACAAAATAAATAAATAGTACTTCTGTATTTATATATAACTCAAAATTTGTTTTAACTATTTATTTCCAATTTATGCTTGACTTAGTCTGTTTTTAATATGTAAAAAAGTCCAATAATGTGAACAAGATAAAATGTAAAGCGAACTCACATTCTTAAACTATCTTTACCTACGATGTACTAAAAAAAAAAAAAGGAACCATTATTAATAAGTTTCAATTTCGCACCTGAAAGAATTAAAGAGTTGGATCAAGCTCCTCCAAGGAATCTGCGATGTTACACTTAAAAAAATTTGTTAGTCATTATTATTATATTTAAATTTTCAACGTTGATTTTTTTTTTTGATTTTGATGACTCATATTTATGATCAATCGACTGTTTTCTGGTTGCGTCTAGTCCGTACATGGTACATTGATAACTAGAGTGTAAACTTATTGTTAAGTTTTATACTTATGTTACATATAGTTATGATATAATATTTGCACACCTGATCATCGATTCGATTCCCCTGTTTTACTTTTCGTATTTCTTTTCACCCTGCAAGATTTTAAACACATTGATCCATAATATGATGGTTAATTTAATATTTTTTATTATATCACATGTCATCCATGATCCATTCATATTATGTAATATAAAATGAAACACCAATAATAAAACAAGTGATTTCGTTCAGCTGATCATGGTCACTTTTGTGACCACCTTCCGATCATATGTGATTGCAAAATTATAAAGGTCTTACGTCCATGAAACGTCAACCGATACTTACACAAGAGATGTATATAAATTATAGTAGTAACTTTCATATACATATACTCTTTATGAAAGAAAATACTTGGAAATGTCGAAATACATGCATTTAGCTAATTAATTTGTCATGAAAATTACGTCCTCGGTCCTCCTCCTCTCTCTTTCATACCCAACCGAGGGCCGGGAATAATATTTTTTAAGGACGTAACTTAGAGATGGTTGTGTTTTAATGATAACAATTTTACAGAAATGAAAATATAGGACAATATATTTTAAAATTTTATAAATGTAGGACAAACAAACTCAAACCTCACATGACATTTCAGCCCATGATTTGAGTTTATTCAGGCTCGATTGTCCCACACTTACAGATTTTAAAACATATTGTCCTATATTAATTTACATATTCTAAAACATATTGTCCTACATAATTCACTACAAGAAAATAGTGCATTGCCTACATAATTTCCAACGAAATTAATTCCGTCCTTAAATAATAAGGATTGCCTATGACGTGCCTACATAATTTTCTAATCCTATAGGACATTTCCTAAACTACAAATATAATTGCCTAGAGAATTTTTTGTGTAGGTAAATTTGTCTACGGAAATTATAAATGTGTAAACACTTTGTTCATAGGTAATTTGTTTGTCTACTAAAATTCTAAAAATTCTATAGTTGTTCCCGTGTTCCAGTGTTTTTTCCTTAGAAGGTGACACTTAATAGTTGTTTGAGTTAATTGTGTTGTACCATTGTGGTGTCAGTACAAAACAAAACATGATAACATATGAATTGGCGCCCTATCTATGTGCATGGACTTTTTTGTATAGGGAAAATTGCACTTTTGGTCCCATAAGAATATACTCATATTAAAATGGTCGCAGTTTAAGCACTTTTGATATGGTCAAAGAGGCGAACAGGGCAACCAGTCAAGCAAAAGATTGATTTAGACGACCAAAAGAGTGTCTTATAAACAAGTAAATGCAAAGGTCAACCAGGATGACGAAGTTGAAAACGTGGCAGCATCACATGAGTTCTTGCAAGACACGAAGTCTCCAGCTCATGCTTGCCAAACCAGCTCATGCTTGTCAAAGTACTATAAATAGAAGAAAAAAGAACAAGAGACGGGTTCACAAAAAAAATTTCCCAGAGTGGTGAAGTTCAGAAAAAATTCCCAAGTACTCTCATACGTTGAGAAAAACCCCTAGCACTCACACACTTTCTATCCAAATCATCTTCTTTCATAGAAGTTTTCCCCATGAGAAGTATGGTGTACTGTGTATGTAAATCTCACAATATGACATCCCTGGCTTGGAATGCCCCCAGAGTAGTCATTTCTTGACGACTGGGTCAATAAATTCCTGTTATTTACCGTATATTGTACACGTACTTATTTTGTTTGTGAGTTGTTATCAAATTAGCCACATAATATTCTCTGTAAAAAACGACTCGCAACATAGCACTGTATACATGTCGTCGTAATACTATGTGAATACTCACGTATTACCATATTAACAACAATGTGTTACATTATGTTTTAATACGTGTTACGTAAGATATGAAATTATTTCAATATAACAATGTAGTAACACTTACACATAGATGGTAACACACAAAAACTTGACAAAAAAAAAATTTAAAAGTTATGTGCTCAATTAGAATAGAAACTGCAATCAAATACATTAACAACAAATTTGAATCACTAGACTACCACACATAATTGATAAACATATCATTCTATAAATATATATCCGTCCGCCAACAAAAGCCCACAGCCCTTAGTCCTTGTCTGACCTGCACCCCACCCAACCTATGATTTTTTTTTTAAAAAAAAAACCTTAATTATGATGTATTAATTGCACATCTATGGTGTAATATTTAACAAGAGTTCTCCTTTTATTTTTTTTATAAAATTTTTTAATACAAGAAAAATTTTATCATAATTTTTTTTTTCAAATCAATCACAATCTATATAATGATAAAATTCTTATTTTCTAACTAAACAATTCAATAATAATTAGCGTACTCATCATTGCTAATTAGTACTATCAGACACTTTCTCATCTACTGGAGGTGTATTCAACAGAGATTCTATTGGATTTTTTTGGACTTTAAAAAGTCCATGTATTTAGAAAATCCATAGACTCCATGCAGAGTTTTGCTGACTTTTTTTATTGATTTACATGGATTTTCATAGACTTGACAGGATTATGGAATACACTTTTTTTATTGATTTACATGGATTTCCATAGACTACGGCGCTAAAATTATTGATGCAAATGTATATGTAACACACTTGTATATAAAAAAATTTATCCAAGTTGTTTAGGAAAAATACCAAAATATATTAGTTCCAAAAAAAATATATTATTATTCATCATTATTATTCTCATCTTCATTCCCATCATCTTCATTTTCATCACTGTTATACCTCGGCCTCATTTCCCACATAGCATTAGCACTACTGCGTTCTCCATGCATTAGCTCCGTCTTTGTTTGTTGTAGTTGACTTTGAGAAAGCAATTTCGTTCTTTGTTGTAGTTAGTTTTCGTACTTGTTTAAATAGAAAAATATTACATGTTTAAATAGAAAAAATATTACTTGTATAAATAGAAAGATATTACTTGTTTAAAAGAAAAGTATAACTTTTTTAGATGAAAAATATAACTTGTTTAAATAGAAAAATATTACTTGTGTAAATGAAAAGTATTACTTGTTTAAATAGAAAAATATTACTTGTTTAAATAGAAAAGTATAACTTGTTTAGATGAAAAATATAACTTGTTTAAATAGAAAAATATTACTTGTTTAAATAGAAAAGTATTACTTGTTTAAAAGAAAAGTATAACTAGTTAATTTATATGAAAAATATAACTTGTTTAAATAGAAAAATATTACTTGTTTAAATAGAAAAATATTACTTGTTTAAGTAGAAAAGTGTTACTTGTTTAAAAGAAAAGTATTACTTGTTTAAAAGAAAAATATAACTTGTTTGGATGAAAAGTATAACTTATTTAAATAGAAAAGTATTACTTGTTTAAATGAAAAGTATTACTTGTTTAAATAGAAAAGTATTACTTGTTTAAAAGAAAAGTATAACTTGTTTAGATGAAAAGTATAGATTTTTAAATAGAACAGTATTACTTATTTAAATGAAAAGTATTACTTAAAAAATTTTTTTTTTCTCGACCTTTAGCCTTCGAGTTCTCTAAGAGAATACGTAAAAATCTCTGGTTGTTAGAAGAGATTTTGGAGAGTGAAATCTGTTTATATTTTTTAAAGAGAATCAAAGAAAATCCATAGAGTATTAAAATCCATAGACTGTTGAATACCTAAAGATTTTTTAAGACTCTTTAAAATCCGTATTGAATACCTCAGAATTCTTAAAGACTTTTAAAAATTCGAATTGAATACCCCCAGACTTTGAAAGTCTAAAAAAATCATACAGACTCCACAACCAATACACCCTCTACATTTCTTTTCACAAGCCAATCAGGCAATCGCCCCCTAAATTCTATAAGTCGTCATACCAAATAAGTCTAACAATCATTAATGTATGTTTAGTTAATCCAATAGTTTCTATCAAGAATAGATCTAGTGTGAAATTTTTTATGTATTAAAATCTATAAAGTTGTCCTAAATCAACCATCTACCCCCTAAACACTAAATAATGAACATTAATTATGATTTATTCGGGTCGGGTGAACCATGAACCACTTGGGCCGAGTGAACCACAAACCACTTAATTTTGTCTCATCTTCACCAATTACAGAATTTGATTGTAAATTAAAGTTTTTTCATGTATAAAAATTTTCATACTAGACTTTGTCTTATATCAATCTATCAATCATACCAAATAAAATATTGGTATTGTATTTCAAATAGATCACACATATCATACATTAAAGTATGTTTTAATAATAGAATTCCCCAGTGAACAATGTAATCATAATTAATTCAATAAGGAGTGGGTCTCATGTGCACCCGGTACATCGTACACTCATATTGCATTTTAGAATCGTGCAATTATACAAAAAAGAAACGTGCAACTATTCCAAACATAAGCATGCAACTATGTTCCCATATTAACAGTTACACTTTTCTGTATAAATAAATCGTACTTTTCAACATAACAAATTGCACGCTTCTAAAATACACTATGAGTGCACGGTGCACCCGGGTGCATACAAGACCTAGCCTTCAATAAATTCTATCAATCACATCCACAAAACAAACAAGGTCTTATTGAATTAGGAAAGATATATTGATTTTCTTTAAATGAAAATATCTCCCCAGTTAGCTCAAACAAATATGCACTATATTATCAAGAAAAAAAAAATCACAAATGATCATGTAATTTTGTCCGTATTAACAAATGGTCCTATAAATTTTCAATTTATCAAAACTTTAGTCCTTTTGATGTCAATTTTAATTCTTTACGTCGAAAAATTTTGAATTTTGGCTAGTAAAGTTACCGGAGATATGTTGTACGTAGCATACAAATTTACACGAAAAAGGTATTGAAATGACGGGTTCAGTGAGAGTAAGAGAATATTATATATAGGTCTCAGACACTCGCCGCAACGTAAGCACTCACAATTAGCCGTGGGAATAAATGAAATTCATGATTTTGAAGTCATGATTCATGAGGAGGTGTAATCAAAACATAAAATTGAAGAGATGTGATGTCGACCGTCGATTTGAACATAATAAAAAAGTTAGGTCTATTTTACGGCGAAAAAGACTAAAATTAATATTAAAAGGATCAAAATTGATAAAGTGAAAACTTACATGACTATTTGTAAATACAGACAAAGTTATCATTTGTGATTTTATCTCCAATATTATCTTTTTCTAAAAAATAGACACTATATTAAGAAGACCATCCACACATAGGACTGCTATATATATTAGAAACTCCACCCAACTATATATCAGAACTAGGATGGAAAGGGTTATATCACTTTGACCCAAATACATCCCAACTCAACTCGAACTTGATGTTTGACCCATCATTACTAATTTAATCGAGTAACACTCCTGTGAACCAGATCTATGCATAAATTCTATCAGTTTTATGGGTAAAAACTATCACTGTTATGCACAAAAACTTTCACTGTTTAAAAACATAAAACATTTTCAAAACAGTGATTGATTTTGTGCATAACAGTAATAGTTTTTATGCATAACAGTGAGTTTTTGTACATAACAGTGATACTAAATGAACCGAGTTCACGGTGAACTCGGGTTCACACAAGTTTTGTCAATTTAATTTCCTGATTCTATATAACATTATCTTTTGTTTTATATATTTTCCAAAAAAAAAATTATTTTATACAATTATGTAACATAGCATATCAATCTCAGAACAGACGTATATATGTGTAAATAACTTATAAAACCAAAGTAAACAACTCTTATAATTTCAAAATAATTTCTTCAATCTTCAAGTAGAAAGAATTAATGAAGAAATCAAAATAATTATTTCCTCTCGATCGGCACACTTTTCATAATCATCCTCTGCATTATTGAGCATAAAAAAAGGTCAAAATTACAAAACCATATATATATACACGTGCATGAAATAGTGTAAATACGTATTTAAAACTGCATGATCTCTCATAAATCATAAATTCCAAATTTTCTATATATCCTTTTATTATATTTCAATTTTAATTATATATATTTATATATCTTAAAATTTTTAGTTTAAAATAATGAAATTATATAAACCTACATAATATATCTGCCACAAATTTAGAAACCATTGGAATTTCCCGCAAAAAATTATTGCTAAATTGGGAGACGAATCTTTAAAAACAATAATAACAAATCTTTGTGATGAGAGAAAAAATCTTTGGTTTAATTAAATTAAATTTTTAAAGATCTCGCCCATATTTATAATATTTATAAAGATCATATATTCACACCTCATCTATTACACTTTCACACCCATATATATTATGCTAAAATTTATATTTATAAGAATCATATATTCACACCTCATACACATATATATTCTGTATAATCACGCCTAGGATTTCATTTTTCTTCCTTTGGGTTTGTTTGTTTGTTAATTTGGATTTGGTCGTCGGTCAAACACCGTTTGATGGAATAATTTTTTTTATTTGGAGAAAATATAAGAAGGATTTTTGTTATGTATATTGAATTTTTGGAAAATAATTTGAGTTTCAAATTTATTTTATTTTGTATATTATAGGGAGTATTGAGATAAGTAATTTGAATTGTTAATTGATCATGAGAGTTTTGATTTTGTTATGAATGAGTTTCTAATTTGCACGTTATTATTGTAAAAAAATTCGAAATCTATTTTAATATGACTTTTAAAATAATTGTGCAATTATAACCGTGCAACGCACGGGTTTAATAGTATGTATATATAATACATTGATAAAATAAAAGGTATAATTTTTAATTTTATTCATATAAGTCATATCAGCCCTTGACCAAGACTCATAGATAGTGATGAAGCTTTTTTGTGCAGAATTAAAGTAGTATGAACTTCGTCCCACTTATACAAAGCAAATTAAGCTTATAGTTTAACTTTAGACAGACTTTTAGAAGATTAAATCTTTAGAAAACTGAAAACAATTACTGGAAAGTGATTAATTTCGATGAAATTAAATGCCACTAAAATGACGACCACTTCAAAAATGATGTGAACAGATATATTTCAATTTCTAGGGAAGGAAAACCAAGCATGCAAATAATGTATTTTTTTTTTTTTTTTACTAGAAGAATACAACTCAACTAGAACAATTAATCTCTCTCTAGCAAAGCTAATTCTTCAAACCCAACTCGGGGGAAGACCTGCCTCGAACCAAAATAGAGGATCGGAGGAGGATGAAGCAAATTCCGCTAAACTGGGAGCGACCCTGGATATGAGCTCGTGTTATATGGACTAAGACCGCACTAAGACATTATCCACCGCACGTCGTGGCACATATATTTTTGTCCTTCTATCGACCGAAACTTCAACCGCATCGCATATTTCTTTCTTTCTTAGTCTGGCCCCGCAAATTGCTTCTGCACCCGCTGCAACAAACTCATAGAGGGCGGAGGGAACCTGCAATAAACTCATAGATGACAGAGAATACCCAAAGAGGGCAGAAAATCCCACTTAAACAAATTCAGAATACTAAACAAAATAAATAAATAGTAATTCGGTATTTATATATAATTCAAAATTTGTTTTTACTGTCTATTTGTTTCCAATTTTATGCTTGACTTGGTATGTTTTTAATATGTAAAAAAAGTCCAATAATGTGAACAAGATAAATGTAAGGCGAACTCACATTCTTTAACTATCTTTACCTACGAAGTACTAAAAAAAATAAAGGAACCATTAAAAAAAAAAAAAAATTCAATTTCACACCTGAAAGAATTAAAGAGTTGGAGCAAGCTTCTCGAAGGAATCTGCGATGTTACACTGAAAACATTTGTTAGTCATTATTATTAAATTTAAATTTTCAACGTTGATTTTTTTTTTCCTTTGAATTTTGATCAATCGACTGTTTTCTGATTGCGTCTAGTACGTACACGGTATAACTAGAGTGTAAACTTATTGTACATTTTTATACGTATGTTACA
Organism: Stenogyne calaminthoides; assembly: GCA_037126765.1. Taxonomy (NCBI): domain Eukaryota; kingdom Viridiplantae; phylum Streptophyta; class Magnoliopsida; order Lamiales; family Lamiaceae; genus Stenogyne; species Stenogyne calaminthoides. Next base: position 37,731,183 of record JBBCBC010000007.1, on the reverse strand, counting down.
TATATATATATATAGTTATTATATATCTTTGCACATCTAATCTTTAATTCGATTTCCCTGTTTCACTTTTCGTATTTCATTTCACCATGCAAGATTTAATTTAAACACATGTATCAACCCATAATATGATGGTTCATTTTATATTTTTTATTATTTTATATGTTATCCATGATTCATTCATATTATGTATAATACAAAATGAAACATTAATAGTGAAACATGTAATCTCATTCCCTGGGCACTTTTGTGACCACCTTCCGATCATATGTGATTACAAAATTATAAAGGTCTTACGTCCATGACACGTCACTACAAAAAAGGCTGTGTTTTACGATGGATTTAGCGACGGTTTTAACCGTCGCAACAAGGATTTGCGACGGTTTTAGCGACCGTTTATCATGATCCGTCTGGAAAACGAGTGTCGCTAACATGTAGCAACGGTTTTCATAGTCCGTCGCTAGGTAGCGACGACTATTTTCCGTCGCACAAAATATCGACGGCTATATTCCGTCATAACATAGCAACAGTTTTGTCGACGGTTATGTGGGTCTGGGCACGGGTCCGAAAATCCATCGCTAAACCGTTGATATATTATCAACGGTTATGACGTCAAAATACCGTCGTTAACAGCGAAGTTTCTCCGTCGGTATTAGCGACGGAAATTTCCGTCGACATTTGCGATGGTTATCACCGTCGGTATTAGCGATGGTGAAAGGCGTCGCTAACGCCGTCGCTATATCAGTCGCTAAATCGTGAATTTTTTTAAAAAATGGCTCACTGTGGTTCGAACCCGGGCCTGGGGAGCGCCCGGGTGGGCACCGAGCCACCCGAGCCACGAACCATCTCGAACCCAACCACCAAGCATCTCATATATAAGCCACCAAGCCTCCCAAATAAATTAGACATTTATTCGCTCCCATGGGGGACCGAACACGGGGCCTTGGGCGCCTAAGCGAGGATCAATTCCGCTCGGGCACTTGCTCTTTTGCGTTTACTTAATGAATTTAATTCTATGTCTTAAAATTCATTTTTTTTCTAATTTTTTTAAAAATTCTTTATTTCAATTATCTTATTTAATAATTCAATTACATTTTAATATAATAATTTATATTTTTTATTTATAAATTATAATTAAATTAAAATATATTAAAATTGTATTTTTTTAAACTTATTTTTAATAAAATTAATTCTATATGTCCTAAAATTCGTTTTTTTTTCGATTTTTTTTAATTCTTTAATTATTTCAATTATCTTATTTAAGAATTCAATTACATTTTAATATAATAATTTATATTTTTTATTTATAAATTATAATTAAATAAAAATATATTAAAATTATATTTTTTTTAACTTATTTTTAATAAAATTAATTCTATATGTCCTAAAATTCATTTTTTTTTTTGAATTTTTTTTTTAAAATTCTTTATTTCAATTATCTTATTGATTACAAAAAAATAATTGATTACAAAAAAATAGTGCATTGTCTAAGGAATTTCCAACGAAAATAACTCCGTCCTTAAATAATAAAGTTTGCCGATAATTTGCCTACATAATTTTCTAATCTTATAAGTCATTTTTAAACCTTTTTTTTTTATAACACGGTATCCGGCTTAAGGGCCGACTAATCCGGGGGACCAGAACCCACCCTCCACTAGCGGGGGCCCCACTTCAAGCCAGAGCTAAGCTCTGTATGTACTGGTCCATCTCAAGAGTTGATCGCACTTGAGAGGGTTCGAACCTGAGACCTAGAGAGGAGTATACTTCTAAGTCTCAAGCCTACAACCACTAGGCCAACCCTTGGGGGTTATAAGTCATTTTTAAGCTATAAATATAATTGCTTAGGAAATTTTTTGTCTAGGTAAATTTGCTTAAGAAAATTATAAATGTGTAAACACTTTGTTCATAAGTAATTTGTTTATCTACTAAAGTTGTAAAAATTCCATAGTTGTTCCAGTTTTCCAGTTTTTTTCCTTACAAGTGGACACTTAATAGTTGTTGGAGTTAATTGTGTTGTAGCATTATGGTGTCAGTACAAAACAAAACATGATAACATATGAATTGCCGCCCAATCTATGTGCATGGACTTTTTTGTATAATTTAGGGTCAAATGTCAAAATTGTACCAGCTAGTTGGGGTCCAAAACTGAAATAAGTCAAAATATTTTCCTTTTTAAAGAAGCTGCATTGCCCCCACAGTGATGGAAATTTACGTACGCATTAGTCCCTCCGAAAAGTTGTAGTAATTCCCCTAATGGGGCTACTTGACTTCTCCTCCAGTATTACATCCTCCAATTTTGTCAATTCTACTACAAATTACATAAATAAATTAAACTAGTCATGAGCATGTTCATAATTCCACAATAATTTTATGCCAAAATATTATCTTACTACGTTGGTTCCGTACAATATTAACTATTGAAGACGAACACGGAACAACTAGGGTTTTGTCTACATATATAATGATTGAGCCATATATAATTCATAGTTGCATAACGAAACTAGAGAGAGAAACAAGAGAGAGAGAGAGAAGAAAATGGTGAGGGCACCTTGTTTTGATAGTAATGGAATAAAGAAGGGAGCTTGGAGTGAAGAAGAAGATAACAAATTGATGGCGTTTGTTTTGACACATGGCCATTGGAATTGGAGATTGCTCCCCAAATATGCTGGTAATTAATTCAATTAGATTATCCAATTTAATTATCATTTCTCTTGTTTGAAATATATACTTAGTTCTACTTAGATACATATTAGATCATCAAATTAATTTGGAGTTCTGAAATTGAAAACTATATGTGTACTGTAGATTAATTAATTTCTTAATTGTGTGGCTGAATATATTTTGCAATTTTTGAAATTAGGTTTGGCAAGATGTGGGAAGAGTTGCAGACTACGGTGGGTGAATTATTTGAAACCAGCCTTGAAAAGGGGGAACTTCACCAAACAAGAAGAGGATCTCATCATCAAATTGCATGCCCAATTGGGAAACAAGTAATATATATATATCCAAGAACCATATATAATTAAGATCAATTTATTTCTTAATTAATTAGTTAAACCTAGAAATTATATATATGTGTATTTTGGCTCGATTGCTCCACATTTTGACATATTTAAAAAACATACAAATTCTCATATGAAACTTGGTCATGGTATGAAATGATACCATTACTCTAGTAAACTAATTACTCACGGCGTTTAATGTTATATGATATCAATTTACCAGTGTAATAATTTAGTTAAATTATATTTATGCAGGTGGATATATATATATATCCAACAACCCTAGCTCAATTTCTTCAATCTAGTATAATTAAGATCAATATATATATAATTCAATTTATTTCTTAATTAATTAATTAGTTATACCTAGAAACTATATATATGTGTATTTTGGCTCGATTGCTCCACATTTTGAACAATTTAAAAAATACACAAACTCTCTTGTGAAACTTATTCATAATATGAATATCATTACTCTGAATAACTAATGCCCATAGCAGGTAATGCTATGATATCAATTTACCAGTGTAATGGTATCAGCTGATAAGTATTATGATATTATATTTTTATAAGTGTAATGATATAAATTTTATACTGTGAACCAGTTTCATCGTATAGTTAATCTTAAAAATAATGAAAGAAAACCCTAAATTAAATACTTTGCTTCAACCACCAGTGTATTAATATAACTCAATTATGTTTGTGCAGATGGTCGATGATTGCAACATATTTACCAGGAAGAACCGATAATGACATCAAGAACTTTTGGAATGCACACATAGAAAAACGAAGTAAACGCATTAATCCATATCCCAAGAAGGTTAAATGGCAAACTAGTGAATTAGCTTCTCATGTGTTGAAGGAAGACAATTTATCCTATACTTCTTCAATCAAAATTCAAGAACCCTCATTGCCATTTGATGCTAATTTTTCGCAATTTGATTTATGGCCTCATCATCATAATTTGCCTCCTTTGATAGATGAAGAGTTTTTCTACAACGATCATCAATATCGTGATGGTGATATAATGTCTTGTGAACATGTTGCTCAACCCGCGGTGCAAGCTGGGAGTAATTTGTTGATTGAATCTTTTTCTACTTCAAATTTTCAAAATGGAAGTTGTTACGATGTTCCAGCTCCACCAGTAGTACTACAAGAAGAGGGAGGTTTTTATGATCCTTTATTTGATCTCTACTTCAGTTTTTAAATGTATTTCCTTAGCTAGCAAAAAGATGATAATGTATAGTTGATATGCATATGTTTGAAATGGTACTAGAATATTGTAATATATATATATATAAATTTACATCAAATTAATTCTTTTGTGTTAATATATAAATTATGAGGCACACTTGCATGAGACCATCTCACGGTGAGACAAAGTGTAATTTGGGCATTGACGCTTTAACATTTTGGAAGGGGTAGGTGTTAATTGTGCTAAATTGATGCGAGTTTTTGTCATAAATTATATAGGAAAAAGTGTATATATGGATCAATTTAATGGAGTGTATGGATTTCAAATACTAATAAACAACTCGCTTGTAAAAACTCGATAATAAAGTTAACGTGCACGTTATCTTGGGACGGAGGTAGTATAAAATAAGCCTGAATATATTTTAATATTTGATATGATTTATTAAAGCTTTGTTCTGGCTTGCTAGTTAATTACAAAATTGGCCTTTAAACATCATTTGTTGTAAAGTATTAACATACTAGACAAGTCACAAGTTTCCGTAATATCTTTTAAATTTTAACTAGAGATTGCACTCTAATAATGAAAAGTTACCATGAACTAAATTTTAACAATTTGGGGCCTTAGCAATTCACAGGCTTTTATAACCACTAACTATATCACAAATTTTGGACATTCATGCATAGCCAAGATATCTAATTGATACATCAGAGCAAATGACAATTTAATCTAGGGCATTTTTTCATTCAAAATATTTACATGTACATGAATCAAAATCGAGCTCGAAAATTAAACATATTCATATTATGTGTCACCAAAGTAATTAAACATATTCATATTGTGTGTCACCAAAGTACCACGTCAAATGTGCCTTCTTCAAGTGGCTGATCACGACATAATTGTCCTTGATTTTCCCCACTATTTGGCCTCCAAGAAATCATTCCATCATTCGAAGAAGAATCTGAGAATTCGGATGTATAATCATTCCGACATAATTCGAAATCGAAAAATTGTTCCTCCAGAAATGGAGATAGATCCATTTTGAGTTGACTCATGCATGTTTGATCATATGATTCAATAAAAGAATGTAAATCAACTAGGTCATTGACAGTTTTAGGGTTTTCATTTGTTGTACAATAGTCGATTACTTCAGATGACGATGATTGTTCCTCGTATGGTGTACTCTCTGCCTTAACTATCACTCTAGTAACACCATCACTTCGTTTACTGCGCTTCTTTATGTGGGCATGCCAGTGATTCTTGACCTCGTTGTCTGTGCGACCGGGCAATTTTGCAGCAATGGTTGACCACCTGCACGTAATTTAAATTAATCAGAATTCATTTTATCATTTTACGAGGAAAAAAGTTTTTTGGTTCCATAACTTTTTTGTAATCCGTTTTTGTCTTTTTTTTATCATACACAAGTCACATGCCAGTTAAATTGGGGTTTCCCAAGCTCGTAGTTGACGTAGACGTTAAAAATTCATTTTTTCCGCACTTGGGAGAAATTTTCTTGTTCTTTCTATTTTTTTAGAAAATCGAACTTTTCTTTTAATAGTCAGTGTCCACATCAAATCCGAGCTCGGAAACCCGCATTTTTAACCGATACGTGACTTGCACATGACTGAAAATGATAAAATTTTCTTTTTTTTTAAATAAAAATGAGACCAAAATTGGACAATCGAGATAGTTAAGTGACCAAAATTGGATAGTTAAATTTTTTTTGGACTAAAAACGGATTACAGAAAAGTTATGAGACCAATTTTTTTTTCTCATCATTTTATCATAGAGGAGTAGGTACAAGTTATTGAAAATAAATTGATAGAACTCATTTTTATCATAAAGGGTTAGGAAAATTACAAATATTATAATATAAATTGATTAAAAACTCATTTGGTTAATTTATTTTATATTGTCATAAAATATTTATTGAATATAAATTGATCAAAAACTCATTTGATTCATTTTTATTATCATAAAGTATTAGGAAATTTACAAGTTATTGAACTTATGATTGAGGTTCTTACTTGTTACCAAAGTGGTTATGCAATTTAATGATGAGATCTTCTTCATGTTTGGTGATCTTTCCTTGTTTGAGGCCGGGTTTCAAATAATTCATCCAACGTAGTCTGCAACTCTTCCCACATCGCGCCAGTCCTGAACAAATTTAGGAGAAGAAATTTCAGTTCTGCAATTTTTTAAATAATATTATTATCTAATAAAATTAAGATCTTGGATATACTATTTTTTTATAATTATCCGAATCATTACAGAGAAGAGAACTATTGTCATTTTAAGTTGACTATAAATAATGAATGCTTATGAAACTATGATTAATATATCATACATACTCAACTTGAAATTTCATGACTTTATCAAATTGATTGAACTGGTTATATTAATTGTATATATATTATTAATAAGGTGCTCAATCTAAGTTAATTTGTGCCTGTGATTAATTTCATGGATCCAGAATTAAGGAACTCAGCCTAAGTTTGTGAGTATATGATTTCATATATAAAAAATATAAAAAACATCAAACGTGATTCTACATTAAACTGATTATTAGTTACTCCCTCCGTCCACCAATCTTATGCACAGATTTTTACACGCGTTTTTGCGAGCGAGTTATATATTAATAATTGAAATGATAAAATGACTTTTAAGGAAGAGTATGATAGATAAGCCCCTCATCTATCATACCCCTCCTTAAAAGTCACTTTATCATTTTAATTACTAATACAAAACGACTTCGCAAAAAAATGCGCAGAAAAAATCAATCTTAATAAAATTGGTGGACGGAGGAAGTATTAGTTATAACCAGTAATAATACAAATAAATATGCTCATAAACACATTATAATTTCCTAGTTGAAATTCAAGAAATATATAAGATGATCGGAAAATTAAAGCTCCGACTTACCGGCGAGTAACGGCAGTAACCGCCAATTGGGGTGGCCGAATTGGTGAATATGAGACCTTAATAAGTTGTCTTCTTCAATACTCCAAGCACCTTTTTTCACTCCATTGCTGTCAAAACGAGGTCCCCTCACCATTTTGATTTTGCTTTCTTCCCTTAATTAAGTTTGATTAAGATTGATCTCTCAAAACAACCTTAATTACATCGCTCTTATATATGGTCGGACCAAAAACGGACAAATTCAAGAAGCGTGTTTTTTTCAGTCAACGCAAACGAAGTAGAGTACGAAGCCGTAATTCTCAAAAAATAGAATTTCATGGGTGTAAAAAGTTGTTTGAGAAGAAGTTGGAAGGAGACTTCGTAGTCAAATATATTGGATATGACTTTTGGGTTTAATTTGTACGTAGCTTTTACACCCCGTTGAATGTTTTGTTTGGTACTCGAGTTGGGATAAATAAATAGTACTCCCTCCATTACTAACTCGATTAAACATTCACTGAGCACACGAATTTTAAAAAAATAGTTGTTTATTATTATAAAAAGAGATAAAATTATTTTTTGTTGGGGATTAAATGGTAAAAAAATTTTCATTTGTGTAAATTAAATGAGATGAAGTTGACTTTAGTGTTGAAAAAATAATGACATTGGGTGTAATATTGAGATATTTGAATATTATAGATAAAGGAGAAAATATTGTTTTATTACCATTTATTAAAGTGTTCAATTGAGTTTGAATCGATTGACTTTTTTTATAAATGTTCAATTGAGTCAAGGAGGAAGGAGAGTAATACTAATTTAAAGGGTGTTGCTAAATGGTAGGAATCACCCCGGGGTGAAAATGATAAAATGACTTAATTACCCTTAATGAAATCGTGATAATTTCAATTTTGATAAACCAACTATACCCTAAACACTAAATAATGAGCCATAAATCATGACCTATTCGGGCCAGGCGAACCATGAATCAGTAGGGTCGGGTATAAAATATTTCAATAAGGGTACTAAGGTAAATTTACACATATAAAGGGTGTTCACCCCGGGGTGAATCACCCCATTTAGCATTACCCAATTTAAATTAGGAGGGGTTTTTTTGGAATATATATTGTGGATTAGTACAACTACAAAGCTTTAAGGTGGATTACATAAATACTCATATTTATGTTTTGGAAAATCGGGCCCCTTTCTTTTTCTAAGGCAACAACACATGAGACAAACATATGTTTGGGTGGAATACTGCAACAATATTCTCACACTGCCCAAATTTGTGTGTATATATATTCGGGGGAAATACTCACTATCCCAATTTATAAGTTTTGTGTGACACGATCTCAAGAATGAGATGAAATTTTATTTTAATATTAAATTTTACTTTATTTTAAAATATGATTTATATAGGATCATAAATTTACATATCATACAAAATATAGAGTAACACCCATGTTAACCAAGTTTATACATGAACTTTATTACTATTATATACATAAAATTATCATTATTATATAAAAAAACTATCACTTTTTAGTTTTTATGTATGACAATGATAGTTTTTGTACATAACACTGATGTTAAACAATAGAGTTCGCCGCAAACACGTTCGCACAAGTTTTTGTAAAATATATGTCATAAGAACTCACCTCATATATAAGACCGTCTCACATAATCTTTTGTTATTTTTATACGTTTGACTAACATTTAGGTGAATTTGGAGATGGTACCTTTTTTTTTTGCCAAATAGAGATGATTACTGCTATATCTATTTTAAGTTTCGGTTTAGTTCAAAAAGTTGCTTCATGCTTGATCTACATATTGTATTCTTAAGATTAATTAATTCATAGGTAGGTATATTACGTCTTAATTTCTTCAACTAGATACTTATTTTATACGTGTGAGGTTCAGCCGTCAAGTAAGTCCAAAAAGTTCAGCTAATAATTAAGAGAATATCTTATGTGAAATATTGCACGCTAGTGTTATGTGTAATACATCACAATTAAGACAAATTGACTTAAAATTCGCGGGTCAGGGCGGGCCAGGCGCGGGTGGGTCGGGTCTGGCGTAGGTGCGGGCGGGTCGGGCATGGGGAGCATGGGTTGTGGGCTGTTGGGCAGGCGCATATGTATTTATAAAAGGATATCTTTATTGAATATGTGTTGTAGCCCAGTGATTTAGGTCTACTGTTAATGTATTTGGTTGCAGCTTCGATCCTTTTTAAGCACATAATTTTTTAAAATATTTTTTTTTCTAGTTTTTGTGTGTTACTACATCTATGTATAAGTGTTACTATATTGTTATATTGAAAAAACTTCATATCTTATGTAACACATATTAAAACATATCGTAACACATAAAAATTCATAAGGTAACATGAGTCATTAGGTAACACAGTATTGTTCATGTGGTAACACATGAGTGTTCACATAGTATTACAACGATATGTGAACAATGTTACATATTACTAAAAAAAATATGTGTTACTACATGAACAAAAAGTGTTACACTATGAAGAAAAACGTGTTACCACATGAACAAAACCAGTACCAGCACGAAAGGAAAACCCCAGTCCAAAATTACAGATTTAAAGAACAACTTGATGTGTTACTACATGAACAAAAAACGTGTTATCATATGAGCAAATGAGTATTACTACATGAACAAAAACCAGTACAAACGCGAAAAAAATTCTCAGTCCAAAATTACAGATTTACAGAACAGCGTAAAAAGAGTGCAGAAGCATCTGAAAAATTGCGCCCAGAAAATCAAAAGGAAAACGAACGGAAGGACTTGTAAATTTATCAGGATGAGAAAACTGAAAAAAGGGAGAAGAATATGGAAGAATTTGAATAAGAGAAAGAACAGAAAAGAAAGAACAAAAGAAGAGAAGAAAAAATCTAAAATCGCACCACTGTAAAATCTGCAAATCGCAAGGAAGAAGAACGCGAAGAAGAATCCTAAAATCACGAGGAAGAAGAAAACGGGCCGCGCGCAGGATCTGAAATGGCCATGGGCCTGACCCGCGAAAAATAAATATATCTCATATTTTGACTAATTGCACATAAATCACACTGTGCAATATTGCATACAAGTTTTTGTGAATAATTAATAACTATACATAACAACAATATTAAAAATATATTATACAAATAATTAATAGTCAATATACAATAAGTGTGAGCTGAATATCATGAGCCTTTCAGCTGTTGTCAGGACGGAATATGTATATCTGCGTGTATAATTATATATATATATATATATATATATATATATATTAATTAATATGTATGTGAAATAATAAATTTTTATCCTTCTAGCTTATTTAGACTTATGTGTGTGAACTGTGAAGTATATAATTTTACGGTAGACAAAGTCTAGTATGAAAATTTTAATATATGAAAAAACTTTAATTTATAATTAAATTCTATAATTGTTAAAGGTAAGACAAAATTGAGTGGTTCATGGTTCACTCGGCCCAAGTAGTTTATGGTTTACTCGGCCCGAATAGGTCATAATTTAGGGTTCATTATTTAGGCTGCGTTTATTTTGGGACTCACACGGACGGACTTAGGACTTTGCGCTCTCCGTCTCATACGAGTTTGAAATTTAGTGTCTGGTTTTCAAATTTCATATTCCATCTACACCTACAAATACCTATAAAATATATTATTATTTTTACCAATACATCACACTTTATACACTTTATTACTCTTCTCAATATAATATAATAATATAATATTAATCATTATTAAACATTAAATTGACATAAAGTTAAATATCACACTACTCAAATCTCAAAACAAACACATACATTTATTATTCATTAAGAATTCTAAATCCCTGGATTCTAAAACTTAAACTTTCTCCGCACACTTAAATCCTAAAACAAACGCAATCTTAGTGTTTAGGGTGTAGATGGTTGATTTAGGGCAATTTTATAGATTTTCATACATGAAAATTTTCACACTAGACCTACTCTTTACGGTAATGCTAAATGAAATATTTTATACCCGGCCCGACTGATTCATGGTTCACCCGACCCGAATAGGTCATGATTTAGGTTTCATTAATTATTTAGTGTTTAGGGTATAAATAGTTCATCAAAATTGAAATTATCACAATTTCATTAAGGACAATTAAGTAATTTTACCCTTTTTACTCCGAAGTGATTTCTACCATTTAGCAGCCCCATAATTTTATAAGTATAATATCTTTTTTTCCCATTTTTCATGGTACTCTTGCCCACTAAAATCCTGGATCTGCTAATGTATTGATAATTAATGGAAACAAGATAACATTTTATTTCCTATAAATAGATAAATAGTACAGGTATCTTACATTGAAAATAATGCAAAATATTCTGTCATCTTTCAGTATATATATAATATATTCATGATTACTAATGAACAAACAAAAGCGGCAGCAGCAGCCCACGTGCATTAATATAAGTATTGCATATATCAGGTGTTCCTTTCTAATTTAATATGACATGTATTTTTTAATCTGACACAAACATATGCGTCTTATACCTGATCCATGTAATACTCATTAATTAGCAACTAGTATTTTTCAATATATTAAACGCATTGTCACCTCGCATTATCCAGGAGCCTAATTCTTGCAAATTGCAATGATATGGAATATATTATAAATGAGGCACACTTGCATGAGACGGTCTTACGGTGAGACGGGATATAAATTGGGCATTGACGCTTTAACACTTTAAGAGAAGGTGGGTGTAATTTGTGCTAAGTTGTACTCATCTCATATGAATTTTTGTCATTATTAAATCATCACGTAAAGGTAATTTTGGTTCCAACTATTACATTATTCCTTTCTTGATATAGATTCTAAAATGACAATCGATCGGCAAATTAATATATTTCAAGTGTCCGCCCGTCGGTTAATATTTCATTATATATTGGGATTACATTTTATTTAGTTAAGTAATTTTTGTTTCGTTTTGAAATTGATCCTGATTATTTTGACTTATTGATTTCGGTTTGTGAGCTATTAAATTTTTTGAAATTGATCATTTAACCTGCTGCAGTAGGTTATCAAATAGATAACTGCGACATGTGTAATTATTTTATTTTTTTCTTTAATTTCGAAATGTCACCTGAACTTTTTTAGTCCAAATAATTTTATGTTGAGATTTTTCTACCATATTTTTTAGTGAGTGTTGTTTCCATAATAAAACTGGCTTGAAGCCCAATCACGAGTTGAGCCCTTCCCAATTCCTGATGTGACGAGTTGGGAATCCACCCCGGCCTTATTAAAGAGTTCATACGATTTTAGAGGTCGGTCCACGTCGAGCTCGCCAAATAAGTAGTTCGAGAGAGGCGAACTTGATCCCCAGGCGATAAAGAAAGGCAAGGTGACATAATGGGCAATCTCGATAGAGATCCTTCAACGGTCTTATTAGGAGATCTACTATAAAAAAAAAAACAAATCAACTAAAAGAATATCGGGAACGCGTTTTAAGGAACAAATAGAGTAAGAAATCGAGCTATCAGAGAGATCTCAGATGCATTAAATGAAGATTGCCATTTTTTTTGGAAAGAAATCCTTTGATAGGATTTAAGACAATCAAATAAGGAAAGAGAAGTAGCAAACAAGCTATTGCCCCCGGCTAAGGGCAACAACACGGTCAGAAGACGGGACATAATCGAGCTCGCTCCCAGACCCCGAGGCGAGATCGACATCAGTTTTACACAAAATTCTTGTCAAGCATTTAATGTTATATAGTTGACTCTTAACTAGGGTTAATAGTAAAAGAGCCATGGTTCCATATTTTATAATATAAATAGGGCGTTTATGACTCAAAGGAAAGATTCTAATTTTATGAAAGACAAACCTATTGTCATATACTCTTGCATTTATTTCTTCATGATTAATGCTCAAGAACTTATTTATTGTTCATCATTTGAACATTTATTGTTTGATTAGCTAAACATTAAAGTCATAATCATTATTCAATCTCTCATTATATTAGCTATCAACAGGGAGAAAGAGTGATTTCTGTGTATTTTAATTTATTTCTTTGATTTCCAATTAATTTAGACTCGGTAAACCAACTCGTTTCACTTTGTCTTTTAATATACAAATTGTTTTTAACTCCGACATAGAACCCGACAAAAATTACTAGGATTAAAAAAGTTCAAGTGGTGCATAAAAATTAAAATAATAATAATTATGCATGCATGAGGCGATTACCTGTTTAGTGACATGCTGCAACATGTTAAAATACCAATTTAAAAAAATTAAATATTTACAGGACCAAAATAAAAAAAAAAACATAATTTCAAAACAATGCAAAATTACTAAACTACAAAAAAATTAATCCTTTATATATTATACAAAATCTGGATGAATAAAACTCCATATGCTTTTGTATAATTATGCATATAATCGTTAATATTGAATTATATATATATATATATATATATATATATATATATATATTTATTTATTTATTTATTTAGTACTGGAGGATCAATTCATCTTATTTGAATATAAATTATTAAATTTGTATTAAAAGAAATGGACTAACATTCCTAATAGTAAGTTTTTTTTAACATGGACTAAATCTCATGTAAACCCAAATTCACATTAAATTATATTACTATTATGTTTATACACTATATCACTATTTAAAAAATAAAATATTTTTAAATAAATAATAATTTATAAACATAAAAGTGATAATGTATATATATAGCAATGATATTTTAAAAAATATAGTTAATCGTGAATTTGAATTCACACAAGTTTCTATCTTTTATATGAGGTAATCATGATTTTTAATTTTAATTTTTGAAAGGCAAGTTTCTGTCTTTTATATGAGGTAATCATGATTTTTAATCAATATTAATCAAATAACGCTCAGCTACTTAGCTCAGTTTATAAGTAGCGTAATGGTATAAGTTTATACATAAACAAATTTCACATCAAAGAGTTTGTGCATGCAATTAATTTCATCAAATTATATAGCTTTCCTCTATCTGTTTGATGCTCAAACGAGAGGTTAGATGTAATCCAAGAGTTTTAAATGAATTGACCAATTCATTTAAGAGTCCGCGATCTAATTTCTTGTTCGAGCATATGAACTTGATAGTTTTTTGGGCTTATTTTAGCAACCTCGATAGGGATGAACTTTTAGGGTTTTGACCCAGTTGCGCCTATTAATTTCAATCAGATTCATTGTAATTGTTATCACTTAAAATTAGTAAATCTTCTGGCTTAGTAGTACCTCTAGTCGTAGTAATTCCTGACCAATTGAATAATTAAATCTGTGTTATTTAATTTCATGTTCTCTTAACTTTTCCATAATTGCAGTTTAAATTGTAACATAGTTGATATTATTACACATATCAGAGCATGTATATGCGATCGATCTGCACGACAACTTGGGGAGATTTTTTTTTTTTAATTTGATAAATGAAGAAAGTATTGTTGATCAGGTATTCTTTTCCTTGGATATAAAAAAACTCCATGTTCCAAGAAAGTAGAGGATGAATTTAATTTTTAAGTCAATCAAAAATGCTGTCCGATGACAAATTAAAGCTGCAAAAACACGTGTGCTTTCTCACACGTCAAACAAAGTGGAACAACATTTTATTTCATAAGTTGGAAATATATAGTGACAAGAGCCATTAATGATGTATTTGGAACAATTACACGAAATAAAATACTCAATTATGCAAGTTGGATATTTCTTTAGTAGTTTTTTAATTGTTTAATTTCTCAAGTTAATTATGATGGATGATGGATCCAGATCAGGATACATGCAACTGCGGATTGATCATATTAATAATATAATCCTATTACATTAATTATATCGATATATAGCAACAAATTAAGTGATCAATTATTTGTTTATAATTATCATCAAGTCGGTTGCTTGTGTCGGAAGATGACGTCACAATTGTTCGTCACAACTCACAAGCAACAGCTATTGTGGTGCATTACATTAATTTTCCAAGGCAAATTTCATTAATTTTCGTAAAAGGTAAATATTCGAATAAAAATATATGTGCATGATTGTATCAGAGGTAAATTATATTAGCCAGTGAAAGATTGATGAGTAACACTCCTGTGAACCAGGTTTATACCATAAACTCTAATTCAATATGATCCATTTTAAGTGGGTTGACCCGAATATTCACCCTCCCCTCATTCACGCCTCACACGCTGCACCGCCATTTGCCCGATCCACTGATCCACCCCGGATTCAACCGCGGATCGTCGTCATGGCCGCTACACAGAACCTTGTACAATTTGTCCTCCTCTTTACCTCCAAAAAATGGGTGCACCAAAAAGAGGTCGCGCGATCATTCCAGCCACGCGCCGTCGCGTCGTGCCATCTCGCCGTCATTCCACGCTCATATATATAGCAGTAATAGTTTTTATGAGTAACAGTTATAATTTTTCTAAGTAACAGTGATAGTTTTTCTGAGTAACAGTGATAGTTTATGTGTAACAATGACACTAATTATATCATATAGTGACAATAATAGTTCTTCTGAGTAAAAATGATAGTTTTTCTGAGTAATAGTAATAGTTTTTCTGAGTAACATTGATAGATTATGTATAATAGTGAAACTTATTATAGCATAGAGTGACAGTGATAGTTTTTCTGAGTAAAAGTTATAGTTTTTCTGAGTAACAGTGATAGTTTTTCTGAGTAACAGTGATAGTTTATGTGTAACAGTGAAATTTATTATAGCATATAGTGACAGTGATAGTTTTTATGAGTAAAAGTTATAGTTTTTATGAGTAATAGTGATAGTTTTTATGATTAACAGTGATAACTATAAAATTATCATATATATTGTCGTCGAAAACGCCGATCGTCTACCAATCTTGTGGCGACATTATTCGGCGGCACGTAGGGAGGGGGAGGATGGGTCACGGCATGGTGTGGGGGAGGAGGGGAGGAGAGGGTCATGACGGCGGCGGGAAGGTGGCATGGCGGTTTTCGGGTGGAGAGGAGGATCACATCTGCATGCTCAAGTATATATATCTGACCCATTTTTAGTGTGTGGGTCAGGTTTGACCCGGGTTCATAGCATGAATCAGGTCTATACAAGTTTTTGTCAAGATTGATGGAGAATATTTTGTAATATTCACTTTCTATCATTCTAAATATTTATTATATAGGATTAAATTGTTGGTTTAGAATAATTTCAAAGATTTATATACCGATATGTTTTCATATTTTTCATTATACTTCTTGAAAATTAAGTTAGAATTTTATGTTTTAATAATATAAATAAGTGCTTTATAAGGAGTGATTTCAAGATCATTGGGGGTAGAAGTGTTTTATTCTCAAGATTATTCCTACTTTTGAGATGTAGTCTCAATCTATGTCAAAGATGCAGAAAATTTGTTTAGGCGGGGCCGATTAACGTTGTTATTTGGTGTGTCTCTTCTTGTCATGCCCTTGCTATATATCGATCCATCGAATTACTTCATCGATATTTATGATATAATTCATTTACATTAATGTATTTTAATTAATTTTAATATTGTTTGAAATATTTAATTGATTAGGATGTATATATATATACTATCATTATGTTATATCATCATATTAAGGATTTTATTTTTGGCAAAAATTTGTATGCAATATTGCATACAAGTCATATGTGTAATTACATGTTAATTAATTTTTTTTTATATTTTTCTCGGGTCTGCAATGCGCAGGTCGGGCAGGGCTTCTTCTTCCTTGCGTTTCTTCTTCTTCTTCCTTGAGCTTTTTTTATTTTTTTCGGCTTCTTTTTCCTCGTGTTTCTTCTTCTTCTTCCTCGCATCGCAACAAATGCAATTAGATCTCAGTTTTGATTTTTTTTCGCTTGTACTAGTTTTTTGTTCATGTAGTGACACGTTTTTATTTATAAGTTAACACTCTTTTGTTCATGTAGATTTTGTTCATGTGATTAGGGGTATGGGCCGGTGATGCGGATATACCGAAAATTTTCTCGTCATACCGTTACCGTACCGAAATTTTCGGTATACCAAAAATTCATACCGTTGTCATACCGAAAATTTTGGTATACCGAAATTTTGATACCGAAAAATTATACCGTTGTCATACCGAAAATTTTGGTATTTTTGGTATATCGAAATTTTCGGCATACCGTTCCTGTCGATTTTTTTTAAATAACCTGTATTTTTTTATGAAAAACAACATGTGATCACAAAATAAGTTTCAATAGTCCAACACAATAAAATAAGCTTCAACAGTTCAACACAACAAAATAAGTTTAAACAGTTCAACACAACACATATTAAAAGAAATACATTATGTTTCATTACTAAAATAATACAAATCACGATTAAAGAAAAAAGCACAATTGACTCTCAAAGTCCAACATCTCAAGAAACCTGCAAAACACAAAAAAATAATCAATTAGCATATTAGAATCCATTAATCAAGTCGAATAACAATAAGTTCAAGTATAACAAACTCAAGTTTTACATATATGGCTCTAAGCTCTAACTTTGTTTGAGGTTGACTAGAACTTCTTTAATATACCATATTCACAAATTATTAATTATGTTTAGGATTAATTAGGAGAATACCTTGTCAATTTCTTCAATTTCCTTGTACAAATCAAATTCCTTGCACCGTTTCTCTAAGTGGTTTTTTAACCCACTAGTACTTCCACCCGTCATTAGAATCTCTGTGCCACAATATTTGCATGTCCCGATTGGTTGTTGGCTCCCATCACCCAATGTCCGAGTCCCCTCTATACAATGCTTCCAATATATGCTCCTCTTTTTGAGAACTGTGGGAGGCTTTGTTGAATCTATTGTGTTTGGTGTGTCGGATGGATTCGACATTGAATGAGAAGATTCGGATTCCATTCTATATATAAAAAAAAAAAAACATGAGTATAATAATAAAGTTACCAAACATGTTCAAAATTATACTCTTGTAAGAATTTACAGTTCACTTCTCAACTTCAACCCAACTTCCAGCAAACCTCTTCAGAACAGTCTCTACAACACAAAATATTGCCAGAAATCCTTATTATATAAACATCAACTTCCTCCATTTTTTGACAAAACAAAAGTTGTCCCTTCACAAACATCCCCACAAAATCACTCATAAAGTATTTAATTAACCACATACGTAACCAGAAACATTAATCACATATTATGATCAATCAGTTCCATCCATTTCAATTTCATTCCTATTTCCTACTTAGTTCATTAAGCACTGCAAAAACCCTAACTCGACAATACGAATGCCAATGGAGGTTTTGTGCAGTAAAAAGTACAAATTCCACCATAACATCAACTATTTTCGCCCAATTCAAATTCTAATCGAGTACGTTAGGTAACAGGAAACCTCAATTAGATCTTAATGTGCGGAATTGAAAAAAGTTGAAGCTAAGAACATGCCATTAGAGGTCGTGGACAATGATAGGGAGTAGAAATTGCTCGCATCAGAGTCGAGAAAGATGAAAAGACAACTAAAATTGAAAGAAATAACACATTACCAGACAGAGTGGTATGCGACGGCGGCGAGAGGGAGACGGGGCGAAAGCGGCGAGAGGGATGAGGAGCGACAACGGCGAGAGGGAAGGGGACAAATGAGCCGCTGAAAGCGAAAACAAAAAGGAGAAAGGTATGTGAGTCGAGTGGGAGTGGGGATGTTAGGAGGGTGGGCGACGGCGGCAAGGGCGACGGCCATGGTGGGGTGGGGGCGGCAATGGCGAGGGGGAGAAGTGGAGAACGGGAGAAGCGGCGCTGAAAAATAAAATGTGTTTGTTTAGGGATTGTGACCTTGTGTATATATATATATAATATAATTATTATTTATTTTTTAAAAAAATATATGAAATTCAATACATAATATATCGGTATTCCGAAAATATATCGGTATACCGAAATATTTTCGGTATATCGCGGTATTCAAAATTTTTATATTCATATATCGTTACCGTACCGAAATTTTTTGATATGGTACCATCTCATCCGAAAATTTCGATAAATTCGATATTTTTTCGATGCGATAAGTCTTATACCAAGATTTTTTGGTATTTCCTCCACCCCTACATGTGATAACACGTTTTTCTTCATAGAGTAACATTTTTTTGTTCATATAGCTAGTAACATTTATTTTTTAGTAATATGTAACACTGTATACATGTCGTCGTAATACTATGTGAATAGTCATGTGTTACCATATGAACAACAATGTGTTACATTATGCTTTAATACGTGTTGCATAAGATATGAAATTATTTCAATATAACAATGCAGTAACACTTACACAAAATTATGTGCTCAATAAAAATTGAACCTGCAACCAAGTACATTAACAACAACCATGAACCACTAGATTACAACACATATTTGATAAACATGTCTTCTATAAATATATATTTGTTCGCCCTACTGAAGTCGACACCCTTGCATGATCCGCGCCAAACCCAACTCGCAAATTTTTGAAAAAAATATTTTAATTATGATGTATTGCACATCTATGGTGCAATATTTCACAAGAGTCTATTCTTTAATTTTTGTTATGAAATTTTCTAATACAAGAAAAATTTTATCATAAATTTTTTTCATCAAACCAATCAAAATCTATATAATGATAATAATAATTATTTACTAACTAAACAATTCAATAATAATTAGTATACTCATCATTGCTAATTAGTACAATCAAACACTTTCTCATTTACATTTCTTTTCACAAGCCAATCAGGCAATCGCCCCCTAAAATCTAACAATCATTAATTTATGTTTAGTTAATCCAATAGTTTCTATCTTCTATCAATCATACCAAATAAAATATTGGTATTGCATTTCAAATCTTTGAATCCGATCACACATATCATACATTAAAGTATGTTTTAATAATAAAATTCCCAGTGAACAATGTAATCATAATTAATTCAATAAATTCTATCAATCACATCCACAAAACAAACAAGGTCTTATTGAATTGGGAAAGATATATTGATTTTCTTTAAATGAAAATATCTCCCCCAATTAGCTCAAACAAGAATATGTACTATATTACAAAGTAAAAAAAAAAAAAATCACAAATGATCATGTCCGCGTCAACAAATGGTCCTATAAGTTTTCACTTTATCAAAACTTTGATCCTTTTGATGTCAATTTTAATCCTTTACGTCGGAAAATTTTGAATTTTGGTTGGTAAAGTTACCGGAGATATGTTGTACTTAGCATACAAATTGACACGAAAAAAGTATCGAAATGACGGGTTCAATGAGAGTAAGAGAATATTATAGGTCTCAGACTGTGAGAATGATTAGAATATCACCGTTGAATTGGTGATAGGAGAAATCTATTATTAATAGAACAATTACAGGGATACAACAACTTTCCCAAGATACACGAGAGATTTACATGGAAAGAATATACAATACATGGATAAAGAATAATTCTAATCTTTATCTCTAATACAGACACTCACCGCAACGTAAAACACTCGCAATTAGCCATGAGAATAAATGAAATTCATGATCTTGAAGTCGTGATTCACGTGGAGGTGTAATCAAAATATGAAATTGAAGAGATGTGATGGCGACCATCGATGTGACCAGAATTAAAAGTTGTCATGTCCGTCTTTTTTTTTTATTTTTAACTGATTTGGGCTTCTATTATTTCGGCCCAATCTTGAGTTAATTAATTATGTGGCCCGCATTCTCGGCCCAACTGATGAGGCACTCTTTTGAAATTCTGAGCCGTGCGATCTTTATTCTCATCGAACGGCTATTGTAGTGTGATACACTGACACCGCGCGCAACGGTATACATCGGGGAATCTGACAGAGGGAGGGTGTGTATTGTGTGAGGTAATTCTCCATTTTTGCTCTGGTTATTTTATCATCTTCTTCCCTTCGTCATGGCTAATTATCTGTAATTCATCATGAACAGATTTACAATTCTTCCGTTAATACCATGCGCACGAGAGAGCTACTACTAAAATACCACATGTGAGTGAATCCCATAATCAAACCATTATTACCCAATTAATACCTTCTAAAATGCGTTCGTTTCCAGTGTGTTCGTTTGCCGCCATAATCGACGTTCATTCCTCTGTTCCAAAAGCCCAGTGATGTTTATTTGCTATTTTTTTTTACTTATTGTTCATGTTGAATTAAGCTATCCCCTGGTTGTTTGGTATTTGTGTTGTCAATTGCTATTGGACTTTGAATCGTGTTCGAAAGTGATTGAGTTCGGGACATAACAAAAGTTAGGTCTATTTTACGTAAAAAGGACTAAAATTGACACTAAAAAGTTGATAAAGTGGAAACTTACATGACTATTTGTAGATCTGCAACAAAATTATATTGTCATTTGTGATAATATCTCCAATATTATCTTTTTTCTAAAAAATAGACACTATATTAAGAAGACCATCCACACATATGATCTATATATATGAGAAACTCCACCCAACTATATATCGAATATGGATGGATTTAGAATTTAAAATTGGGGTAGGCTGAAAAAAAAATTGAAGCTTCAATTAATTAATATTTTATATTTACCAATAACAATTATTTTAATATATTAATTTAGGTATGAGTCTTCGAAACATAAAATTTATTAATAATTAAATCTGAATATATATATATATATATATATATATATATATATATATATATATATATATTAAAAAATATATTTCAAAAGATTGGTGTTCACTTGGGCCAGACCTGAACCCAACCCGTGTGGTTCATGGTTCACCCGACTCAAATGATTCATGATTTAGGGTTTAAGGTTCATGGTTTAGGGTATAGTATATTATAAAACATTCTATAATTTATTTGAGTAGAATTAATTATGTGGATAATGAGTTGGCATGACACCTCATTAATCTAGTGCCATAAAAAATCAAATAGTGGGTTCTATATCACTACTCAGTGGTGTGCTGTCGCACAAACCCAAAAATAAATAAAAGTACCTTGACTAATCCACTAATGTAGTAGGATAAGTAAGGGTCGATCCCACAGGGAATAGTGTAATTATATTGAACAATTTGTGTATAAAAGCAATAAAAAGAGGGGGGGATTGGTTGGTTTATTCTAAAACTACTAAAAGACATGCAAATAAAAAGAATACAATAAATAAAAAAAAATTGGATTTTCACGCATGTTTAATTTCTCAGTTCTGTTTTCTATGACTAATACGTGAATATAAAATCCATTTACCAATCAAGATAAACAACTCACAAATTCAACGAATTTAACAAAAATCCAACCACTCAAGATATTGATAAAACATCCAACTATCATGCTTAAAACTCCACAAGTATCACAATACTCCGACCCAAGAATTAAAACAAAAAAATTCACACTCTATAAACTCACACCCCCACACTTAAATAAGTGCTAGTCCTCAAGCACAAAACTACGAGGCATAATAACAAAAAATTGCAAGGGTGGAAATACGTAAAGTGGAACGAATTTACCCGATTTCAAGGATCTGGCGAAGTGAGAGCCCATGAATGTAGAGTTTTGGTGAGATGGAAATAAACAGCGCTATGAAAGCGTATTGTGGCCTGGTGAGTATAACTCAAATTAACCTGTAAGCACAAGAGGAATAATAGACACAATACACCTGCAATATCTCAAAGTTTCTGGAACCTGAATTGTACACTGATGGGGTCAGTGTTAGTGTAAACTGTAGAAAACAGAACTGAGAAATTATACAGGCGTGAAAATCCAAGTTTTTTTTTGACAAAAAAAATAAAACACGAAAAATTCAACAAAATTTTCAACTACTCCCTGGCAACGGCGCCAAAATTTGGTGTGATGTCGCACAAACCCAAAAATAAATAAAAGTACATTGACTAATCCACTAATGTAGTAGGATAAGTAAGGGTCGATCCCATAGGGAATAGTGAAATTATATTGAACAATTCATGTATAAAAGCAATAAAAAGAGGGGAGGATTGGTTGGTTTATTCTAAAACTACTAAAAGACATGCAAATAAAAAGAATACAATAAATAAATAAAAAACTTGGATTTTCACGCATGTTTAATTTCTCAGTTCTGTTTTCTATGACTAATACGTGAATATAAAATCCATTTACCAATCAAGATAAACAACTCACAAATTCAGCGAATTTAACAAAAAATCCAATGACTCAAGATATTGATAAAACATCCAACTATCATGCTTAAAACTCCACAAGTATCACAATACTCCGACCCAAGAATTAAAACAAAAAAATTCACACTCTACAAACTCACACCCCCACACTTAAATAAGTGCTAGTCCTCAAGCACAAAACTACGAGGCATAATAACAAAAAATTGCAAGGGTGGAAATACGTAAAGTGGAACGAATTTACCCGATTTCAAGGATCTGGCGAAGTGAGAGCCCATGAATGTAGAGCTTTGGTGAGATGGAAATAAATAGCGCTATGAAAGCGTATTGTGGCCTGGTGAGTATAACTCAAATTAACCTGTAAGCACAAGAGGAATAATAGAGACAATACACCTGCAATATCTCAAAAGTTTCGAACTCAATTGTACAATCGATGGGGTCAAGTTATTAGTGTAAATCAGAGAAAAATGCAATCGAGAAATTATACAAAGTGAAAATCCAAGTTTTTTTTTTTTGACAAAAAAAATAAAACACGAAAAATTCAACAAAATTTTCAACTACTCCCCGGCAACGGCGCCAAAATTTGGTGTGATGTCGCACAAACCCAAAAATAAATAAAAGTACATTGACTAATCCACTAATGTAGTAGGATAAGTAAGGGTCGATCCCATAGGGAATAGTGAAATTATATTGAACAATTCATGTATAAAAGCAATAAAAAGAGGGGAGGATTGGTTGGTTTATTCTAAAACTACTAAAAGACATGCAAATAAAAAGAAAACAATAAATAAGAACAGTCTAGTTCTCGGATAGCTTCCCCCTGAATGAATATCCACTCAATTAAAAATTAATGATATTCTTGACTCTATTCGAATCTTGCCCCTAGACTAGTGGTACGACCAAACTAGTCTGAATTGTTTCTTAAGTTTAATTAATTAGAAAGTACGACCCCTAATTAATCTATCCAAATGAACAACCTTAAAATATGTATTTAAGATTTAATCCACAGAACGCATTAACGAACCAAAACAATAGAGCAAACTAGACTATGAAAGCGAAACGTTCGAACCATATAATTTACACTTCGTTATTCCTAGAGTGATCTGCCCTAGTTGCTACAATAACACATGAATATAATAATTACGGATTATATTATGTGAATTAGCTAGAATTGATAAATAAATAAATTAAGATGGTCAATCCTAATAAATCCATTAATCAAAACATGCAAAGCATATAAACAAATAACGAAGAAATTGAGATAGAAATAAAAATAAAATCATAATCACTTAATTAAAAGGGTGAATCATTCAAGGTTCAGCGTCTCTTCGTACTAGAAAAACTTGAATTCACAAACTCAAATCTCACTCTAAAATTGCGTCGTGCGTCTCTGTCTTCAAAAGCTACCCCGTGTAATTGATATCCCAAGCTTATATACTAGTAGGTTTATTAAAAAAATGTAATGGGCTTGATCAAAGCCTTATTTCCTTGCTTTTCAGTCGGCCATCACCAATAAAAACATATCATGGGCCTAACTCTCTAATAATAAATAGAATAATGATGGGCTGGTCACTTCGTTATTAGTCTGCTCTGCTGCATCGACACTGAGACTTCGTTATTGGATTTTTCTTAGATGCCTGGCCCGATCAATTCGCATTTAATATATCTTCAAATGTGGCTCGTCTCAAACTTCATCAAAATACTCCAAAAAAGCCTGAAATTTAATAAAAATTTAATATCATAGCCCACAAATACCAAAAGTAATAAGTCAGATAACTACGAGCAAAATAGTGAATTGTTGTTATAAAACAACCAATTAAAGCAAATAAATTACCCAAGAATCTCGACTTATCACTCTGTATATATAATACATTGATAAAATAAAAGGTACTCCCTCCGTCTCAACATTACTTGAACACTTGTCTTATTTAAACGTTCAAACATTACTTGAACACTCCCAAAATAGAAATAAATATAATATTAATACACTCACAATACCCTTATTTTATTCCACTCAAACCCTCTAAAACACATTTTACTTGGTTTGCGTGAAATTTCCAGTGTTCAAGTAATCTTGGGACGGAGGGAGAATAATTTTTAATTTTATTCATATAAGTCATCAGTGCTTGACCAAGACTCATAGATAGTGATGAAGCTTTTTTGTGTAGAATTAATGGTAAAGTAGTACGAACTTCGTTCCACTTATATAAAGCAAATTAAGGTTAGCTTAGACAAACTTTTAGAAGATTAAATCTTTAGAAAACTGAAAACAATTACTGGAAAGTGATTAATTTCAATGAAATTAAATGCCACTAAAATGACGACCACTTCAAAAGTGATGTGAAAAAGATATATTTCAATTTCTAGGGAAGGAAAACCAAGCATACAAATAATGTACTTTAATTTAGCAAGTACATGTGAACATTGACAAATTCAGAATACTAAACAAAATAAATAAATAAATAGTACTTCGGTATTTATATATAACTCAAAATTTGTTTTAACTATTTATTTCCAATTTATGCTTGACTTAGTCTGTTTTTAATATGTAAAAAAGTCCAATAATGTGAACAAGATAAAATGTAAAGCGAACTCACATTCTTAAACTATCTTTACCTACGATGTACTAAAAAAAAAAAAAGGAACCATTATTAATAAGTTTCAATTTCGCACCTGAAAGAATTAAAGAGTTGGATCAAGCTCCTCCAAGGAATCTGCGATGTTACACTTAAAAAAATTTGTTAGTCATTATTATTATATTTAAATTTTCAACGTTGATTTTTTTTTTCTTTGAATTTTGATGACTCATATTTATGATCAATCGACTGTTTTCTGGTTGCGTCTAGTCCGTACATGGTACATTGATAACTAGAGTGTAAACTTATTGTTAAGTTTTATACTTATGTTACATATAGTTATGATATAATATTTGCACACCTGATCATCGATTCGATTCCCCTGTTTTACTTTTCGTATTTCTTTTCACCCTGCAAGATTTTAAACACATTGATCCATAATATGATGGTTAATTTAATATTTTTTATTATATCACATGTCATCCATGATCCATTCATATTATGTAATATAAAATGAAACACCAATAATAAAACAAGTGATTTCGTTCAGCTGATCATGGTCACTTTTGTGACCACCTTCCGATCATATGTGATTGCAAAATTATAAAGGTCTTACGTCCATGACACGTCAACCGATACTTACACGGGAGATGTATATAAATTATAGTAGTAACTTTCATATACATATACTCTTTATGAAAGAAAATACTTGGAAATGTCGAAATACATGCATTTAGCTAATTAATTTGTCATGAAAATTACGTCCTCGGTCCTCCTCCTCTCTCTTTCATACCCAACCGAGGGCCGGGAATAATATTTTTTAAGGACAGTAACTTAGAGATGGTTGTGTTTTAATGATAACAATTTTACAGAAATGAAAATATAGGACAATATATTTTAAAATTTTATAAATGTAGGACAAACAAACTCAAACCTCACATGACATTTCAGCCCATGATTTGAGTTTACTCAGGCTCGATTGTCCCACACTTACAGATTTTAAAACATATTGTCCTATATTAATTTACATATTCTAAAACATATTGTCCTACATAATTCACTACAAGAAAATAGTGCATTGCCTACATCATTTCCAACGAAATTAATTCCGTCCTTAAATAATAAGGATTGCCTACGACGTGCCTACATAATTTTCTAATCCTATAGGACATTTCCTAAACTACAAATATAATTGCCTAGAGAATTTTTTGTGTAGGTAAATTTGTCTACGGAAATTATAAATGTGTAAACACTTTGTTCATAGGTAATTTGTTTGTCTACTAAAATTCTAAAAATTCTATAGTTGTTCCCGTGTTCCAGTGTTTTTTCCTTAGAAGGGGACACTTAATAGTTGTTTGAGTTAATTGTGTTGTACCATTGTGGTGTCAGTACAAAACAAAACATGATAACATATGAATTGGCGCCCTATCTATGTGCATGGACTTTTTTGTATAGGGAAAATTGCACTTTTGGTCCCATAAGAATATTCTCATATTAAAATGGTCGCAGTTTAAGCACTTTTGATATGGTCAAAGAGGCGAACAGGGCAACCAGTCAAGCAAAAGATTGATTTAGACGACCAAAAGAGTGTCTTATAAACAAGTAAATGCAAAGGTCAACCAGGATGACGAAGTTGAAAACGTGGCAGCATCACATGAGTTCTTGCAAGACACGAAGTCTCCAAATCATGCTTGCCAAACCAAAGACATGCTTGTCAAAAGTACTATAAATAGAAGAAAAAAAAAACAAGAGACGGTTCACAAAAAAAATTTCCCAGTGGTGAAGTTCGGAAAAAAATTCCCAAGTACTTTCTCACGTTGAAAAAAAACCCTAGCACTCACACACTTTCTATCCAAATCATCTTCTTTCATAGAAGTTTTCCCCATGAGAAGTATGATGTACTGTGTATGTAAATCTCGCAATATGACATCCCTGGCTTGGAATGCCCCCAGAGTAGTCATTTCTTGACGACTAGGTCAATAAATTCCTGTTATTTACCGTATATTGTACACGTACGTATTTTGTTTGTGAGTTGTTATCAAATTAGCCACATAATATTCTCCGTAAAAAAATGACTCGCAACATAGCACTGTATACATGTCGTCATAATACTATGTGAATACTCACGTATTACCATATTAACAACAATGTGTTACATTATGTTTTAATACGTGTTACGTAAGATATGAAATTATTTCAATATAACAATGTAGTAACAATTACACATAGATGGTAACACACAAAAACTTGACAAAAAAAAAATTTAAAAGTTATGTGCTCAATTAGAATAGAAACTGCAATCAAATACATTATAAACAAACTTGAATCACTAGACTACCACACATAATTGATAAACATATCATTCTATAAATATATATCCGTCCGCCAACAAAAGCCCACAGCCCTTAGTCCTTGTCTGACCTGCTCCCCACCCAACCTGTGATTTTTTTTTAAAAAAAAAACCTTAATTATGATGTATTAGTTGCACATCTATGGTGTAATATTTAACAAGAGTTCTCCTTTTATTTTTTTTATAAAATTTTTTAATACAAGAAAAATTTTATCATAATTTTTTTTTTTCAAATCAATCACAATCTATATAATGATAAAATTCTTATTTTCTAACTAAACAATTCAATAATAATTAGCGTACTCATCATTGCTAATTAGTACTATCAGACACTTTCTCATCTACGGGAGGTGTATTCAACAGGGATTCTATTGGATTTTTTTGGACTTTAAAAAGTCCATGTATTTAGAAAATCCATAGACTCCATGCAGAGTTTTGCTGACTTTTTTTATTGATTTACATGGATTTTCATAGACTTGACAGAATTATGGAATACACTTTTTTTATTGATTTACATGGATTTCCATAGACTACGGCGCTAAAATTATTGATGCAAATGTATATGTAACACACTTGTATATACAAAAATTTATCCAAGTTGTTTAGGAAAAATACCAAAATATATTAGTTCCAAAAAAAATATATTATTATTCATCATTATTATTCTCATCTTCATTCCCATCATCTTCATTTTCATCACTGTTATACCTCGGCCTCATTTCCCACATAGCATTAGCACTACTCGTTCTCTATGCATTAGCTCCGTTCTTTGTTGTAGTTGACTTTGAGAAAGCAATTTCGTTCTTTGTTGTAGTTAGTTTCCGTACTTGTTTAAATAGAAAAATATTACATGTTTAAATAGAAAAAATATTACTTGTATAAATAGAAAGATATTACTTGTTTAAAAGAAAAGTATAACTTTTTTAGATGAAAAGTATAACTTGTTTAAATAGAAAAATATTACTTGTGTAAATGAAAAGTATAACTTGTTTAAATAGAAAAATATTACTTGTTTAAATAGAAAAGTATAACTTGTTTAGATGAAAAATATAACTTGTTGAAATAGAAAAATATTACTTGTTTAAATAGAAAAGTATTACTTGTTTAAAAGAAAAGTATAACTAGTTAATTTATATGAAAAATATAACTTGTTTAAATAGAAAAGTATTACTTGTTTAAATAGAAAAATATTACTTGTTTAAGTAGAAAAGTGTTACTTGTTTAAAAGAAAAGTATTACTTGTTTAAAAGAAAAATATAACTTGTTTGGATGAAAAGTATAACTTATTTAAATAGAAAAGTATTACTTGTTTAAATGAAAAGTATTACTTGTTTAAATAGAAAAGTATTACTTGTTTAAAAGAAAAGTATAACTTGTTTAGATGAAAAGTATAGATTTTTAAATAGAACAATATTACTTATTTAAATGAAAAGTATTACGAAAGTTTTTTTCTTCTGACCTTTCGTCTTCAGAGTTCTCTAAGAGAATACGTAGAAATCTCTGGTTGTTAGAAGAGATTTTGGAGAGTGAAATTTGTTTATATTTTTTAAAGAGAATCAAAGAAAATCCATAGAGTATTAAAATCCATAGACTGTTGAATACCTAAAGATTTTTTAAGACTTTTTAAAACCCGTATTGAATACCTCAGGATTTTTAAAGACTTTTAAAAATTCGAATTGAATACCCCCAGACTTTGAAAGTCTAAAAAAATCCTACAGACTCCACAACCAATACACCATCTACATTTCTTTTCACAAGCCAATCAGGCAATCGCCCCCTAAATTCTATAAGTCGTCATACCAAATAAGTCTAACAATCATTAATGTATGTTTAGTTAATCCAATAGTTTCTATCAAGAATAGATCTAGTGTGAAATTTTTTATGTATTAAAATCTATAAAATTGTCATAAATCAACCATCTACCCCCTAAACACTAAATAATGAACATTAATTATGATTTATTCGGGTCGGGTGAACCATGAACCACTTGGGCCGAGTGAACCACAAACCACTTAATTTTGTCTCATCTTCACCAATTACAGAATTTGATTGTAAATTAAAGTTTTTTCATGTATAAAAATTTTCATACTAGACTTTGTCTTATATCAATCTATCAATCATACCAAATAAAATATTGGTATTGTATTTCAAATAGATCACACATATCATACATTAAAGTATGTTTTAATAATAGAATTCCCCAGTGAACAATGTAATCATAATTAATTCAATAAGGAGTGGGTCTCATGTGCACCCGGTACATCGTACACTCATATTACATTTTAGAATCGTGCAATTATACAAAAAAGAAACGTGCAACTATTCCAAACATAAGCATGCAACTATGTTCCCATATTAACAGTTGCACTTTTCTGTATAAATAAGTCGTACTTTTCAACATAACAAATTGCACGCTTCTAAAATACACTATGAGTGCACGGTGCACCCGGGTGCATACAAGACCTAGCCTTCAATAAATTCTATCAATCACATCCACAAAACAAACAAGGTCTTATTGAATTAGGAAAGATATATTGATTTTCTTTAAATGAAAATATCTCCCCAGTTAGCTCAAACAAATATGCACTATATTACCAAGAAAAAAAAATCACAAATAATCATGTAATTTTGTCTGTATTAACAAATGGTCCTATAAATTTTCAATTTATCAAAACTTTAGTCCTTTTGATGTCAATTTTAATTCTTTAGGTCGAAAAATTTTGAATTTTGGCTAGTAAAGTTACCGGAGATATGTTGTACGTAGAATACAAATTTACACGAAAAAGGTATTGAAATGACGGGTTCAGTGAGAGTAAGAGAATATTATATATAGGTCTCAGACACTCGCCGCAACGTAAGCACTCACAATTAGCCGTGGGAATAAATGAAATTCATGATTTTGAAGTCGTGATTCATGAGGAGGTGTAATCAAAACATAAAATTGAAGAGATGTGATGTCGACCGTCGATTTGAACATAATAAAAAAGTTAGGTCTATTTTACGGCGAAAAAGACTAAAATTAATATTAAAAGGATCAAAATTGATAAAGTGAAAACTTACATGACTATTTGTAAATACAGACAAAGTTATACCATCATTTGTGATTTTATCTCCAATATTATCTTTTTCTAAAAAATAGACACTATATTAAGAAGACCATCCACACATAGGACTGCTATATATATTAGAAACTCCACCCAACTATATATCAGAACTAGGATGGAAAGGGTTATATCACTTTGACCCAAATACATCCCAACTCAACTCGAACCTGATGTTTGACCCATCATTACTAATTTAATCGAGTAACACTCCTGTGAATCAGATCTATGCATAAATTCTATCAGTTTTATGGGTAAAAACTATCACTGTTATGCACAAAAACTTTCACTGTTTAAAAACATAAAACATTTTCAAAATAGTGATTGATTTTGTGCATAACAGTAATAATTTTTATACATAACAGTGAGTTTTTGTACATAACAGTGATACTAAATGAACCGAGTTCACGGTGAACTCGGGTTCACACAAGTTTTTGTCAATTTAATTTCCTGATTCTATATAACATTATCTTTTGTTTTATATATTTTCCAAAAAAAAAATTATTTTATACAATTATGTAACATAGCATATCAATCTCAGAACAGACGTATATATGTGTAAATAACTTATAAAACCAAAGTAAACAACTCTTATAATTTCAAAATAATTTCTTCAATCTTCAAGTAGAAAGAATTAATGAAGAAATCAAAATAATTATTTCCTCTCGATCGGCACACTTTTCATAATCATCCTCTGCATTATTGAGCATAAAAAAGGTCAAAATTACAAAACTATATACCGCCACATATATATATATATATATATATATATATATATATATATATATATATATATATATATGTATATATATACACGTGCATGAAATAGTGTAAATACGTATTTAAAACTGCATGATCTCTCATAAATCATAAATTCCAAATTTTCTATATATCCTTTTATTATATTTCAATTTTAATTATATATATTTATATATCTTAAAATTTTTAGTTTAAAATAATGAATTATATAAACCTACATAATATATCTGCCACAAATTTAGAAACCATTGGAATTTCCCGCAAAAAAATATTGCTAAATTGGGAGACGAATCTTTAAAAACAATATTAACAAATCTTTGTGTTGAGAGAAAAAATCTTTGGTTTAATTAAATTAAATTTTTAATGATCTCGCCCATATTTATAATATTTATAAAGATCATATATTCACACCTCATCTATTACACTTTCACACCCATATATATTATGCTAAAATTTATATTTATAAGAATCATATATTCACACCTCATACCCATATATATTCTGTATAATCACGCCTAGGATTTCATTTTTCTTCCTTTGGCTTTGTTTGTTTGTTAATTTGGATTTGGTCGTCGGTCAAACACCGCTTGATGGAATAATTTTTTTTATTTGGAGAAAATATAAGAAGGATTTTTATAATGGGTGGTATATATAGTTTTGTTATGTATATTGAATTTTTGGAAAATAATTTGAGTTTCAAATTTATTTTATTTTGTATATTATAGGGAGTATTGAGATAACTAATTTGAATTGTTAATTGGTCATGAGAGTTTGTTATGAATGAGTTTCTAATTTGCACGTTATTATTGTTAAAAAATTCGAAATCTATTTTACTATGACTTTTAAAATAATTGTGCAATTATAACCGTGCAACGCACGGGTTTAATAGTATGTATATATAATACATTGATAAAATAAAAGGTAGTATAATTTTTAATTTTATTCATATAAGTCATATCAGCCCTTGACCAAGACTCATAGATAGTGATGAAGCTTTTTTGTGCAGAATTAAAGTAGTATTAACTTCGTCCCACTTATACAAAGCAAATTAAGCTTATAGTTTAACTTTAGACAGACTTTTAGAAGATTAAATCTTTAGAAAACTGAAAACAATTACTGGAAAGTGATTAATTTCGATGAAATTAAATGCCACTAAAATGACGACCACTTCAAAAATGATGTGAACAGATATATTTCAATTTCTAGGGAAGGAAAACCAAGCATGCAAATAATGTACTTTTTTTTTTTTTATAAGAAGAATACAACTCAACTAGAACATTTAATCTCTCTCTAGCAAAACTAATTCTTCAAACCCAACTCGGGGGAAGACCTGCCTCGAACCAAAATAGAGGATCGGAGGAGGATGACGCAAATTCCGCTAAACTGGGGGCGACCCTGGATATGAGCTCGTGTTATATGGACTAAGACCGCACTAAGACATTATCCACCGCGTGCCGTAAGACATATATTTTTGTCCTGCTATCGACCGAAACTTCAACCGCATCGCATATTTCTTTCTTTCTTCGTCTGGCCCCGCAAATTGCTTCTGCACCCGCTGCAACAAACCCATAGAGGGCGGAGGGAACCTGCAATAAACTCATAGATGACAGAGAATACCCAAAGAGGGTAGAAAATCCCACTTAAACAAATTCAGAATACTAAACAAAATAAATAAATAGTAATTCGGTATTTATATATAATTCAAAATTTGTTTTTACTGTCTATTTGTTTCCAATTTTATGCTTGACTTAGTATGTTTTTAATATGTAAAAAAAAGTCCAATAATGTGAACAAGATAAATGTAAGGCGAACTCACATTCTTTAACTATCTTTACCTACGAAATACTAAAAAAAATAAAGGAACCATTAAAAAAAAAATTCAATTTCACACCTGAAAGAATTAAAGAGTTGGAGCAAGCTTCTCGAAGGAATCTGCGATGTTACACTGAAAACATTTGTTAGTCATTATTATTAAATTTAAATTTTCAACGTTGATTTTTTTTTTTCCTTTGAATTTTGATCAATCGACTGTTTTCTGATTGCGTCTAGTACGTACACGGTATAACTAGAGTGTAAACTTATTGTACATTTTTATACGTATGTTACATATATATATATATAGTTATTATATAATCTTTGCACATCTAATCTTTAATTCGATTTCCCTGTTTCACTTTTCGTATTTCATTTCACCATGCAAGATTTAATTTAAACACATGTATCAACCCATAATATGATGGTTCATTTTATATTTTTTATTATTTTTTATGTTATCCATGATTCATTCATATTATGTATAATACAAAATGAAACATTAATAGTGAAACATGTAATCTCATTCCCTGGGCACTTTTGTGACCACCTTCCGATCATATGTGATTACAAAATTATAAAAGGTCTTACGTCCATGACACGTCACTACAAAAAAAGGCGGTGTTTTACGATGGATTTAGCGACGGTTTTAACCGTCGCAATAAGGATTTGCGACGGTTTTAGCGACCGTTTATCATGATCCGTCTGGAAAACGAGGGTCGCTAACATGTAGCGACGGTTTTCATAGTCCGTCGCTAGGTAGCGACGACTATTTTCCGTCGCACAAAATATCGACGGCTATATTCCGTCGTAACATAGCAACAGTTTTGTCGACGGTTTTGTGGGTCTGGGCACGGGTCCGAAAATCCATCGCTAAACCGTTGATATATTGTCGACGGTTATGACGTCAAAATACCGTCGTTAACAGCGACGTTTCTCCGTCGGTATTAGCGACGGAAATTTACGTCAACATTTGCGATGGTTATCACCGTCGGTATTAGCGATGGTGAAAGGCGTCGCTAACACCGTCGCTATATCCGTCGCTAAATCGTGAATTTTTTTTTAAAAAAATGGCTCACTGTGGTTCGAACCCGGGCCCGGGGAGCGTCCGGGTGGGCACCGAACCACCCGAGCCACGAACCATCTCGAACCCAACCACCAAGCATCTCATATATAAGCCACCAAGCCTCCCAATTAAATTGGACATTTATTCGCTCCCATGGGGGACCGAACACGGGACCTTGAGCGCCTAAGCGAGGATCAATTCCGCTCGGGCACTTGCTCTTTTGTGTTTACTTAATGAATTTAATTTTATATGTCTTAAAATTCATTTTTTTTCTAATTTTTTAAAAAATTCTTTATTTCAATTATCTTATTTAATAATTCAATTACATTTTAATATAATAATTTATATTTTTTATTTATAAATTATAATTAAATTAAAATATATTAAAAATGTATTTTTTTTAAACTTATTTTTAATAAAATTAATTCTATATGTCCTAAAATTCATTTTTTTTTTCGATTTTTTTTAATTCTTTAATTATTTCAATTATCTTATTTAAAAATTCAATTACATTTTAATATAATAATTTATATTTTTTATTTATAAATTATAATTAAATAAAAATATATTAAAATGATATTTTTTAACTTATTTTTAATAAAATTAATTCTATATGTCCTAAAATTCATTTTTTTTTTAATTTTTAAAAAAAAAATCTTTATTTCAATTATTATCTTATTGATTACAAAAAAATAATTGATTACAAAAAAATAGTGCATTGCCTACGGAAATTTCCAACGAAAATAACTCCTTCCTTAAATAATAAAGATTGCCGATAATTTGCCTACATAATTTTCTAATCTTATAAGTCATTTTTAAACTTTTTTTTTGATAACACGGTATCCGGCTTAAGGGCCGACTAATCCTGGGGACCAGAACCCACCGTCCACTAGCGGGGGCCCCACTTCAAGCCAGAGCTAAGCTCTGTATGTACTGGCCCATCTCAAGAGTTGATCGCACCTGAGAGGGTTCGAACCTGAGACCTAGAGAAGAGTATACTTCTAAGTCCCAAGCCTACAACCACTAGGCCAACCCTTGGGGGTTATAAGTCATTTTTAAACTATAAATATAATTGCTTAGAAAATTTTTTGTCTAGGTAAATTTGCTTAAGAAAATTATAAATGTGTAAACACTTTGTTCATAAGTAATTTGTTTATCTACTAAAGTTGTAAAAATTCCATAGTTGTTCCAGTGTTCCAGTTTTTTTCCCTACAAGTGGACACGTAATAGTTGTTGGAGTTAATTGTGTTGTAGCATTATGGTGTCAGTACAAAACAAAACATGATAACATATGAATTGCCGCCCAATCTATGTGCATGGACTTTTTTTGTATAATTTAGGGTCAAATGTCAAAATTGTACCAGCTAGTTGGAGTCCAAAACTGAAATAAGTCAAAATATTTTCCTTTTTAAAGAAGCTGCTTTGCCCCACAGTGATGGAAATTTACGTACGCATTAGTCCCTCCGAAAAGTTGTAGTAATTCCCCTAATGGGGCGACTTGACTTCTCCTCCAGTATTACATCCTCCAATTTTGTCAATTCTACTACAAATTACATAAATAAATTAAACTAGTCATACATCATGTTCATAATTCCATATTAATTTTATGCCAAAATATTATCTTCCTACGTTGGTTCCGTACATTAACTATTGAAGACGAACACGGAACAACCACGGTTTTGTCTAAAGAGAGCCATACATAATTCATAATTGCATTACGAAACTAGAGAGAGAAACGAGAGAGAGAGAGAGAGAGAGAGAGAAAAAAATGGTGAGGGCACCTTGTTTTGATAGTAATGGAATAAAGAAGGGAGCTTGGAGTGAAGAAGAAGATGACAAGTTGAGGGCTTTTATTTTGACACATGGCCACTGGAATTGGAGATTGCTCCCAAAATATGCTGGTAATTAATTCAATTAAATTAAATTATCTAATTTATTCATTTCTCCTGTTTGAAATATATACTTTGTTCTACTTAGATACATATATAGATCATCAAATTAATTTTGAAATTCTGAAATTGAAAACTATATGTGTATCGTAGAATATTAATGACAAAAATTGGATTTTTTAGTATCAATTGTTATGTGTAAAAACTATCATTGTTATGCATAAAAATAATTACTGCTATGCACAAAAACTCTCACTGTTTAAAAAATATTTTATATTTTTATATAATAAAATTTTTTGTACATAACAGTGATAGAGTTCATGTATAAACTTGGTTCACATGAGTGTTTCTCATTAATTTCGGAGATGTATTATGTGACTAAATATTTTTTGCAATATTTGAGATTAGGTTTGGCAAGATGTGGGAAGAGTTGCAGACTACGGTGGGTGAATTATTTGAAACCAGGCTTGAAAAGGGGGAACTTCACCAAACAAGAAGAGGATCTCATCATCAAATTGCATGCCCAATTGGGAAACAAGTAATATATATATATATAATTAAGATCAATTTATTTCTTAATTAATTAGTTAAACCTAGAAATTATATATATGTGTATTTTGGCTCGATTGCTCCACATTTTGACAAATTTAAAAACATACAAATTCTCATGTGAAACTTGGTCATGGTATGAAATGATACCATTACTCTAGTAAACTAATTACTCATGGCATTTAATGTTATATGATATCAATTTACCATGTAATAATTTAGTTAAATTATATTTATGCAGGTGGTCGATGATTGCAACATATTTACCAGGAAGAACGGATAACGACATCAAGAACTTTTGGAATGCACACATAGAAAAACCAAGTAAACGCATTAATTCATATCCCAAGAAGGTTAAATGGGAAACTAGTGAATTAGCTTCTCATGAGAATTTATCCTCTACTTCTCTAATCAAACTTCAAGAGCCCTCATGGCCTCATAATCACATGTTTCTGGGAGACTATGATCCAATAAAATGTTTGCCTCCTTTGATAGACGAATCCGAATGGATTGCGCTTGATCGCGATCGTGACGAATATTCTTTCGCATTGGATCATACTCAAATCAATTTTCAAAATGGAATTATACAAGAAGAGAAGGGAGGGTTGTATGATCCTTTATTTGATCTCTACTTCAGTTATGGAATGCATTTTCTTAGCTAGCAAAAATGAAATTATATGTTGTTTGATAATTGAGAGCGATTTATCCTTTTTGTAGTGGTTGCAGCTTCGGTTGAGAAAAGAAAGAGATGAGGCGGGAATTAGTTAATGTCGTTTTTTTTGTAATACTTTCATGATATGATAATAATGTTGATATATATATATATATGCATGTTTGGAATGGTACTATAATGTATAACTAGTATTTCACCCGAGCAATGCTCGGTCTCATTTACAATATTATGTAATAAATTATGAATTTATAGAGCTACAACCTAATTTAAAAAGTACTTTCATAACCCAAATACCAGGTGAAGGTTCAAGTGAAAGTTTGTCTCAATGTATCACATAAAATTCTCTTTTAATATAATAATTCTATATATAATTTATTTTACTTATTTATGTATATTAATATTAAATTTTCAATTCATTATATATAAAATAAGGTTTAATGCGTTGAAACTTTAATTAGATATTACATCTTTAAAGAAAATATATGTGATATTTATTAATATCAATAACATTGTTAGCTTGTAGTAAGATATTTTATGATATAATAAATTAATATATATATATATATATATAACTAATTAATTAAGTAAATTGAATATTTAAAGAAGAAAAGAAAAGTGAAGCTCAATTAAAAAAAATTATTTGTCTTAAATTTATTTAAACAAAAACCATCTAAAAATAAATTATTTAATGAAATAGACAGGAAAATACCCATTACATTAGTCAAATAATACTGAGTCATGAGAACAACAATTATAAAACCAATAAAATTAAAAAAAGATGCACTATTTTAAAGTTATTAGGTTGATTAAAAAAAATATATTAAATTTTTTTCCAATTTAATAATTTATCATATCAGTTTTGTAAAATTAAAATTTATTTGTTTAATTTTATACAAAGCGATTAAAAAAGACCACTAAAAAAAATTAATTCAACACACTAAAACTGAGAGTGAAAAATTACTATGGGACTTATAAATTACTGAAAAAAGTGAAGAGCTGTTTTTTTATATTTATAGATACATGTATAATTAAATTTGGGCTTATAAATTAGTTTTGAGTTTATTGCAATTATTTAACATATTAATTTTGGGCTTGTGTATTAAATGTGGGCTTTTTGTAATTATTTAATGTGGTGGAATAGTGGAAAGTGGAGAGAGAGTGGAAAGTGGAGAGAGAGAGTGGGGGAGAACATAAAGTGAGTGGCGGAACAAGTTTTTAAAGACTATTTTTTTTTATATATATGTATATATATATAAATAGGACTCACAGTCCAATACAATTTATAGGGTACTTTTACTTTATGATACAAGATCTTTTAACTCAGGTAATACTCCAGTAATTTAGGTCTATACATGAACTTTACTGTTAATTATGTCAAAAAATTATCACTGTTATATACAAAATTTTATTGTTAAAAAATATAAAGTATTTTTTAAACAGTGGGAGTTTTTGTGCATAACTATAATAATTTTTATGTATAACAGTAATAATATTTATATGTAACAGTGATATTTAAAAAATCGAGTATGTATAAGGGTAAGACTTGATGATAGATTGTATCTATGAGCAATTTTCCTATATAAGTCCTGATCCGAGATTTAAATCGAAATGATCCCGTAACTTTGCACCTTTATTGAAAATGTCTCGTATATATCACATGTTTTAATTTAGTCCCGTATATTTTCAATTTGTGCCGATTTAGTCCCAAATAGCCGAAAACTGGTCAAACTACCCAAAAAATGACGCCATTTTAGGGTGTGAAACACGCGCCCTAATTTTGGTCGAATTTATCATAAAACGACGTCGTTTTTGGATAGTTTGACCGGTCTTCGGCGATTTGGGATTAAATCGCACAAATTGAAAATATACGGGACTAAATTGAAACATGTAATATATACGGGACATTTTCAATAAAGGTGCAAAGTTACGGGACCATTTCGATTTAAATCCCGTCCTGATCCACATATTCATCACATGAATTAATTAGTTGATCTTTTAACTTAATATCTTGCATTTTAATTCATTGAAAGGTTTATATATGAGGGTTTTATGTGATCAAATGTAGTTTGCTAATTATAAGCGAGTAATATAATTACATTCGTAAGAATATAGGTTTTTTGTGGTGTGCATCAGTTGTTCTTGTGCTGAGCTTAATTTAAAGTAAGATAAAAATTTGTTTGAATTTGAGTTTTTCTTCATTATTACTATTATATATATCCACTATCACTGTATATATAAATACTATTATTGCTTAAAAAATGCTATATTTTTTAAATAATATAATATTTATGCATAATAATGATTAATAGAATTTATGTATTGACTTGGTTTGAAGGAGGATTATTAAGTAATGATATTTTCTTTACTAAACTACTTCTGGGCGTGTTAATTTGATTGGGGTTTGGGTGGACGTGATGAGATTTGAGTGAATGTAACTAATTAATTTACACAAAATTCTTTTGTTAATACATTATAGGAAAAAGTGTATATGTTGGATCAATTTAATGGGGTGTGTAAGTGTTGTGTAATAGTACGTGTATAGTTGGATGCTCGATGGATTTTAAGTTCGGAACATGCATGCAAGCCCTAAAATTGAACGAAAATGGAATATATCAAGTGCTTAAATAACATTATTATTATTTATACTGTGAGGTTATGAGTTTGAATTATTGTTCAAATTTATAAAAAATCGAATAGAATAACCCCAAACCAAGCATTGCCTCAATGACTAAGATCTAGCCAGATGTCCAAAAGGGTACTAAAAATAACTATGAAGTGCACCATTTTCTTTGTGACCGAAAAGCCATAGTCTAAATTATATATGTTGTCTTGCTAAAGTTAACATAAGGTAATCTTGCTAAAGCTTAAATAAAGGTTGTGCCACAATTAATTAAGCACCTGATTTATAATATCATGTTGTTCAAGTTAGTGTGACGAAATTCCTAATTAAATCATTGATTTGCTTCCTACCTCCTAGATCAAAAGAGCTTGCAATCGTCACAATAATAAATTTCTAGCAATTGGTTTTAATTTCTTTTTTATACGAACTCTTGAGACCAATTCCTGAATATTAAATGAGACCTAATTACCAGGATTAATGAATTTAAATACTATTTGCAACTTAATTTTAGATAATTCTGGTGTGCATTCATCAATTTTGCTTTGAGGATATAGTCACATAAAGATTTTCTCATTAGAATTCTGGTCTTATAGTTATGAAATGGCCTTGAATCTAGCGAAAATGGACTTCTCCATTAACAAATGAGTGGAAACCATCAGTGCACTTTATAACTAGGGCACCAAAATTGCTAAAAAATAAATTATGGGACAAAATTTGGCTACCAAATCAAGCAAATAAGCATTTTAGGACCACTTTTAAAATATTAATCATACATATTTATATGTGACAAAGAGTACTGCAATTTTTCGTATATATTCAGCTGAATAATAAAAGAATCAATTCGTTTATTTAATTTTCCTTAATCGAATTATTGTCTCTGCCTCTGGGGAGGAGGCCAAACAAGTGGATAATTTAAATGAACGGAGTGCTTTTCACGGGAATCGAATCTATGATTTGGGCAGAGCCAAAGGCTCTGATACCATAAAAAAAATTTGTTTCATCTAAAAATCCGAATATGTAGAGAGATGCAGAATTTATTCGTTTATTTAATTTCTCTCAAAAAATAATGTCCGATTATTTACATGTAATTCCGCTAGATAGCAAGTATTCGGATACTGCGTACGAAATTGGGCCCAAAGTATACTACATCAACGTCTATGGAGTAAACGGAAATATTGTTTAGTGTAGATTATTACATCTAGGACAATCTTTAATTAATTGATATTTTTGTTTTGTTAGTTATGTATGGAACAATAAAGTAGTAATTTGAACCAAACATGGTTGAAATAAGCTTAATCTTTCTAAACTAACCAGGCCAACTTTGCTCTTGTCTTTTGGGAGAAGTACTAATGCATTCACTTTCTTATTAGTATATTAATATTGTATCTGTCTTGTTTTAGATTGTCTATTCACTTTTTGGTTCGTATTTTAGCGAACAAGTTATTTATTAATATTTAAAATGATAAACAGATTTTTAAGGTGGGGCATGATAGTCATACCCATCATTTATCTTACACATCTTTAAAAGTCACTTTATCATTTCATATATTAATAAACTACTCAGCTCATTAAATCACGAGCCAAAAAGTGAATGAAAATTTGACGGAGGGAGTATAATAAAACTTAATTGAGATAGAAGATCTATAATCTATTATCAAATCTTTTTCTAATTACAAACTCGTAGTTCGGATTTTTTTTTTTTTTGCATATGCAAAGATAATTATAAATACATTTTAATTGTATGGTGCAAATAAAATTGTCTTATTTTAAATACCAAATTACTTACTGTTATATATATTATATAAATTTAAATTCAATGTTTCTTACTCTTTAATTTCATATTTTATTTTGACAAAAACTCGTGTGAAAAGTTTCACGTCAAATTAAAATCAATCTTACCGTGAGATCCTCTCAGACAAGTGTGAGAAACACTTGCATGATACGGTTTCACAGTGAGACGAAACATAATTTGAGCATGATATTTTAATATTTTAGGAGGAATGGACGTTGATTTGTGCTAATTTATACTTTGTGTCATGTATGATATTGTCTCATATAAATTTTTATCTATATTTTTAATAGGACGATGCTTTTTTTTTTTAATAGAACAAAAAGATAAAATCTCATACGAGACGGTCTCATGCATGATACGGGATATAATTTAATACAAATCAATACACACTCTCAAAATATTAAAGATCAATGTTTCGTCTCATGCAAGTGTGTCCAGAAAAAATTAAAGAGATGGATACTTCAGCCTTCAGGGTCCAAAAAAACAGAGGGCACTTCATATTTACAGTATTTTCTAAAAAAAATAGCCCAAAAATAAAAACAAAAAATATCTGGGCCCATTCTATAATTAGGTTGAGTATATTAGCCCAACAGAAATTTTATAAAGCCCAAAACTAAGCCTACATAATTTGGGCCAGGCCCTTTGAATAAAATATGTTAAAATCAGGCTGTGTCCCTTCTCCGGCCATAACAACTCCGCCACGCACACTCCACCATCGCTGCCGTTGGAAAACCAGCTCAAAGACATCATCGACGCACTGATCGGCGCCGGCGACTTCGGCGGATGGACCAGCTTGATCTCCTTCTTTATCCCCAGTGACGCCGCCGCCGGAATATCATTCAACCGTTTTTTAGTTCCGTACCACGTCCGCCACGCCGCCTCCGATCTCCAATATTTTTCGTGGCGAGCGTCTATCCTTCAATTTCCGGCATCCGAGCTTCATTTTCTGTAACTCACGGGTACTGGATTTCTCAGCTCTCGCTTTTCAATTTTTTACTTTCTCGTTAATTAAATCTTATTTTCCTCCGTGAAATCATTTTATGCTTGAAGAATAAGTTCCTATAACGATCTCTGTTCCAATGTTTCGCAATTTCTCAGTTTTTTTTGTCCTTTGGGGGGGTCGATTCCTAATTGTGCATTTGATTTGAGTATGTCATTTAGAGTTGTTTCCTTTTCCAGATATCACAACCATATTGGCTATTTCTTTAATGCTTCGTTGTATACGTAGTAACTGAATATGATGATCTGGAGAAAAAGTGATGGTAATTTTATTATAACAGGCAGTTTTCAAATATATCCTCTACATTTGTTAATATAGACATGGATTCAATATCTAGTACATGGATATTCGGTCTAATTGAAAAACACTCATGATTACCTGGTCTTCTACTTATTTGAATTGTTGAAAAAGGATGTTTTTTAACTTAGTGCTTCAGTTTTAGATGACCTTGTTTTTTTTCCAGTCACTGGGTATTATATGTGTGCAAATGGATGATCAAGTTACTATTCATAGTTTTTTGCACTCATTGGGTCTTGCAATGTTTGCTCTTCTATTTAAGGGTGAGGAAATACGTAATTTTTGGTTATATCTTCAACTTGGTTGGTTATAATAAAACAAAATCATTACACTCTATTGTTCACCGAAATGGGAAGATTGGTTTGATTTTTGGGTCTTCGACTCAAGTAATTAACGAATAATTAGTATATAAGATTTGAATTTGTAGCAAAATTCATATATTTGAAAGAGATTGAAAATTAAGTCGTGCTATAAACGTGTTCTGTTCAATTAAAGATCTCATAACATCGAATCAACTTACTACCATCAATTGCGGTCAATTATAATTTTATAAAAGCTTGGTATATATTCAAACAAACTTGAATGATAAGATGTTGGATTCAACTTGTTACAATATATCTGCAACTCTAGATTTGCTGGCCTTGGGATATAATGAATACATGTTTAGAATCAACTTCAACTTCACACTCCATTACAAATACCATTTGCAAACATCCACATGAGTGATT
This sequence comes from Stenogyne calaminthoides, assembly GCA_037126765.1. Classification (NCBI taxonomy): domain Eukaryota; kingdom Viridiplantae; phylum Streptophyta; class Magnoliopsida; order Lamiales; family Lamiaceae; genus Stenogyne; species Stenogyne calaminthoides. The sequence continues at coordinate 37,686,766 of JBBCBC010000007.1, read as the reverse complement.
GCACTTGAATCTGTAGTGAGTGTACTCCAAATGGAATGCAAAAGATGCATACTGTAAGCGACCCCTTAAGAGGTCTACTCGTTATCATCTGCTTGGAGTTTGGATGCACCTTTTGATTATGCAAAAACATTTACTTTGTGTTGCCTTTCTATGCTGCCCATACATGGATAGCGGATTAACAATGCAGTTTTTTTTAGTTTTCAGTTATATCAATTTAAATCTTAAAATTGAAGAGTAACTCTCTTGTACACTAGTTGTGCGGTGCAACTATACACAACTAATACCTTTCAGTGAAATCACCTAAAATTGTTCAGTGATAACAAGTAATACTGTTTAAAATGCACTTGAGTTGCACGGTGCACCTGGTGCATACAAGATTGTCTATTTTTAAGAGCCTAGTTTTATGTTATCTGTATTCTGATGTAATGGTTGATGCTTTCCTTTGCTGCTTGTTGATTCATTATCTTGTTTGGAGCATGCTTCTTGTTCTCAGTCTTTAGGACTTTAATCCAGAAACTCGATGAATCCAGTTTCTAAAGAATAACTTTATAATTTCAGGGAGACCATACAACATGCTTTCGAAAATTGCTAGAATTCAACTGGTGAGTTCAGACCCCGAAGTTTATGACCCATGTGATGATTCATTTGCACTGGTGGATGCACTCCTAGCCGATAGAGCAAATCTATTAGCTCATCATCCATCAATTTGCATGGAAATCGGGTGTGGTAGCGGGTATGTTATTACATCTCTTGCTCTCCTCCTTAAAAAAGACGATTTCAGTCCCTACTATATCGCAACAGACACAAACCCCCGTGCAGTGAGAGTGACCCACGAAACACTTGAGGCACACGGCTGTCACGCTGAGCTGGTGAATACAGATATTGCGTCAGGATTAGAGGATCGCTTAGCTGGTTCTGTAGACGTGATGGTTGTAAACCCGCCTTACGTCCCGACTCCAGAAGAGGAGGTTGGACGGGACGGCATTGCCTCTGCTTGGGCTGGAGGGGAGAATGGACGCAGTGTTATTGATAGGATATTGCCGGTTGCAGATAACCTTTTGTCTGAGAAGGGGTGGTTATATATGGTTACACTTGCTGCAAATAATCCATTGGAATTGTGTCTTGAGATGGGGAAGAAAGGATATGCTTCTAAGATTATTTTGCAAAGATCGACGGAAGAAGAGAGTCTGCATATTATCAAGTTCTGGAGAGATTTGAATTCTTTGACGGAGGCTAGTGAGTATATGACAGGCGACAAAACAGATGGACTTGATTCAGAATCGAGATATGCGAGCTGCAATATTAGCTAGTACAAGGTGAACGAGGAGTTTATCATCTTGATGGTAATTCTTTCATCTCTGCAGAAGTGTTACTTTTCAAGCGCTATATTCTCTTACTTTTACGACCCTGCTGCCTCTCGTTCTTGGATTATCTTCATTCTTATTTTTTCACAAAAGTTGTAGAAGTGAGTTTGTCTTGTAAAATCTAGTTATCATATGACTAACATGCGAAAACAAATTGTTGATCTCTCTCTCTCTCTCTCTCAGTAAGTTGAGCGGTGACTACGCACGACTTATTTTCTGTTTTTGGCTCTCTCTGCTTTTTTAATGCTTGTGATACTCTTTTTATGTAAGCACAAATAGCAAATTCGGTCTTAGGACTGATGAGCAAATGCAATCTTATGTTTTTTTTGAAATTTCAGTTCAAATGAGCTTGTTTCTTTGTGTATTTATATTTCTCCTGTAGTTGCCCTTTTTGAATTTGCTATTGGTAGCAAAGAAACCTACTGCAGGTTGAATGGATACTTCATTTTTGCCCTCTGATTTTGTACCTTAATTTAGCAAGAAAATGCACAATTCACCGACCATCTTTGGTCAATTGAGTTTACTTAGATTATCTTCATTTTCCTTTTTTTTTTTTTTTTTTTTTGATAAGAAAATCCATTTAAAAAATCATGTAATTAATTAATAATAATTTGACTAAAAAAATGGGGTCCCATTTCTAAGCGCAAGAAAGTGACACACATATTACTTTCTAAGGAATGAATAAAGTAAAAATTACGTTGCACTTTATTAGTTTTTTACACATTGTATTAGATATGTCTAAAGTCAAAAACGATTTTTGAAAGAATATGTATTCTTCATTTTTACCTTAGTTATTTCCCTAAAAAATACATGCATTTTGACAGTATAAAATCTCTTATCTACTATTAAAGGTGAAACACTCTCAATTCATATGATGACTTTATTTCAAATTTTGAAATTCTGTAAGTTATTTATTGTATATATTAATTCTGAAATAAAGGCACATAACTAGTGAGTTACAGTGATTTAATTCATATTAATTCTCGATTTAATTAGTGATTTAGTTAGTGAGTTTGAAACTTCTTGCTTCATCGCAATTTTTAAATATATAATTATATATGATTTTTTTTATTGTTACAGTGAACGGTCAAGAAAATAGATGGAGGAAGCGACGGCTTACACCACAGGGACTGTGCTAAAAAATTCAGTGATTGCAATAAATACTGTTTGGATCATAACTATTCAAGTGGCAGAGCAAGAGCATGCATACACACAGAGACGGACCCAGAAATTTCGTCAGGGGGGCCCAATTTATAATAAAGCGTGAGACCGTCTCACGATGAGATAAAATGTAATTTGTGCATTGACGCTTTAACATTTTGGAAGGAATGAGTGTTGATTGTGCTAAGTTGTACCCCGTCTCATGCGAGTTTTTGTCATAATTAAATGCACTTTCAAATTTTGTATATATATTCAAAATTATTTAAACTAAGTTTTTTTATATTAACCGAGTCAAATATATTTATATTTACATATTTAAAATCAAAATTATAAATATTTATTTCTCTTTGCTCCATCTTCCCCACCTGAAGGATAATAAGAAAATTTAAATATAAAAAGAAAGTACACTTTAAGATTAGCCAAAAACTCCAACCTTATCAAGTTAACAAATAACTTATAAGATAATAATCTATATGAGACGGTCTCATATATGAGATGTGGTACAAATTAACAAAAATCAATATCCTTCCTTCTAAAGTGTTAAAACGGTAATATTTAAATTATACTCCATCTAACTGTGAGACCGTCTCACATAAATGTACTTCAATTCTAACTCTAAATATATATATATATATATATATATATATATATATATATATATATATAAAATTCAATATGTACGTCCGTCTATGCATACACACTACACCATATTTTCATGAGCCAAAAAACTATGAATGTTGTTGCATTGTTATCCATGTTTAATTCTAGTATTCATGATATCATGAAAAGAAAAAAGATCTTAATAGAGTTTTAAATCGAACCAATTTTATTTTTAGAGTATGGTTTTGTTTGAATAAAAATTTTCAGATTATACAAAGTAGATGATTCCGTCTCACAACAAGAAGTCGCCTGTATCAGTATATTCTATTAATAAAATTGATCGGTTAGTTTATTACAAAAACAAATATCTTTATCTTCATTTGAATGGATGAATTTGATATCCATGGATTTCATACACAAATCATTATCCCCTTCACTTAGGGCCCGCTTGATTGGATGTAATGTAAAGTGGATAATGAGAATCACTTCTATTAATGTTGTTCACTTAGGGCCCGCTTGATTGGAGGTAATGAAAATGGATAATGAGAATCACTTCTATTAATGTTGTTTTGTAGTTTTGATACACAAGTAATGAGAATAAAAGTTAGCAATTGATTATCTTCACTCACTTAATCCACCTCACATGATACCCATTGTTTATTTCTAATCAAGCAATAACAATGCAATCAATAACTCTTAGGGGTTGTTTGGTTCACGGGATTGGATTGATTAGGTGTGATAGGATTGAGTGGGATTGAGTAAGATTTGATTGATTTGGCTGGGTTTGTTTCAATCAAGATATGCCTGAATTGTAGGATTTGAGTGAGGGATTAGATGGAATGTCTATTGAAATGCCATAAATACCCTGAAATTGAATTGAAACAACACACATCATTCTTGTGAATCTATTCAAACAATATAAGGACAATTTGTAATTTTGAACTTGGGATATGTTATATATCACCTTTCACATGAGATTGACATATCCCTCCATGGAAGGATTTGACACATTTTCTACCCGGGCTTGAAGCATATCATGGGTCCTCATCCCACAAACCAAACGATAGATTAGTTGGGATTAAAATCCTAATCCTAGTCAATCTCAATCAATCACGCGAACCAAACGGGACCTTAGTGATTGACCCCTCAATGATACCCATTATCATTACCATTCTCAAGTCTCAAACGGACCCTAAGTATTTGTAAATCCATTAAATAGTATGATTTATGTGTGAAATCCATGAATTTTCAAATTCATCCATCCAAATTTAGCCAAAGTTGTATTACTGTTGGCGGAGATGGGAAAAAACAAGAAAATGACACCACATAATCATCTAAAACTTAAACAAGAGTCCACTATCTGTCGTCGGTAGAATATGCGAAAATATTAAAAAAGAGTCCAACTTAAACAAGTGATAGACTTCTTCGAAAATTACACCACATAATCATCTAAAACTTGTGCCCCAAAACTTGTTTGCACAGTTAACAAGAGTGAGACCCATAAAAAAATATTCTCGTAAAACCATTTATGCCCCGCCATCCATGATAGGATTTCCCAATACTTATATATTTCTATGTTAGATTTGAGGTCATAACCATACCCACAACTGAATTCATCTTTAAACAGAAAGAAACAGAACACTATTAAACATAAGAAAGAACTTATAAGATCAATGGCCATGAGTTTGATGCAATAAAATAAGAAGTTTTGGCTGTACATCCAATAGTCTTCATTCCCCCGAGTTTCCACTATATCCTCCGAGTAAGACGAGACTTTCTTTATAATCATCCACATAAAATGACTGTAAGTAACCACCCTTAATCCCGACATGCTTAATCCCCTTAGTTTCTGGATTGTAACTAACCAACTCACATCCAAGAACCTCCAATACAGCTTCATCCAATTACTCTCACGAATCTCACGGTATCAATCGTATATAACTTAGTCCACGATTCTTTGACACCATAATCCTTCATCATCCAAACATCCAACTTTATCGACAGGGGTTGGGGTAACTCCAAATCCAAGCACAACAAAGTGGGATTCATTAATATACGGTTTGACAATTATGTTGCCAATTATTAACAGGGTTCCATATTATTATATGCTGCCAATTATGTTTATTATAATCATCATACAAACACACGAGGCCATCGCAAGAACCCACTATTTTGAAATACCCAATTTTGCATTTAAAGGGGAATTCAAGCTCCGAAGAATCAGAATTGATGACAAAGGAACCTCTTTTTGGAATCATCAAGTAGTGTTCCCGACGCTCTTTAATATCATAATGCCCAACAAGGGCTTGATTTTCAGTGACTGAAAGATGAGTGGATATGAAGGAGGGGCTTCTAATTAAAGATTGCCATTGTTTGCAAACACTCGTGCCGCGGATTAACGATTTCACTGCGAGTTTTACCAGGATTTCGATTAATATCTCTTCAGGGAGAAGATAATCCGACATTCTTCACAAATTTATCAAAACCCTAACCCCAAATTTCTTCTTCTGGAAAACAATAAGGCGTTAAACCACCCTACTCTCTTTCTTTTACATATTAAGCCCGAAAATCCGCATAATTAGGCTTTTACTCTTTCAAATGCCTTTTAACACTTAATACTATATATTTATATATATTCATTATAAAATATTATATATTTATTAAATATTTTTTATACTAATAAATCATATAAAAAATAATATGTTTAAACAAAAATATTCAATTAAATAAGTTTAATAATTTTTTTTACAGGAATTAAATAAGTTTAATCATTAATAAAGTTTAAATCTTACAAAAAATAGAATAAAATTAAACAATCTTATTAGCAAAATATTAATATAATTTTTTAAAAAAAATTTGTACATAAGGTTAAATAGGTTTAAAACGATAGTAAATAGGCTTCAGGCCCGCTCGTATAGAGTTATGTTAAATACACACTTTTGACTTGTGATTGCGATGTAATCTCAAATGTGTGTGTCGCCACATGTGATGTGACTAATCAGGTAGTAAACGGGCCATGCGACACAATTAATATATATATATATATATATATATATATATATATATATATATATATATATATATATATATTCTTTGTGTGTTGTCATCATGAAAGTAATCTCGCACGTCATGGCTGACACAAATTTTTTTATTTATTTATTTTATTTTGTTATTTTCTTTCTTTTTTTTTCTGTTTTCATTAAATTAAAATTAAGTTATTTGGCATTATTTAATTACTTGTCATTTAAACAATACATGAGATATTAACATTTGTAATTAAACATTAGAGAATCAAAACAACAAATCCTGCTCCCTTGAACTGAATTGTCTTTTCAAACTACAAATCAATTGCTTTTCCAGTTTCCACGCCTTACGCAAACCATGTTAATGATAAAGGCGATCAACTTTTGTAGTAGTTTCAACTCATTCATTTTTACCCACCCAGAAACTGAAATTGAAATTGAAGAAGCATGAATAAGCGAAAAAGTATGTTTCATGACCAACGCCAAAAAAATCCCAGTAGGCCTTCCTTCTTCAAGGTCTTGATTCGCTACACCACTAAATCGTAAGTTACTCCATCCATAATTGTATTCTTCAGCCCATTGATTTTCTCATTCAACCCAAGTATTGACTTATCCTTTTCACAGATAATATTGGCATGACTATCATCTGCCCAAACAGAGTTATGTTATCTCTACACTAATCAGAGGGGACGTGTGATTGGCGCGACTGACAGGCAATTCACTAGATCTCCATTAATTCTGAATTTACCGCAATTAAATGAATATAATTTTTATTAAGATATACATATAGTTTTACAAATAAAAATACGTGTAAAATGCAAACATGATTAAACTTACTTCGAATATAGTCCAGATATAAATTAATATATATATCAGCGTTGATGTGAATATTGATTTTCAATAGCCTAGCTATGCTATGCTTCCTTTACTGAAAAAGTTTTTCCGAAGCCAATAATTTAAAAATCAAATTAAATAATATTTTCATATATACTGTCATTTATTAGGACCATAAAATCAACTTCATTAATTCACCCACCATGTCTTCTTTCTGCAAGATGTTAATCCATGAAGACCAGTTCACTGCTAAGCTTGTAAGTTTTGCATAATATATACAACATTATTTGACATATATATTTAATGCTAATTAACATACATATGTAATTCTTGTGCAGCAAATACCTCCTGAATTTGTCAACAATTATGGTCAAACATTTACCCAGTCTTAAAAAATGATGACACTGAAAATTGATGATGAATCTGGAAAGGTGTGGAGTGTTGGAAGTAAAAAGATAGGGGAATTCCAGTTTTTGAGCAAAGGATGGACCAAATTTGCAGAAGAAGTTGAAAAAAAAAAATAAGTCGACACAGAAAAAGTTGAAAAAAAAAATAAGTCGACACAGAACACTAAAGACAGCGATCGTCAACCTTCTTGGTGGGAGAGATTGGGCAAGAGTGTAGGAATAAATAAGTCTACTCAAAAAATGGGTAAGGGGAGAGTGTCGGCAACTAATGCGCACCAGGATATTCCACCTGAAGCTGATCGTAGACATAGCACATCAGAAAGATGTACGATGAGTTTTTCTGAAAATCCGGGCAATATCGACACAAATTCCCCCAACACTCCAAGTTCAAATCCCAAGAGGCCCCCACCTTCTGATGTCCCGCATCGCAACAGTACGGCTAGTTCAAGTAGGCCGCCCAATTTTCAAACGAATATTAACTATCCAATACAGTTTTTTAACTCTCCTGTGGAGAACGATTTTTCTCCATATATTAGAAATTATATTCATTCATATAATGATGTAATTGGAGATGGGAACTGCGGATTTAGAGTTGTTGCACTCGCAATCTACGGAAGCGAGGACTGTTGGGGTTATACTGGAAAATATGCTTTTACTTTGTATAATCAAACTGAATTTTCTGTCTTATTTACTGAAATAAATTATTTATCACTGATGCTTTAAATATCATTGAATGTTACATATATTTATTGCATAATTGTTCAATAAACAATACGTGTTATATTGTAGTTAATTTAGTGATACCAGATCACAGAAGATTAAATTAACAGTCCCTTGTAACTAAAAGTATGATGTTCACGTCCTAGATGGAGATGAACAATCCATCGTGAAAGGTTGAAGTGTAAGGCTCAGATTGGCTTGTCTTGACCAAGAGATTACACTAGTGCATGTCTGATGCACTGAACAGGACCTACAGGAGGATAAATTCTTCAGCACTGAACCAGGAAGAATTAAACCTCAGTGGTTCGTTATTTCTTAATCTTCGTCCCTTAAATAGGATCGTGTGTGGTTAGTAATTATTGTTTTGACTTATGACGGGTAGAGAATCAATACTTTATATCTTGGGCAATATTACTGGTCACATGCGATTGCTAAGATTTAATACGAAGAATCGTGTGCGAGTACGCTCGTTTGATTTGCCCCCTTGGGAGGTTCATAAGATTTATCATACCAAATCTTGCAAGTGGAATTTGTTTCCGGTATGGATAATAATGTTGAACCGTTCATTGACCAAGGACAAAAAATATTAATTAATGAAAAGCTATTTCAGTGGCTTGAATTAATTAATGGACAAGATAATCTTAAACACGGGAAATAATAATCGGGAGCCATATTAACAGTAATATGGGTTAAGATGGATAGTGCAATATTAATTATGTAGTGGGATTAATTAATATTTATGGGCTTGAATAATATTGTGGCTCAATATTGAAAATTCAAGATCCATTAGAAGGTTCAATCTTAATTCTCCTAAAGGCCCATCAAGTAGCCCAAAGATAATGTCCAATAACTGAAAAAGGTGTTTAAAATAAAATAAATTATTGTTGCCTAATTTTCCAATTTTTTTCGAAAATGATGAATAAAAGAGGGAGAAAGATTTTCTTTGAATTTTGTTATGGAATGAGAATAAGTATTCTTGGAATACAATTTTATCTCATTAAATTCAAGAAATCTCCCACTTCGTTATTTGTCTTGAGATTTTCGAAAATTTTGAATAAATAAGGAAGGAAAGATATTCTTGATTTTCTTGAAAAGATATTATGGGAGATATGTATTTTTGGAATACAAGAATATCTCATAAATTCAAGAAGATCCAAATCTTGGATTCCTTCATCCTTATTTTTTTCGAAAATAACCATAATATTAGGAGGTGGAATTTTTTGTGAAATATTTAATTATGGAGAAAATAATATATGAGATATATTCAAGATTTCTTGGAGATCAAGAAAAGATTTTCCCATCATATTTTTTCACCCAAAATTTCGACCACCTCCATCCCTATAAATAGGGGATGAGTATTTCATCCCCAAGAGCAATTTCATGTGTTGAAAAAATTAGAAATCCACAAAGGTGGTGCAACATAATTTTATTTTTCCTTTTGTTAAATTGTTCGCGAGTTCCTACCACCGGATTGTTGAACAAGGACAAGGGAATACTTGAGAAGGACTTTTGGTGTGTTCGTGTGAACGAGATCCATCTTCTCAACGGTTGTCACTCAAAGAGGTTAGTTCACGTAAACCCGTAGTAATTTCGCATGCGTAGGTTTTATGTGAACTGTTTATATGCATGATTGGTTGTTGAATTATTATTTGAATTAATCTAGGATTAATTCATGCTAGTAATAATTGTTAGAATTAAATTTGTATTTAAATATTCATCCCGAATAGATCCGGGCAATTAATTCCCCAACAAGGACCACTGGCCCACGGTACGAATGGACCTTTTTAAAGATTTGCAAATAAGACGCGATTTATACGAAAACGTTATACGTGGTTACACAACCATGTCAGAGTTGAAAAAATCACTTAATCACTTTAGCGGTTATGCCACAATTGATAAATGGTTTTCATTACCTGAACATGGATACCTGGTTGCAACCACATATAACGTTTTCGTAACGTCATTTAGTGAACATGGCAGACATTTTTGCCTTCCCGCAATAACAGATAAATATTGAGGACTTCCGACCGTCAAATTGGTCTTAGGGAGCGTGCACAACAATTCTCATTGGATATTGGTAAGAAAAAAATATATTAATGTTATTTTATAAATTTTTTTATTTATGTATTTTATTTAATTATAATTATAATTTTTTAACTGTAATTTCAGTTGCATATGACAACCGACGACCATCCAGTACCATTTATATCTGCATACTAGGAACGCGAACATGACCCTTCTGTAAATGATATACATTTAGAATTTGAAAGCAGGATAAAGCTATACCGTACATTACACGACTCGGATGCACCGCGGCGTGAGGCTAAGTATAGGTCTAGAACTAACGAGAAAGACAAATATTATACATTTTTGTAATATTTAATACATTTTTTCTAGCAGCACGTCTCAATCCATTCTCGGATGGAAATTATGTAATGTGTATATATATTTTTTTTCATATAATGTGAATAATATTTTAAATTTTCATGTTTAAATTTATAATTGAAATAATACTTTTCAATGAATGAACTAATAATTTATAACCAACTAACTAATACTTTTCAATTAATGTTAATACTTTTCAATTGATGAACTAATCCCCCTTATATATCCCCCTTATATCTATTTACCAATCTTTCTAATCCTACGTGGCTCACTAGAGATCTCACTATTTCAAATTCTAATTTTCTCCTAATTCCATATTTTTTATTAAATTTTTTATCTAATAAAACTGCTGTGAACGTGATTCCACCTACTTTTTTGAAACCACATCTATAATAACATAATTAATCTTAAATAACGGTTTTCAATTATGTTTTATACTTATTCATCTAAGATATTGGTCATTTTTTCTCAATAAATAGTTTCAATTATTTTCTAAAATATAATCTTATTAGTGTGTTTATATGCATGGTAGAAGAAAATTGTATATTATGCAAATGTTTTCAAAAAATATATAATGTGTATAATTAAATTTTACAACTTAAATAAATTTTGAGATATTAATTTAAAATAATTATATCAAATTTATATTCAATCCCGCGTAATACGCGGAGTTTACACTAGTATTGTTGATAACAAATAACTAACACTTTTCAGTTAATGAAATAATACTTTATGACCAAACAACAATAATACTTTTCAATGAAAGAACTAATTATTTATAACTAAATAATTAATACTTTTAAATTAATCAAATTGTTGAAGGAAAAACACATTATGTGACTTCATCAACTATAACTGATTGAGAGATAAATTAAAACATTCATTAAGTGTAATAAATAGAGAAATAAATTAAAGATTTATTATATGATCTTTGTACACCCTATATAAAGGGATCTCATGTATAGAATAATAGGATGGTGAAATAGTGAAATCTCTTGGCTTGTTACGACCTCAGATGTAGTCGTTCTTGACGAACTGTGTCAACAAACGATCGTCTCTATTATCCTACAACACAAATAATATTAATTAATACATTTAGTTAAATAAAATCATTATAATTATATCTTAATTCTAATTTAATAAAAACGTAAATTAAAAAAAACAGAAAAAAAAATAAATAAATAATTGTGTCGCATGGACCGCGCGACACAAGATCTCTCGTCATGGACGGCGCGACATTAACATTGTTCAAGATGCACGGCGCGACACAAGAAAAAAATAATATATATATATATATATATATATATATATATATATATATATATATATATATATATTTGTGTCGCATGGGCCGCGCTGACACATTAGTCTTTGTCATGTGGCGCGACATTATTACCATTACGCCCCTCACTAATCAAAAATGTGTATTTAGCACTCGTGGCTCGTATATATATTGAAAAAATCAGGATTGAGCTTACTAAAAAGCCTATCACTGGTAATAAGTCAGACTTGGCCTAACACCTATATATCAACCCTCCAATGAAAAGCCTAGCAAGGGCCGACTTGTATATTTTAGCCCCCTACTTTAAAATTAAAGTAAGATGTATGTGTAATATTTATATCAACTAGAAAGATGCTCACGTGTTACCAGAGATATTTTTATTATTGAATATAAAATTATATTTAGAATTATATATAATCCCTCCGTCCCTCAAACATACCTACGTTTCGCTTTACACAAATTAAGAAAATAAAAATTTTGTTAGTTCAAATTTAAATATAATTATTACAAGTTTAATTAAGGGAAAAGATTATAGTATTAAAAGAAATTTGTGCCTTAGGGTTTTGAGAGCCAGCCTCCCCCTCCTCTCTACCTCTCCGAAAAGCTATATCATTGTTCATTCCTTCAGATTTGTTCAACCATCGGTACTAGTGGGGTTTCAGATCGCATTAGCGCGATCTGGGACCCTTGAATAGTAGATCGTTCTTTAATTTTTGTAAGTTTTAAATTGTCTTTTATTTTGTAGGTATTAAATTTGAGTTATCTGCTCAATCCCTGTGATAATTATATTACTCCGTTGTCATCCGCCTCCTTTCCTGATCGTGCGGCCCTTGATTTCTCTCATTCGTTGAGAGCCTTTGATTACTCTCCGAGTTGAAAGTTTTTTGTTTAATGTATCTTCAGAGTTTAGAGTTTGATTTTATTTTTCATTGTGTGTCTTGTGAAGATAATTTTTAGTGTCAAGTTTATAACAACATAAGCCTCGAAAATCAAATCAGAGAAAGTAGTATTGACTACATTGTGAGTGTGGTGGATTGACGAGTGGAACAATCAATAATACGAGGTGATGTCAGTGATTATATGATGAAGATGACTTGTAAAGCTATACTAAAACAGCTTAGTGATTACATTATTTATCTTATTCGTAAAAAAGCCAATGATTTGGCTCATCATTTTGCTTGGGCGTTTGAATTATTTCTAAGTCGTTATTATTGGGTCGAGCCTCCAACTACTGTGGATGACTTTCTAGATATTTATTGTTTTTGCATGTAAGTTATAAGAGTTATTTTTGTTAAAAAAAATAAGCATTTATTACTTGAGCAAAAGAGGGAAAATGTGAACATAAAAAAGCGTTACTATCTTTGAGGGCCTTTGAGATACTTATAATATTTCATTAAAAAATATTATATAATTTTTTTAAAACTTGAAAAAAATTGCTAAACAGTACAACTATTTTTTAATATTAATAGTTGCACGGTTTAGTGTAAGCTAATTGCATCTTCAGTATATCAAGTTACACGGTTGTAAAATGCACTATGAGTACACGACGCACCTGGATGCATACAAGACTTAGTCATTTATCTTTCAAATTTATTAATCAAGTGTTGTATTTTTTTGTACTATAAATATATGTATGAAAAAAATTCCAGCCCACCCCTCCATCTGTTTCTGGCTCCGTCCTTGGCGAGGCAACATCGGATGGAGCGTTCCACTGACTCTGATACCAACTGATATGCAAGGAGAAGAGTGATAAATGAAAAACAACCTTCTCAATCACCATTGATTTTCATATGATTACTGGCAAAGAGGAATATGAGAGAACTCTCACTAGTACCTTTTATAAAAATTGAAATTGAACCCCAATATTAATTCATATATTTCGGCCCTACTGGTTTCCCATCCTTGCAGGATCACGAGGCACCACTACACGGACACACCTTTGTGGATGCTCTAATCGTATTCTGTTTAAGCGCTCATGGCCTTCGGAATTTGGCATGATGCAACTGCAACGTTGGACTCCAAAATTTAACCCCTATCACGTCTCTTCGCTGATTGTCAACGTGTGGATTCGCATATTTGAGCTACCAATTGAATACTTTTATGAACCCATTGTTAGAGTTATTGCCTCGACTATTGGTCCGGTGATAAATGTTTATGTACATACGAGGAATCGTACAATATTTGAGTCTGGATGTAGTTTTAGTGGCTTGATATTTTCTAATAAATGCTTTAATGCTAAAAACTCAGCTACTGTTGGACCCTGAATATAGTCAAACATCTTGGAGAAAGCTAGGACAAACACTCCTTTATCATCTGATATATGAATCCCACAAGTGGCAGAAGGTGGGTTCTTGGAAATACCTCCATCAAAGAATGCATGATAACCATGAGATGGAGGACACGAACGAGATAACATCTATAAACACACCTTCAAAAATGGATTTATCCATAACATGCCAAAGGAAATAGCAACAAACACACAAGAGAGACACTTCCTGATCATTACCCGAGAGAAGCACATCTTGAAACCAGAGTTCTGCACAATCTGAAATAAAGGCATCGACAAGTTCAATTAGCCCCCAAGCTGAACAAATTGCCCTCAGAAAATTGCACAGAAAGAAAAGGTGAATAGCAGAAATTAATATTACCAGTTGTGCAGAAAGGACAAGTGCAGAAGGGAGAAAAGCGTTGCAACACCTCCATAACAAGAGAAGCAATCTGGTAGGTAGTTTTATCTTCCAAAGGTGCCTCCAGACCTATTAATGCTGGTGTGGACTCGTCTAGCATGCTAGGCACTTTTGACAGAAAAAGAGACATTCCTTTTATGACGCCAAGCCCATTTATCCGGAGAAAAAGTGTTACCAATTGGTATAGAATGAACAAGGCCAGAAAACTCAGGTGGAAAGCAATGTTGAATCAACTCATAATTATAGTTGCACGTTACATCATCAAAATCTCAACAACTCCACGTGCCATGCTTCTATGACTCTACAAGCACAGCTGCAATTTTCCACTGGAGTTACCTAATGCTTTACTAACTTCCTAGTGGGTGGGTGTGGCTTTTTTAACACTCGCCAAATTACTATTTACATTCACATGCACAATACTTTTTTAGCTACCGGTTCCTTCAAACACAACTATATAGTTGGTACATAAAGTAAGTGTATGGGTGTTAATAGCGCTGCCCTTCACTAATAGCACAAGTATTGACACAATTGACTTCATTTTCATATAGAAAGAAACAGAGTATTATCAAACATAAAGACTGAATATAGAGAGCTTAAAACGGAAACTTTAAACTTTCCATGATAAATCAGATCTAATTGGAACATGATTCACATGGAATAAATTGTCTTGCCTGTGTTGGGAACAAGAGCAAGGGAATCGAACAGTAAACGAAAGACAAACAATTCAGGAATGTATTCCTGCCAACGCCAATATGGCTGTAAATCTCAATGATAATATATTTCTGATGCCCCAAAAGTGATCCCAATTACAGTAGTTAAATAATACTTAGATGGTCAACTAGCATAATAAATAAAGCATTAATAATCACAGATAATCATATCAGCATTTTGACTAATCATTTCAGCATATTGACTAATCAATTCAGAAATTTGAAGGTTAGGGACTCTTCAGCTTCCCACGTTTTTCATAAACAATATCGGTAACAGCCTGACCATCTAATCTAACCGTCTTCTCTTAATAGGCTATTATCATTTTAGCCTATATCCCTTCTCTTGATGTACTATATATGTCCTAATGTTCTTGCTACTCACTACTACTCTTGCCACCCCAGTTCCATATGTTGTTTAAATTCAAGTCATCAAAAGGGGATTTTTTGCTGATACTCATGCTGCAATTTTAAATAGGATTTTTTCGTATAGTTTACAAATCCACTTATTTTTCCCAGTTTTATGTTCAATTTGAACTCATAAGCTTTCCGAGTTTTTTCGCAATAATATTCATCTTTATGTAGAAAGAAAAAGAGCATTATAAAGTATAAAGGTTCCATACAGAAAACTTAGAGCACAACATTTGAACTTTTCAAGAACAATTCAAAGTTAATTCAAACATGAGTTTCATGCAACAAAATTAGAAGTCTTGCCTGTTCATCCATTAGTCATCATTCAACTACAAGCTTTTCAACGCCCTGAATCAGCCCCTCAAATGCACCTCGACTCAACTCCTCCTCTGAGTCTCCACTATATCCACCTCCGAGCAAGACGAGACTTTCTTTATAATCGTTTATATAAAGTGACCCTCTCATACAACAATTCCAAACATGCTCAATCTCCTTAGTTTCTACATTATAAGTAACCAACTCAAAATCATTAAAGCCAAGTAGAACTTCACCACTCCCCCAAAATCCAATTGCTTTCTCAAATCTTAGGGAATCAATCGTATATAACTTAGTCCACGATTCTTCCACACCATAATCCTTCATCATCCAAACATCCCAAATTAGAGTACCCCTCTCTCTACTCCAATTGAAAAGTCCAAGTGATTCCCCTCTTATGGCTAGCTTCAACCTCAACTCAGAATGCCTCCCCAACTCCTTTGGCAACATTATTTGACTGGAAACCTCATCACCAACATGGAATGTCAAAATCGAAGCACAATCAGTGATTTCACTGGCAATCCAATGCACAAACCCCTTAAAGAAAATTGAACTAAAATCAGGACGAACCCAAACGGGAAATCCACTCAGCTTTCGCCACATCCCTGTGCCGATGGAGAAAACCTCAGCAATAAAGCAATAATGCTTTGGTTTTTTGCAGGAGGCAAGCCTCACAACCTTGTAAACATTGCTAGCTACTCCAAATCCTAGCACAGTACGTTGGTATTCGTTCTGAGCTCCAAATTCTAGCTCATCAGCACGGTGCAATTCGCGACACGGATGGACAGGTGGTTGGGGTAAAACCACGTGGCTTCTAATAGCAGGGTTCCATATTATTATACGCTGCCGATCATACAAACACACGAGGCCATCGCAAGATCCCACTATTCTGAAATAACAACCAATTGAGCATTGAAAGGGGAATTTAAGCTCAGGCGAAGACTTACAGATGCCGAAGGGTCCTCCTTTTGGGAATACCGTGTAGTGTTCCCGACCGTCGCGATAACTGTAGCGCCGAGAAAGAGCTTGATTTTCAGTGTTGGAGAGATGAGCGGATATGAAGGATCAAAATCTCCTCAGGAAGATAATCCCACATTGTTGAACCCAAATTTCTCAAAACCCTAACCCCCAATTTCTGTTTCAGGAAGGAAGTACTAAAATTGCACAGTAACCCTTAAATTTTGTCGTCCTATTTTATCTTTTTTTCTTTTATTTAATAATGAGTGACAGGAATAGTTTAATTAAATCTCATCTTTTTTTTTTTGTGTTAAACTATTTCACCTCCCTAATCTTTTAACACACTACCTGCATTATATGTGGTTCGTTGGATATTTTTATCCATTCCACATGTCATTAATCTAGATTATAGAACACATAGTGGAACATCATTTTTGGAACAGATGATATCGTGGCGTCAAGAATATGCATTGATTCATTATTTTTTAGAATATCTGTATAGATATTTATATTTTTGTCCCAAGGGACAAACTCTCAGCTTGTAGCGGATAACCATTTACACGGCAAACAAGCCTCACAACCTTGTAAACCTTTGTAGAAATTCCAAACCCTAGCGCAACACTTTCGTATTCGTTCTGATTGACAAGGGGTTGGGGTAAAATCACGTGATTTCTAATAGCAGGGTTCCATGTCAATATAGGCCCCGAAGGTTTCACTATATTGTTATTACTATGCAAACACAGGAGGCCATCGCAAGATCCCACTATATTGAAATAATCAGTTGGGCATTTGAAGGGGAGTTCAAGCTCCAAAAGATCAGTTGGGCATTTGAAGGGGAGTTCAAGCTCCAAAAGATCAGTTGGGCATTTGAAGGGGAGTTCAAGCTCCAGCGAAAAGCTGGTGCCAAAGGGCCCTCCTTTTGGGATTACTATGTAGAATTCGTCGCCGAGAACAAGCCGAAGAAGAACTTGATTTTCAGCGTTGGAGAGATGAGCTGATATGAAGGATGGCCTTTATGATGAGAGACCGCCATTGTTTGTACACACTCGTGCAATTTCACGGGCAATTTCACCAGGATTTCGATCACAATCGCTTCAGGGAGATAATCCAACATTGTTTACCCAAATTTCTCGAAACCCTAGCTTCCAAGTCTTTCCTTCCTTCTTAAGCCCTCAAATCGCCATTGTTACCCAAAACCCTTAGGTGGTGTTTGTTTTCGGCCGGGGAGGTCTGGATTGGGGATGGATCTCCCCCCGTCCCATCCACTTTTTGGGTTTTTACATCTCATCCTTCATTCAAATACACATCCATCCCTATTATACATCTATACCTTAAAACTATCACATTAATACTTTTCTTACATCAACTCATTCTCTCTCATACTTTTTTTACAACAATTCATTATTTCTCCTATTTTTCTTACATTTTTCTTTCATACAATCAATATCACACTAACTAACAATAATAAAATAATACATCATCATAATTAAAAGTATTGATTTGACATAAAGCTCCATCCATTCCTACTACATCCAACCCAAAACAAACAAGAAATTACTATTCACAGGATTTCCACCATCCATTTTTTTCCTCATCCGGATATGCCTCATCCACCTCAAGCTCAAAACAAACATGTCCTTAAAGTTTGAAGATAATCATGTATTATGATAGTTAAAATGATGAATTAGATCAAACTAAAATTAAATTTATCTAATATTAGTTTTTGTCGTCTAGCAAAAAAACTGTCACTGTTAGGGGTGAAAACGGATCGGATATTTCTAGACCGATCCGGAGCCGTATCCGATCCTGGCGAGATCGAATTCGGTATAAAAACCCAGATCCCATGATACGGATTCAGATACGGATAGTTGACTTCGTATTCGGAATCGGATTCGGAATACATAATATCCGACCGAATTCGAGTTTTCCCATATTTTATCGGATAATAAATCCAGATATCCGGATTTTTTAATATATTTTATTTTATATTTTATATTAATATATATATATATATATATAATATAATATTATTAATATTATATTAGTACTTAATAGTTAATACAATAAATGAACTAGGTAATTTACTAATTTTATACAGCCGCTGCACCGCACTTCTTCTCATTCGCCGTTCGTCCTTCTTCTTCTCCCCCTTCACCGCCGCTGCCGCCGCTGCCGCCGCAAATGGAAGGAGATCCACCGTCGCCAATCAACCTTGTTGTCGGCGAGATGCCCGACGCCGCCTCTTCACAATCTCTGAATGTCCTTCCCAAACCTAGCACATCCATCCAAGAAATTAGGTTAGATCTCTCTCGCTTTCTCAGTTCTCACCCTCAGTGTGTGAGTGTTCATTTTCTCTGGGTGTTTTTATTGTGTTGTCTTTGGTTGAATAATTAGATTAAATTTAGTAATTAGAATGATTGTGAATTTAGGTTGACATTAAATCTGTATTTGGAATTCCGTGACTAGACTTATCAGTTTAATTCATTTGAAATTTGGTGAGGTCTTTGATTTTGCTTATTTGGTATTTGAAAAGCACTTAATTAGTTACATACATACATTATACATATAATGAGATGTAGTAATTACCCAACATCTGAGTAAATCCCGAGCTTTAATCCTTTTCCATGAACATAATCCGCGACTGCTTTAATACTAGAAGGAAATGTAGATGCTTTTGCAACCAAATTCCCGTGCGTGTCTCTGTTTATAGATGGAGACACCATCATGTTGATTGAAATATAATTTTATGACTAATAGTATAGAAAACAGAGTATACATATTATCTGAAGGAAAGCCATTTGATTGAAATAATTTTATGACTAATAGTATATGAATTTATAGATGGAGACACCATCATGTTGTGGTAATTTAGTTAATAAGAATCAGGCGATATTATTGGAGTAATGCTTAATCAAGGTGTATTAATTAATTAACATTATGTTGGCTTTGGTGTATTAATTAATTTTACCCTTAGTTCAATTTAAATCTTGAATATTTCATATTTGGGAAGTTGTTAAATGTACTCTAGCTAGTGTAGTAAACTTAGGGCTAGTTTTCAATTCATTTTCAAAACAGTGCGAGTCACTTATTTTCTAAATTGGTAAGATATATTTTTTTTAAATAAATAATTATGAAAAACACCACCTTAGCCTCTAATGCAGTCAATGAAAAACACCAACTCATTATTTTTTTTGCAACAACAAATGACTTGGAGAAATACACGGCAGAACCTCCGTTAAAGGTGCCTGAATCTGAATTTTTTTATATTTTGTCTTGGTGGAAGGGTCATCAACAGGAATACCCTATTCTCTCACGACTTGCTCGTGATGTGTTAGCCATACAAGTGTCAACTGTTGCTTCCGAATTTGCATTCAGTGCTGGTGGTCGTGTTATAAATCTATTTCGTAGTCATTTGGATCCTGATATGGTAGAAGCACTAGTTTGTACTAAGGATTGGATAGCTGCATCTAAACAAGGTTATTTTTTTAACTTCTTGTCATTTTATATTATAATTATGTATCTATAATCCTCTTATGCATTTTCTTATAAAAATTTCAGGTTCTCAAAAAAATATTGCATCCATTGTTGCTGATCTTGAAGTTTTGGAAACACTTGTTGCAAATATGGGGATGAACTTTGTCATTATTACTTCTTAAATTATAATTGGTTTCCAAGTTAGTTGCAGACTTGAAATACTAACTGCTTATACAAAAAAAATGTAGGTTGAAGAAGAAATGGATAGTGATGAGGATTGATGAGGATCCGAGAGTTGAGGTCTCCATTTGATGTTCAATAACTATGTTCTTCCCCTGGCCCTTTTAAGTTTTCATTCAACCAATTTATGTTCCCTGCTTTGTTTTTTATTAAGGAATTATGTTTTAGACTTGTGTTTGATGGTGTGTTTTATTCTTCATTAGCATTAGTTAAAAGAAACATATGTATGTTGTGTATGGTTTAATGTTTTCATGAGTGGATGATTCTTTGGCATAAAAGTAGTTTGTTGATTGCTTTATTCATTATAATATTATATATGCCTTCTTAGGCTTTATGTTGTGGTGGAGTGGTGATGGTTACGAACTTACGAAGGATATAGCTTTTAGTTTCATATTATTAGCAGTAGATATAATTTTTATAATTTGCATTAGAACTTCTATGAAATAATGCATAGGTAGTTTTTTTTTATGTGTTTCAATCACATTTTGATGATTTTCGTTTGAAATATATTATCCGATTATAGTTATTCGAATCCGACCCGGATTCGTTCGATATCCGTCCTGTATCCATATACCGAATATTTCAAATTCGTATTCGAATCCGCTTTTCCGTATCCGACTCCGAATTCGAGAAAAAATATGGTTTAGGATACGGTATAAGCACTATTCGTCCGTATTCGATCCGTTTTCACCCCTAGTCACTGTTACTAGTGAAGACACAATTACCATGTGGAATGAGTTTTTATACCTATTGTGTGAAGTCATTCCCTTCATCTTCATTGCTTATCTTCATTGTGTGATGTGAGTGCGTGGTGCAGTGGCATGAGAGCAGAGGCGGACAAAGAGCGGAGAGCAGCGCGCGACTCAGGCGTTAATGAATTGGGGGGAAATTCGAGTCAACCCATCCTTCAAAATGGGTCATATTGACCTGGTTCACAGAAGTATTATTCTTATGCAAGAGGCCCAAAGCCTTTTAACTTAGGGAGGAGAAGTATATTACGTAATATAATATAAATGTACTCTACATATAAAAATATATCACTACAAAAAACGTGGATTTTAACGACGGTTGGGCTAATAAATAAAGTAGCCGAAGTTTAGATTTGGCCGCACCGTCCGAATGGCAAATCGCTTCAATGGTGGGTTTTTTTCCAACCGGGTTATTTTTCGACTGTTAGAACCGTCGGTAAATTTTGACCCGGAGCACGAAGCGCCTCATCGCTTGGGCCACCGCCCAAAACGTCCTTTAGCGACGGGTTTTTGAATTAGCGATGATTTTCAAAAACCGTCGCTAAATTCGATTATATATACCTCCGCCGTTGCATTTGCAGCGGATTTCGTGAATACATTAGCTAAGCCACCTGATGCACAAACCACAACAGTGAGTTTCACAAAAATCTTCAAATAACAGCTGATAATCATGTCTACTTTTTTGGTCTCCTCCATTATTAAACATAAAGACTAAATGCAGAAAACTTAAAACAAGAATTATAAATGATCCAATAACCAGTCGAGACTCGAGCCCAATTGTCAACATTAATTAATTCAAGAGAATTTGGCCCAAGTTTCTAATGAGTCCATAATGCACTTTCTGCACAAAGTTTTCCAACACATGGGGTAACTTTGAACGAGATTCCCTTCTTGCATCAACCTGCACAAAACAAATCCTCAGTTGACATAATTATGATCCTAGATTGCAATGACCACATATATAAGTTACATTTCATTAAGAGCGCATATATAGAGGCTATCATCTTTTAGCCTCTATATCCCTTGTCCTGAAGTTGAGATCAAACATCTTTTTTTGGGAACTCACCTTATAATCTGAGTTCTTTATATTCAAGTCATCCAATAGAATTCCCTAATACTTATATAATTCTATGTTATATTTGAAGTCATAATTATGGTGGAGACTCTGGGGAATGAAGTATATAACAGAACTGAATTCATCTTTAAACAGAGAAAAACATAACAATATTAAACATAAAGATTCAATATAATTAGAAGATCAATGAACATGAGTTTGATGCAATAAAATGAGAAGTTTTGCCTGTCCATCCAATAGTCTTCATTCCTCCGAGTCTCCACTACATCCATCCCCCAAGCAAGACGAGACTTTCTTTATAATCATCCACGTAAAATGACCACATAGTCCGATTAATCGCGACATGCTTAATCCTCTTAGTTTCTGGATTGTAACTAGCCAACTCACATCCGTGAACAGTGAGTAGAGCTTCATCACTTCCCCGAAATCCAATTACTCTCAGGAATCTTACGGTACTATAAATCGTATATAACTTAGTCCACGATTCTTTCACACCATAATCCTTCATCATCCAAACATCCAACCTTCGATTACCAACCTCTCCATCGATTTTGAAAGCTCCAAGCCTTTCCACCACCATGGAAAGGCTCACCCTCATTTCGAGAGTTACCCACTCCAACTCCTGAGGCAACGTTATTTCACCGAAAACCTCATCACCAACATGAAATCTCAAAATCGAATTATGAACACTATTATCAATAATTATTGGCCCACAGGCAATCCAATGCACAAACCCCTCAAAGAAATATGGACCCCTGATACCAATTCCAGTCAGCATTCGCCACCTCCCTGTGCCGAGACAGAAAATCTCAGCATGCTGCGGAACAATAAAGCCATTTCCATTTGGATTTCGGCAGTAAACAAGCCTCACAACCTTGTAAACATTGCTAGCAACTCCAAATCCTAGCACAACAAGGTGGGATTCATTATACGGATTGACAAGGTGGAGGGGTTGGGGTAAAACCACATGATTTCTAACGGCAGGGTTCCATATTATTATTCTAGGGGGCAAATTAAGTTGTAATTCTATAAGTTCATAATCATCATACAAACACACGAGGCCATCGCAAGATCCCAGTATTCTGAAATCACCATGTGGGCATTCGAGTGGGAGTTCATATTCCGGTGAAAACTCGATGTCGAAGGGTCCTTCTTTCGGAATCAGCGTGTAGTGTTCCCGAAGGTCGTGATAATCATAACTCTGAAGAAGAGCTTGATTTTCAGTGTTGGAGAGATGAGCGGATATGAAGGATGGGCTTCTGATTAGACATCGCCATTGTTTGCAAACACTGGTGGCGCGTATTAAGGATTTCACAGGGAGTTTCACCAGAACTTCGATCAAAATCTCTTCTGGAAGAAGATAATCCGACATTGTTGAGCGACGGAACCCAAATTTCTCAAAACCCTAACCCCAAATTCTTCTCCGGGAAGACTTACACATTAAGCCCTCAAATTTCCATAACATAAAATCTGAAGATTTTCTCTCACTCGAAAGAATTTATTACTTTTTCGGGGGCAAAAAGCACCCTTCACCTAACTCTTATTTAGGTACAACATGCTTTTTATATTAGCAGTAGATCCAAATCACAATGTATATTACCTATTATGTCCTCAAAATCCTTTCTGATGCATATGTACAAGGTAGGTGTTGCAGAGATGAAATTTCGAAATTCAAATTCAAATTTTGTTAAGAGTTGTCTATATTTCACTTGTGGTCTTTGATTTTGGTGGTTCTTGCTTCGTTTTATACTCTATTCCGTCGAATTTGAAGAGGGGTAGAACAATCCGGCGAATCAGACGGAGAAGAATCCAGCGAATCAGACGGAGAAGAAGAACAAAGGCGAAATTCGGTATTTTAACAGCAATTTGGGTTTTCGATCGATGAATTGAAATTTTCAGCACTGAAAAAGCATTGTATAATGACAGAAAGCTTCTTTATCAATTTGAAGCACAGGGGTGAGGCGAAATTGATGTTTGTGAATTCATCGACTCAATACAATGATGTTTTACATTAGGTATCCTCTAAATGGACTGATCTTAGTTAAGATAACATTTCATTGTGATTCTCTGTTGGTGTTGTGAGTAGAGCCGTCAAAATGGGTTGGGCCCGATGGGCCAGCCCGTCCCGCCTTGTTAAAGAGGTGGGTTGGGTTAAGAAAATTTTAACACATTTGAAGACGGGCCTAGATGGGTCGGCCCGTTTGGGCCGCGGGTTTTGGCGGGTTGGGGGCGGGCCTAGGCGGGCCGGCCCGCCTCCTAAAATATTTTTTAATTTTTTTATTTTATTATATATTTTAGCAATTATAATGTTATTTTTTGGGATATTTTGTAAGTTTATGTTTGTAGATGATAAATTTAAT
The DNA here is from genome assembly GCA_037126765.1 of Stenogyne calaminthoides. Classification (NCBI taxonomy): domain Eukaryota; kingdom Viridiplantae; phylum Streptophyta; class Magnoliopsida; order Lamiales; family Lamiaceae; genus Stenogyne; species Stenogyne calaminthoides. Next base: position 37,662,015 of record JBBCBC010000007.1, on the reverse strand, counting down.
ATGTAGAAGATTATGTTTATAAATTATTATGGTTGATTAGTGGTAAATTTCAATTTATATGAAGTTATATTTGTGAGTAATGAATGATTAATTTTATTTATGAGAAATATTTTATTTTATTTTTTTTGTAGTGAAAATAACCAACATAAATTGTTTGATTTCATTTGACTTTGATGAATTTAATGTATTTAGAGCTTTTAAATTACATATTTATAATTTTTTAAAATATAAAATAATATTAAAAATATAATAGTGGTCTGGCCCGCCTGAACTCGCAACCCGCCAATTAGTGGGTTGGGTTGGAATTTTACAGCCTGCAAAATTTTTAGCCCGCCCCGCCTCGCCCGGCAAAAAGGCGGGCTTTTGTGGGTTTTGGCCCGCCCTGCCCCGCCGGCCCGTCTTGACAGCTCTAGTTGTGAGTAACTGTAGTCGAGACGATGAGGAGGATTTTAGGAATTTGATTAGTATTTGCATGCTCAATGATTAAAATATTTTTGTTGTTGTTGATATTTCACAAATTATTGAGCAACAACATAAAATGCATGGTGGGCAAAAGGCACGCTACTAGCAGTCACTGCTAAGGATGGAAACAACGGTATGTTATAATTAGATTTTCATTTTATATGATGTCGGGGTGAGCATGTATAGTAGATTTCAGTGTTTTGATTATTTTCCAGTAGTTTTATTGCATAGTTTTTTAAAACGACAGCTTATCTAGATGACCCTCAAATGGTATGTGATAATGTGACTATTATGTTGTTTTGCAATTGACTTTTAGGAAAAAGTCAGTTTGAAGGTGGGGTTCAGTATGTGTTGTTTGCTGACTTTTCTGTATCTGATTTTGACTGGTGAGTGGCCCTGAACAAGTCATGCGGCCCAAGTTCCACAAGTCCGAAAATAAGGGTAGAAGGGTCATTCTGATGCTTATTTTGGATCTACAACTAATTAAGAAAAATCTTTGGACCTAGTGGTATTTATGCTTTGAGCCTTGCAACTTTAAGTCATCCACTCCACTCGAAATTGAAGAAAAAGGGCCCAACAAATTGTGCCATAGCCCAATATTTAAAAATAAGCCCAACCAAAAAAAAAAAAAAAAAAAAAAACAACAACAAAAAGTAATCTAATTTCAGCGAAGTGCATAGCTTTTGTGGAAACTATCAATGTTGTCTTACCATCAATTTATTTTATGAACAAAGACTTTCACTACAAATAATACAGTAGAAACTCTATAAATTAAGACAAAGTCTAGTATATGAAAATTTTCATACATGAAAAAACTTTAATTTACAACAAAATTCTGTAATTGATGAAGGTAAGATAAAATTGAGTGGTTCATGGTTCACTCGGCCCAAGTGATTCATGGTTCACCCGGCCCGAATAGATCATAATTTAGAGTTCATTATTTAGTGTTTAGGATGTAGATGGTTGATTTAGGGCAATTTTATAGATTTTCATACATGAAAATCTTCACACTAGACATACTCATAAATTAATGCTCATTGGACCACCAAAATTTATTAATTAAAAGAGTTATTAATTAATCGATAAATTAATAATTATTAATTTATATATTAATTAATATTTTATTAATTTATAATGAAATACTCAATTTACAAATACCTTTCAAACTTTCACTTAATTATTGTACAATGCATGTACGTACAATGAAGGGCCCAATTTGAAAGAATTATTCAATCTTTCACCTTATTATGGTTCTTGTGTTCAATATATCACTTTATGGACATTAAAAAATATTTTCTATATAAATACAAGATCAAAATATGCTAACACAAACAAATCGTACACACAACATGGCTTCTCATCTTAAAGGTGTGAAAAAAAATAAAAGACAATTGAGTTATTTTTAAAAAAACCTTCATAAATCATTCATGTAATATGTAGTATATAAGGGATTATTAATTTATATTTTATATGGGGTCTATAGAAATTTAAAATATATATATATTATCTTATAATTTTAGCGAATTATTAATTTAGCACCCTATCCGCAAGTCGGGACCGGCCAAAAATATTATCTTAGAGAATTTATTAAATAATCGAGTATTAATTTATCGAGTTTCTACTATACTTTAGTGTCAAGCGTTTGGACGGCCGAACAATGACAACGACGATGAGCATAGCTTTTGCTAAATTCGAATTTAGGCGAGTTTTGTTATATTAGTCGTATTTTAATTTTTTAAATTAATAATTGAAACATCTTCCCCCAGTCAATTATATTCATCCGGATTGACAAGGGATTGGGGTGAAACCACGTGATTTCTAATAGCATGTCCATACTATAATACGCACCGAAGTTCGACATCTAAATGGGAATTAAAAAAAACGAGGCCACCACAAGATCCCACTTTACTGAAAAACCCAGTTCGACATCTAAATGGGAATTCAAATTTATCAAAACCCTAACTCAATCTGAAAAATAGTACATGAACATTCTATAATCTATAGTATAATCATTTTTTTTTTAAAAGGCATTGTATTGTATAATCATTTCCTCAATTTAGACCATAATAGTTTATTGTTTCATTCCACAACTTAACCTCAAAACCTTTTTTTTTAGAAATGATTAATTATTATTTTTTGCTTCAAAGTGATACAATTAATTAGTCCCTCCGTCTCATTGTAACTGTCTCATTTTTTTTGGTTGAATGATTTAAGGAATAGTATCAAAACATTAGTTGGTGGAACTTTTTATTTTTTTGTGGATGAAAAGTGAGGAGTAGTATATTAAATGGTGGACATTTTTGCTTTATTAGGGATAAAAATATAGGATAGTGGAGTGTTATTTTTTTCATTTATAGAATGAGAAAGTTATAGTGGGACGTCTATAGAAGGAAAGCGGGACAATTACAATGGGACGGAGGGAGTATATTTTAAGGTCCAAATTAAAGTCTTGAACGGTAAATAATGAACATATATTCAAAAGGTTAATTTTAAATAAATAATAAAATTTTAAGCCAAATATTAATTTAATTACGATTTTCAGAATTATAGTGGAAAAGTTTAATAATTGATGATGTTGTAAATCGGTACATATATTTTTTTCCTTTTGAAAATGACAGATGACGTGGCTCGCCGAACTTGCCAGGTAGAATTACATAGTTTAACATTTTTTTTTTTACTACAATATTGTGTTAGAAAACTCAATAACGAGACATGAGTTTTCTATCACAATAATGTAGATAAAACACAATAATGCAACAAAAATAAAATTAAAATTAAATCGTGCAATCTTACATAGCAAGTCTGGCGTGCCATGTCATTCGTCACCCACCAAAGAGAAAAAATATGTATCAATGTGCAACAATTAAAAGTTTGAAGTTTTTTTTCAATAATCTTGAAGGTCGTAATTAATTAATTGATACTTGACATAAATATCATGTATTTATTCAAAATTAACTCTTAAAATATGGTTCCTTTTTATTTCTTTGTGCAAATTTCTTGTGAAATTTGGAGAGAGATAGACACCATGTGAATTCCATTTTTTTATTTTCTCACTCATTATTTTATCACTTGTTTATCTCCCCCAAAAACTCACAAAAATTTCACATAAAAAAAAGAAAAGAAAGGTAGATGATCCATTTTCTGTTTTCAAATGTAAAATTTACATTAAAAAAAGAAAGAAAGAAAGGTAGATGATCCATCTTCAGTTTTCAAATGTGAATTCATGTAAGCGTCTATTGAACCAACCAGCCGTGTACAATAAATAAGTCCATTAACCAATTAATTGTTGTTGTTAATTATCGGATTTACTCAATTTTAATAATAACAACATTAATTGATCAAAATTCCACTTTTAATTTTGTAAATTAACGCTTTAAAAAAGAAGTTAATTAACGAATAAATAACATCACAAAAAAAAAAAAAATCCTTCTTTGCAAGATGCCCAAAACCTTTTCATTTTAGGAGGAAATGTATCCTCTTATGTATGACAAAAACTCAAAACCTTTTCATTTTAGGAGGAAATGTATCCTCTTATGTATGACAAAAACTCATATGAAACAGTCTCTGCATGAGATGAGGTACAATTTATAACAAATCACATTCACCCCTCCCAAAGTGTTAAATCGTCATGCCCAATTTATGCTCCGTCTCACTGTGAAACCTTCATGCAAGTGTGCCACACATAATATATATTGAAATAAAAGTGTTTTTTTCCATAAAATTATCTTAGGAAAAAAAAAACCATAAACTATGTACCTCTTTCTTCGTTCCAGATTCAAACCGGCCATAAAAACCCTTATTGCACATAAAATATTCCTAATACAATGATTAATTTGTCTAATTCTTCACAATTGTTTTTCATACAAATTATTTGAGATCTCAATAACTTTTGCACAAAATCACTCTACACCAAATGCAAGTAAAATCACATTTTAAAACTACCAATTGTTAGGCACCAGTAAAATCCAATCAAAAAAGAATTGATAACATTGTGCAGTTCTTCACTTCCTGCCAAAAGAATTCAAAAGGGAATACAATCAAATTAATTTCAAATTAAATCTAACTTTGTCAAGATTTATGAGAACAGTTGACTCATCACATTAGCAGCAGAGAGTTCCCACAAATATATACAAAGTTAAAACGTCTAATAAACGTCGTCAAAATCACAATTTGACATAAAGCAAAATTTCAACAGCTCACGTGCTATGCTTCTGAGAGTCTACAAGCACAAATGCAATTTTCCGCTGGAGTTGCCCAACATTTTACCAATTCACTAATTTTTCTCTGTTTTGGTGTTAAATTTGAATTCACAAGCATTCACACGTTTGAATTCATCTTCATATAGAAAGAAACATAGTATTATTAAACAAAAAGTTTAACTTTTCATAATCAGGTCAAATCTAATTCAAACAGGGAATAAATTTACAAGTCTTGCCTGCACATTCAACGGTCTTCGTTCCACCAACTGTGTATCTCTCTTCGTTCACCCACGGGATTTTCAACTCTCAATACTACAACCAGCCCTAAACTAAGCCTTTCCAATGCAACTCTACCTTGGAAGATTGTCATTCTATTTAGGATGCATAGTTATTAATGGCGCAAGGCGCCACAAGGCGCGAAGCAGCGCCTAGCGCCTTAGGCGCGCGCCTTGCATCCCTGGAAAAAACAACATAAGACCTTGAAAATTTCTTAGTAAACCTAACCATGGAAGTAAACCTAAGTTAATCATACTAACATATAATTAACTAACAAGTTGAAGGTTAAAAACATATAAATCACACAAAATAAAGAGTAAAGACATAAACTTCAAACCATAGAAGTACGATAATAACAAACAGTAAATATCCAGCTTAATCACGAAATTAAAGACATAAATAGCAAACTAATCATCTCCTCCTCCTCCTCCTCCTCCTCCTCCTCATCATCATCATCATCATCATCATCATCATCATCATCATCATCATCATCATCATCATAACGTGGATCGTCCTCACGAAATTCTTCTTCCTCCACATCTTCACCTTCTAAGTTAAATTCAATTTCATCTTCATCTTCATCTCTAAGGCCGCTAAAAGATGATCCTCTCACACTCACACCCACACACTTGCCCTTGCCCTAAAAAGTGAATCTTGAAACCCTAGATGTGATTCACTTAAATATTAAGACTTAAGAGATAGTATTTTTTATAATTCTGATGTTATTTGACAAATAAAAATATGTTTTTTTTATTTCAAACCCTAGATGTACGCAAGGCACGCCTTAGGCGCGCCTTTTGTCCCAAGTCGAGGCGCCGAAAGGCGCTCCCAGGCGAGCGCCCAGAAAATCCCAACCGCCTGGGCCTATGGCAAAGTAGATGGTCATGCACCCGAGTGCCGGCGCCTTTTTAGCGCCTCGGCGCCGCCTTTAATAACTATGTTAGGATGTTGTTCTGTAATTGTCTAATCATGAAGTTACACAAGAAAATAGAAAGTTATGTCTCAAGTGTAGTAAGAATTAGTTAGCATAATAGAATCCTGAATGAAGGCAAACTGTAAGGCATATTTTCAGTTTGATGAATTACCTATCATTAAGAGCACATAGGCTCATTTAGCCTAATATCCGTTCTCCTGATAACTACTTTCTGAGGGAACTCGTCTTAAAATGCCCCAAGGTTAAGACTCGAATATCTCCTACTGTTCTTGCTGCTCTCTACTACTCTTGCCACCCTAATTCTTCAACTTCGAGCCATCAGAAAATGGATCTGTTGATGGTTTTGTGCAAATTTAGGCTTAAAGCGGATCTATTCCTATTTCCCGCAAATTTTCCTAATCTTTATTTCACTCATATTTTTCTATGTTATACTAGTAACTCATAAGCATACCCACAATGAGTTCATCTTTGCACAGAAAGCAAACAGAGCATTATTAAGTATTAATCATAAAGGTTCAATAAAGACAACTTAGAACATCAATGAGCATGAGTTACACACAATAAAAATTGGAAGTCTTGCCTGTCCATCCAAAAGTCTTCACTCCTCAAATGCACCTCGACCCAACTTCCTCCCTTCCTCCATATCCTCCGAGCAAGACGAAACTTTCTTTATAATCACCAAGATAAAATGACCAACCTTTGACAGAAACCCCAACATGCTTAAACCCCTTAGTTTCTGCATTATAAGTAACAAACCCGCATCTATAATCGGTCAGTAGAGCTTCATCACTCCCCCAAAATCCAATTACTCTCTGGATTCCTACGAAATTAATCGTATATAACCTAGTCCACGATTCTTTCACACCATAATCCTTCATCACCCAAACACCGCACCTTGACCTTGGATTATCCACATCATCATCACATTTGACAGCTCCAAAAAATTCCCCAATTATGGCAAGACTCAAGGTCGTTCCGACGGTTTCCCTCTCTGCCAACTCCTCTGGCAACATTGCCACACCTAAAACCTCATCACCAACATGGAATCTCAAAATCGAATTACTATCACTCACTGGCTGACAGGCAGTCCAGTGCAAAAACCCCTTGAAGGAAATCGGACAACACATATAGTCGAGAAGACGAACCCTAACATCAAATTCACCCAGCTTTCGCCACTCCCCTGTGCCGAGAGAGAAAATCTCAGCTTGTGGTGGAAGAATAAAGCCATCATGATCTGGTTTACTGCAGTAAACAATCCTCACAACCTTGTAAACATTGCTAGCAACTCCAAATCCAAGAAGAACATTGTAAACATTGCTAGCAACTCCAAATCCACCAAATCCAAGAAGAACAAGGTGGAATCCATCCGGATTGATGAGGGGTTGGGGTAAAACCACGTGATTTCTAATCGAAGGGTTCCATATCATAATAGGCGTCGGATCAGGTTCAAAAACATTGTAATAATCATCAGTCAAACACACGAGACCATCGCAAGATCCAACTATTCTGAAAAAATCAATTTCGGATTTGAAGGGGAATTCAAGCTCCGAATCGGAATTGATGACGAAGTTACCTCTTTTTGGAATCACCGTGTAGTGTTCCTGTTTGTCGTTATTATCATAACGCCGAACAAGAGCTTGAGTTTCGCTGTTGGAGAGATGAGTGGATATGAAGTACGGGCTTCTGATTAGAGATCGCCATTGTTTGCAAACACTTGTGGCGCGAATTAAGGATTTGACGGGGAGTTTTACCAGGATTTCGATCAAAATCTCTTCACGGAGATAATCCGACATTGTTTACCGACGAATCCCAAAATTCTCAAAACCCTAGCCCCAAATCTCTTCTTCAGGATACAACTTACAAAGTAAGCCCTTAAATCCTAATAATTTACACAAAACTAATTTGAACATTATCTGTAAAAATGATGGGTTAATTATAAATTTCAACTTGTATTATTCTCTTTTTACATATTACAACATGTACTATTTTTAAAAAAAAATATAACTTATACTAGTAGTAAAAAGTGACGATTTCAATTCGAGACTCATTTTTTGTGAAACTTTCCGACTAAATATCGCCTACAAATGATATTTTGTATATACCACAAAGCTAAAAAAATAATTAGCAAACATCAAATTGAAGAAATTCGATAGAAAGATTTCAAAAACAATGATTCGGTGTTGAAATTTGTTAAATTTTTTCTAGTACGGGTTGCATTTTGTTTAAAAAAAATAGTTCATGTTGCAATTTGTAAAAATAACAATAGTACAAATTACAATTTAATATTAATAAAAAAAATCGCTTCCTCTGTCTCTAATTTAATTGAACATTTGCAAAAAATGTTCATCTCTAACTTAATTGAACATGTGCCAAAAATGTTCGTCTCAAACTCAATTGAACATTTCTTTAAATGGAGTAATAAAGTATTTTTTTTTCTCTTTTATTCGTACCCCTCAAACACCTTGATATTACACCAATGACATTACTTTTTCAACACTAAAATCAATTTTATTTCATTTAATTTACACAAATGCTATTATTTTTACTATTTAACCTACACAAAAAACAACTTTATCATTTATAATAATAATAAACAATTATTTTAATAAAATTCGTGTGCGCAGTAAATGTTCAGTCGAGTTAGGAACGATAGGAGTGTAATTAAAATGGTGAATTGTTGTAGTGATCTCAAAAGTAAAATATCGTGCATGTAAATAGGAGTATATATTAATATTAACTAGTTTAGTGTGAGCGTGTTACACTGTTCTTTAATTAAAAAATTATAATATTTTTAGTAAATAATATATTTAATAACTAAAATATAAATCTGTGCATAAATGCATTGAATATAAATTAATAATTGTTTAAGATGTGTATTACTAGTAAATATGCCCATAAATTGACATCACCCCTTACTTGCTTGAGTTGAAGAAGTGATATAGTTGACTATTAGGATAAAAAATGAAGTAAATTAATTATGGCAAAGTAAACCAGTTTCACGGGTAGTGGTTTTGCATTTTGTATGTATTTTTAAACAATATTTGTTACGACAAAAATTCATATGAGACGATTTTATAAATGAGACAAAATACAAATTAACTCAAATCAATATTCATCCCCTTTCAAAGTGTTAATGCTTCATATGCCCAAATTATACTTCATCTTACCGTATAACCGTCTTAATCAAGTGCGCCTCATTTATTATTTCATTAAAGAGTATTAGTCAGATGGTATTACTTGTTCCGTTTAAAAGTATTACCATGTTTTCCTATAATAGTCTACCTTTCACCCCAAGCTTTTCAACTTTCAATAATACAAGGGACTTCGTCTCCACTATATCCTCCGAGCAAGACGAGACTTTCTTTGTAATAATTCACATAAAATGAAAGTGTATCTCCATAAAAACCGACATGATTAGTTTCTGGATTGTAACTAGCCAACTCACAATCAGTAGAGCTTCATCACTCCCCCGAAATCCAATTACTCTCAGGAATCTCACGGTATCAATCTTATATAACTTAGTCCACGATTCTTTTCACAACTAATTTTTTAAAATGTACATGAAATATGGCGAACTATTCAGAAGTTGAACACATGGACGAATATAGTAGCATGGATATTTATTGAATAATAAGACCAAAGATTCAACTTGAACTTGCAGTATATATAATCGTTTTCTCACTTTTTAGAGTTTTTATCTTTTATACCATAGTTTATTTCATTCAAAATTTGAGCACAAAATTTGTTTTCTTGAGTTGAAAAAGAAGTGATATAAAGTCATAATATTAGGATCAAAATGATAGATTAATTACGAAAAAGTCTTATGTAAATCAATTTGCCATGCGATCATACCGAATTTAGCAGCCGTATTTCTGTCTGTGTCCCCCAGCATTCCAAACATAACCTCCAGCAATGTCTCTGAATCTGCAATGACCGGCTCAAGTTTGGACCTGAACCCCGATCTATCCCAACATTCCAGCACATAACTACAATTGAAGAAAACATGCCAGGTATCTTCTATTTGTCTTCCACCACCTTCTTAGGGAAAAGGTTAACCTTGTGTGGTAGACAATCTCTCCCTAGGCGGGACCTTCAAACCCCACAACAATTTCCACCTCCAAACTACGATCAAAGGTCAAAGAAGTTGCCCGTTTGTATCCCGATTCTCAAACTGCCACATCAACCCATCCACCGCTCCTGGGGGTGGCAAAGTTGTATTAAGAACCTTCGCACATCATCAGGTAAGAGTAGAGCCTCTAGTTGCTCAATAACCCACATGCGACTATTAGGTAGCAAAAGTTCCTAACCTCAAATTCGAGAGGGCATGCCGAACGTATTAAAAAATCTGCATCGTCATTAAGCCACGATTGACCCCACACATTCACTCCACTTCCATTCCCTATTTTCCATCAAACGAACTCCACTCTAAATTAGAGGTTGGCATGCATGGATACTAGTCCATGTATAGCTCGGGTTCCCTCCTAGACGAGCAGTAAGAAATTCGCCTCGAGGAAAGTATTTAGCACGAAGAATACGACAAACTAACGCCTCGGGATCTTTAATAAGTCTCCATGCCATTTTGCCCAACAGAGCAATATTGAACAAATGAAGATCCCTAAAACCCCTGCCACCAGCGCTTTTGTGGACACACAATTTCTCCCACCTCATCCAATTAATCCCCTTTGCTTCATCCGTATTGCTGCCCCACCAGAACTTATTCATCATAATATGCAACTCATCTAATAATGTCGACGGAAGCAAAAAAGTAGACATACAATATGTTGGGATTGCCTGAGCTGCTGACTTAATAAGAATCTCTTTCCCCGCCTTGGATGGCTTCTTGTTCCTCCATCCTTGTAATTTTCTCCAGAGCTTGTCCAAATGAACACAATTTCACATGTAGCTAGTATTTATTAACATATATTTGAACCAGACTAACCAGACTATCAACCAGGTGGCTTAGCCCACCTGGCCACTGGGCTCCTCATTTGAGTGCGAGACCCGGGTTCGATTCCCTCTGGAAACGAATTGGAGTTATGGGAGTTATAAAATGGATTGGCGATTTCGTGGAGTATTTGGGTGTTTGGTGTACTAAATACAAACAGCTAACATCTAACTTTGTCCGATCAAAAAAAATTTTGAACCAGACTATCAGTGCATAACCTGTAGACTAACAAATAAACTATTACCTATTAATAAATAAAAATGAGAGGGGAAATAATGTCGAAGTATCATAACACCAATTATGAAAATAAGTAACAACCATAATCTGCTACAGGAGTCAAAGATCAATGAGTAGAGAGCACTACAATTTTAATTTAAAAAAAAAAATTGCAAAAGTCTTGCAAGATATAAAAAGCTAAATTTAAAGTCCCACAAGGTTTTAAAAAAAATTAATTTTGTCAAATGGATTTGTTTTATAAGGACCTCAAATGTCAATATTTGTCACAATTTACAATAGTTAACACACAACAATTGCATCAAATAAAATTTAAAAAAAATGGATCAATAAATACAACAGTGTTGTTTATTATCGAGCAAAATGTCAACACCTCCATCTGCTATGCTACTCTGAATCTACAGCCGGAATCATAAGTATTCGCACATTTGAATTCATCTTCATAAAGAAAGAAACATAGTATTACTAAACCAAAAAGAAAAAAGATAGAACTTTTCATGATCAGATTAAATCTAATTCGAATATGAAACAATAAGTCTTGCATGTCCATCCAATCGTCTTCGTTCCACCAACTCATATTCATTGATCTTTTAATAATGCTCTGTTTCTCTCCACCAACGGCCTATGCAACTTTCAATACTACAACCGGCACCTGAACATTGGAAGATTGTCATTCTATTTAGGATGTTGTGAACCAATTTTTGTTCCTGTGATTATCCTAAGCATTAACCTGAACAAAAGAGTCCACAGTTGACATAATAAATGGTGATCCTAAATGAAGGTAACTGTACTGCATCTTTGAAGTTTACGTGAACTACATTTCATTATGAGCACATAGGCTCTTAACAAGTAGCCTATATCTCTTGATACTGAGATTAATGATCTCTACTTTCTGACGGAATTCATCATAAAATGCTCCAAGATTAGGAATACTCCATATCTCCTAATGTTCTTGCTACCCTAATTGATTAAAACTCAAGCCAACAGAAAAGGGATTCCTGTTGATATAGGCCTCCAGGTTTTACGTATATTCAGGCTTAAGGGCAGGCTCTATTCCTGCTGCAATAATCCAATAGAATTTCCTAATCTTTTACCATTTCACTCATATATTTCTATGTTATATTTGAAATAGAAAGAAACAGAGCATTATTAAAAGATCAATGAATATGAGTTAAATACAATAAAATTAGAAGTCTTGCCTGTCCATCCAGTAGTCTTCATTCCACCACTAGCTTTTCTAGACTCCAATGCACCTCGACACAACTCCTCTCTATATCATCTGAGCAAGACGAGAGTCTTTATAAACATCCACATAAAAGGACTGGAAATTTCGGAAAACCCCCACATGCTTTAATCCCCTAAGTTTCTGCACTATAAGTAACCAACCCTAATTCATAATCGACCAGTAAAGCTTCATCACACCCCCAAAATCCAACTACTCTCTGGAAACTTTCGAAATCAACCCTATATAACCTATCCCACGATTTTTTCACACCATAATCCTTCATCATCCAAACATCACAAATTAGATAGCCCATATCTTCATCGCAATTGATAGCTGTGTGTGATTCCCCCTTTATGGGAAGACCCAAGCTCGTTCCAGCATCCCTCTCCAACTCCTCCGGCAACAGTGTTTCACTGAAATAACTGCATATGCTCAAGTGCATTTTTAAACAGTACCAGTTGTTTTAACTGAACAGTTGTAGTTGTTTTCATTGAACAGTATCAGTTTACAAACTGCAACTGTTTCAGTGAGAACAATTGATGCAGTTTAAAAATGCACTTGAGTTGCATGGTGCACCTGGTGCATACAAGACTAAGGCAAGAAACAGGTATCTTAGGTTAAAACACGTTCCAAACAAATTGATTTTTTGCTGTAATTTAATAACTTCAAAAGCACCTACAATATGAGAAGTTATCCCTACCCACAAATCTCAAATATCCCAAACCAAAGCAGAAAAAGTAAACTAAAGCAGCCAACTCTGCAACCAAAAGAATATCAGATTCAAGAGTTCCTAGAGCAAATCAAACACGGAACTGCAAATATAAAGTAATATCCTTAACAACTTCATTTGATTTTATTAAACACAAAATAAAAAAAATGATAAATATATAAATTATTTTTCTCATGAAATTTACCTGATAATAACAACAAATTCACATACTCGAAAAATTAACTTCATCCAGCTAAGAACCCCGTGAGAATGTGTGCTCTAGCCAAAAATATATAATTTACATCATACAACATACAATGAAATTATGTTCAGAAACACGATCAAGAATTGTAATCCTGGATACTGTAATGTAAAAAAAGACGCATCTTTCCAAGAGCAATCCAATAAAATTAACAAATAATAGGTGAAAGCAAACATATCGTGTTCTTCTACAATAACTCTACACTAACATAATATTAGCAATCTGTAATATCTCAGTGTCTAAAAAAGATGAGTCACATGGAATAAATTGTTTTGGCTGTCCATCTAATCGTCTTCATTCCATAAACTGTGCATCACTTTTCACCCACAGCCTTTTCAACTTTCAAAGTACAACCGGCACCTAAACTAAGATTGTCATTCTATTTAGGACGATGTGAATCAATTTCTGTGTAACCAATAACCTGCACAAAACAATCCACAGTTATGTCTCTTGAGTCGGTAAACATAATGTGATCCTAAATGGCAATGCATTCAGCTATTGTTCGGCATCATTTGATGACATCACACACATAAGTTACAATTCATTAGGAGCACACAGGCTCTTATCATTTTAGCCTACATCCCTTCTCTTGAAGTTGAGATCAAACATCTGCTTTCTTAGTCTCAGGTATCTCCTAATGCTCTTGCTACTCACTACTACTCTTGCCACCCGCCCACCCCAGTTCTGTATGTTCTTTAAATTCAAGTCATCAGAAGGCGTTTTTGGCTGATATCATGCCAAAATTTTCCAAGAGGATTTTCTAATATTTTACAAACCCACTTATTTTTTTTCCAGTTTTATGTTCAATTTGAACTGATAAGCATACCCTCAGTTATATTCATCTTCATGTAGAAAGAAACAGAGCATTATAAAGCATAAAGGTTCAATATAGAAAACTCGGAACAAAAATTTTGAACTTTTCAATACCAATTCAAAGATATTCGAACATGAGTTAAATCCAATAAAATTAGATGTCTTGCCTGTTTATCCAATAGTCCTCATCCCACTACAAGCTTCAACTTTCAACAATTCAAACGGTGCCTAGACTCAGAAACACAATTGAGAATTGTAATCCATAATCAATGAAAGCGAACACGAGCATACCTACAACTGAATTCAACTTTACGTAGAAAGAAACAGAGCACTATTAAACAAGAAGATTCAATGCAGACAACTTAGAAGATCAATTCAAAGCAAATTACAAGTCTTCTTCGTTCCACCGCATCTTTCACCTGGAATAAACTCCTCCCCCGAGTCTCCACGATATCCTCCGAGCATGACGAGACTTTCTTTGTAATCATTCACGTAAAATGACGGTCTATTTCTAAAAACACCGACATGCTTAATCCCTTTAGTTTCAGGTTATAAGTAACCAACTCATCATTAGGACAGGCCAGTAGAGCTTCCCCACTCCCCCGAAATCCAACTACTCTCAGGATTCTTACGGTATCAATCGTATATAACTTAGTCCACGATTCTTTCACACCATAATCCTTCATCATCCAAACATCGGTACCAATCTGTCCATCGTATTTGATAGCTCCAAGTGATTCCCCCATTATGGCAAGAACCATGACCGTTACAGCAGTCTTCTGCAACTCCTCTGGCAACATTATTGCTTCACCGAAAACCTCATCACCAACGTCGAATGTCAAAACACCAATTTTCACCCAATTTCTCATAGGCAATCCAGTGCACAAACCCCTTAATGAAAACTAAACTATAACCCAAAGTATGAAGATTAACATCTAATCCACTGAGCCTTCGCCACCTCCCTGTGCCGCTGAGGCAGAAAACCTCAGCTCGTGGCGGAACAACAAATCCATCTCCATTCGGTTTTCGGGAGTTAACAAACCTCACAACCTTGTAAACATTGTTAGAAACTCCAAACCCAATAAATTCATTATACGGATTGACAAGCTGGATTTTGGGTAAAACCACGTGATTTCTAATAGCAGAGTTCCATATTATTATACGCTGAAAATTAGGCTCTTTTATTAACATCAGACAAACACACGAGGCCATCGCACGATCCGACTATCTTGAAACACCCACCAATTGGGGATTTGAAGGGGAATTCAACCTCCGAATCAGAATTGAAGACGAAGTTACCTCTTTTTGGAATCACCGTGTAGTGTTCCCCATTGTCGTGAAAGTGCCGAACAAGAGCTTGATTTTCGCTATTGGAGAGATGAACGGATATGAAGGAGGGGCTTCTGATGAGAAATCGCCATTGTTTGCACACACTCGTGGCGCGGATTAACGATTCGACCGGGAGTTTTAACAGGATTTCGATCAAAATCTCTTTGGGGAGATAATCCGACATTGTGAAACCCAAATGTGAAATTTCTAAAACCCTAACCCCCAAATCTATTGTGAAGGAAGCCGATTGCGTAAAAGCCTAATACTGTAATTTGAAGATTATCAAGTCATGACTAATATCGCGATCTCAAATTTGATGTTTTTTTTTTTTTGAAAGCTCAAGGAAAGGATTACAAAGAGTGACGCTCCTGAAATGAGAGATAAAGATATGCCGAGATATCATCTCCAACCTAGTCCCCGGTCTCGAGATCGAGGAGGAGAGATGAGATGTTCCTTATTTTAGTCACCAAAGAGTGTGTAAGCTTCCATCTGTTGTGAATCCGTGGGCAGTAATAAATTCCGAACACTTGGGAATTGCCAGACTATCCGTGTCAACACGTTTCGCTGTCTTGATAAGGGGTCACCGCTTTTAGTTGCGCCAAGCTTCCTTAACTCCCTGACAAAAAAAAAAGAGCATGGTTAGTACTTGCATTATGGTGTCCGCAAAGGCCACAGTTTGGGAAAACTGGGACATGATGAGCTGAGAGACTGGCCTCGGTTGCTAAAGCATTGTGGGCTGTTTTCTAGATAAAAATTTTAATCTTTGGGGGAATGCCGAGATTCCAAATTTTGATCCAAAATCTGGGAGTCATACTAGGGGAACCCGTTCCTCTGATTGTGTTGCTGAGTGACTTAGTATTAGCGTTCCAGTAAGCTGATTTGACCAAATAGAGCCCTTTTTTGTTAAAACACCAAAATCGGGAGTCGGAAGGGCCCCGTCGATCAATCGGGATTTTCTTAATGGCATCCACCTCGTAATCGAGGAAAAGACTGGAAATTTTAGGGAGATCCCACTCACTAGAGGAATTAATGAGCTCGTCCACTCTGGTGTTCCTGTTATGGGGTATGAGAGAGGTAATTTTTCCGGAGGGAAGGGAAGGTATCCAACAGTCCTTTCTGACCTGAACCGATTTACCATCATGGATTTTCCAAAAGAGGCCCTCGGATAAAATGGATTTACTCCACAACATGGACCGCCAGATGTAGGACGGGTTTGACCCTAAGGTAGCTTCCATAATATCGGTATGTTTGAAGTATCTAGCTTTTAAAACTTTAGCTACCAGAGAGTCTGGGTACAGGATAATTCTCCAGATTTGTTTTACCAATAGCACCTTGTTGATTGTGACTAGGTCCCGAAAACCCATTCCTCATTCCTTCTTACTAGCGGTAAGCGTTTTCCAGTCTTTCCAATGGATTTTCTTATCCTCAGAGCTGCCTCCCCACCAGAACTTGGCGCACATCGACTCGATTTCACCACACAGGGATGTGGGTATTCTAAAGCAAGTCATAGCATAGGTCGGGATGGCTTGGATGACGGATTTAAGCAGGATCTCCCGGCCTCCCTCAGTAAAACACTTATTTTTCCAGCAGCTAAGCTTCTTAGAGACTTTATCTCGAAGGAATCCGAATTGCATCCTTTTGCTACAGGTGGAGAAGGTAGTGAGACCTAGGTACAGCTCATGTCCTTGGCAAATCTGGATCTGGAGGCCATATTTGACCAAATCAATATCGGTACGGGGAGTATTTTTACTGAAGGTAACCGCTGATTTGTCAAAATTAATCAGTTGCCCTGAAGCCTTTTCATAGTCATTCAAGCACTCTTTGATTGCCATAACCTCTCCCCCAATTGTTGGGGAATGATTTGCACAGATCTATTCGGGGTGAATATTTAAATATAAATTTAATTAATTAATTATTACTAGCATGAATTAATCCTATATTAATTCAAATAATAATTGCAACAACATATCATGCATATAAAAAGCCACGTAAAACCTAAGCATGCGAAATCTACGGGTTTACGTGAACGTACCTTTCGGGATGGCAGTGGCTTTGGTCGGACGGACTAACCAAAAGGACTTCCCAAGTATTCCCTTAGTCCTTGCTCGACAATCCGGTGGAAGGATACTCGCGAACAATTAACAAAAGGAAAAAATAAACTTTGTTGCACCACTTATGTGGATTTGCTAATATTTCCAGCACATGGAATTGTACTTGGGAATGAACTAATCATCCCCTATTTATAGGAGGGAGGGTGGTCGAAATTTTAGTGATATTTCAATGTGGGAAAAGGCTTTTCTTGATTACCAAGAAATCTTGAATATATCTCATATATTCTTTTTCCCATAATTAAAATATTCCACAAAATTCCACCTCCTCTATAATATGGCATTATTTTCGAAAAATATAGTGTGCAAGAATCCAAGATTTGGATCTTCTTGAATTTATGAGATATTCTTGTATTTCAAGAAATACATATCTTCCATAATATCTTTTCAAGAAAATCAAGAAAATCTTTCATGCCCTCTATTTTCAAAAATTTCGAAATATCACTATGAATAACCAAGTGGAAGATTTCTTGAATTTAATGAGATAATCTTGTATTCCAAGAATACATATCTTCATTCCATAACAAAATTCAAAGAAAATTGTTCTCCCTCTTTTACCCATAATTTTCGAAAATTTAGAGGAAATATAAGCAACAATATTTATTTTATTTTAATCACATTTTCAGTTATTGGACTATATGTTGGGCTACTCAGGGGGCCTTTAGGAGAATTAAGATTGGACCTTCTAATGGATCTTGAATATCTAATATTGAGCCACAATATAATTCAAGCCCATAAATATTAATTAATCCCACTACATAATTAATATTGCACCATCCATCTTAACCCATATTACAATCAATATGGCTCTCCCTGGTCATTATTTCCGTGTTTAAGATTATCTAGCCCATCAATTAATTCAAGCCACCAAATAGCTTTCCGTTAATTAATATCTTTTGTCCTTGGTCGAGGAACGGTTCAACATTATTATCCATACCTAAAACTAATTCCACTTGCAAGATTTGGTATGATAAAACTTATGAACCTCCCAAGGGGGCAAATCAAAAGCCGCGTTTCAAGATACGATTCTTCGTGATAAATCTTAGCAATCACATGTGACCAATAATATTGCCCAAGATAAAAAGTATTGAATCTCTCTGATTCGCTACCCATGATAAGTCAAAGCAATAGTTACCAATCCCACGTGATCCTATTTAAGGGACGAAGGTTAAGAAACAATGAACCACTGAGGTCTAATTCTTCCTTGTTCGATTCAAGAATTTATCCTCCTCAGAGGTCCTATTCAACAAGATCGATCACCATGCACTAGTGTAATCTCTTGTCAAGACAAACCAATCTGGAGCCTTTACACCTCAACCTTTCGCGATGGTTGTTCATTTCCATCTAGGTCGTGAATGGCGATTTTTTAGTTACAAGGGATCATTAATTTAATCTTCGTGATCCGGTATCACTAAATTAACTACAAAGCATGTAACACGCATTTAATTATTGAACAGCTTATGCAAAGAAATGTATATAACATTCAATCATATTTAAAGCATCGATAAACAATTTATTTCAAGAAATAAGTCCGAAATTCAGTTTCGATTATACAAAGTAAAAAGCATACTTTTCAAGATAATCCCAACAATCTCCCACTTATACTCAAAGTCCGCTTTTTAAGTATACTACAACACGCTCACGTAGTCCGTGACATCTAATGTCACCTACACGAACCTAATAATTTCTCCCACTTATACTCAAAGCAGATTAGCAATCGGCCCGACACCCATTCCACTCACATGTCTCTCTAATATATTCAGAGGCGGACGCTTTGTGAATGGATCTGCTGAAATGTCCTCGGGACGCTATCTTTGCCACATCTATATCTCCTCTAAACGATTTCTCGATAAGATGTCTTTCCTTTAATGTGTTTGTTTGACTCGTGGACTCTTGGTTCTCTTGAATTTGCAACCGCCTAGCGATATTGCTAGACAAATTGAGTAACACCATCCAAGTCCACTAAGAAGGTCTAGAGCTCAATCGGTTCTTTCACCGCTTCACAAGCAATTACTTACCCGACTTCCATGGTTGAGTCAGTGATGCATTTCTGCTTCACACTCGTCCATTTGATGGCTACACTTCCCAAATTGAAACACACTAACTGAGGCAGATAATTTCTGGAATCTAAATCTGATTGGAAATCCGAGTCCATGTAGCTGATGGGGATTGGAATATCTGACTGATAAATCAACATTCTATCCCGAGTTCTTTTCAGATACTTCAGAATATTTTTAACTGTCGTCCAATTCGCTTTCCCTCGGGTTACTCGATATCTTGCTACCATGCCTACGACAAAGCATATATTCGGTCTCGCATACGAGATTGCATACATAAGGTTTTACTCTGGTAAATTTAAGCTCAAGGAATGCCTTTCATATCATCTATCTCCTTTTGCATCTTAGGGGACATTTTCTTGGATAGATGGATTCCAAGTCTGAAAGGTACGAATCCTTTCTTGGAATCTTGCATGCTGGATCGTTTTAAAACCAGTGTCAATGTATGAATACTTTGCGATAACCCGATCATCCTTTTCTTGCGATCTCGAAAGTAATCTTGATCCCAAGGATGTGTCCGGCTTTCCCTAAGTCTTTCATATCAAACTGCTTTTGAAACGCCATGCCCTTACGCCCCACCACACCTTCACATCATTCCCGATAATCACAATGTCATCTACGTATAGTACTAAGAATATCAATGCGCGATCGCTTTTTATACACAATAACTTTCAAACTCGTTTTG
This sequence comes from Stenogyne calaminthoides, assembly GCA_037126765.1. NCBI lineage: Eukaryota > Viridiplantae > Streptophyta > Magnoliopsida > Lamiales > Lamiaceae > Stenogyne > Stenogyne calaminthoides. Next base: position 37,641,777 of record JBBCBC010000007.1, on the reverse strand, counting down.
ATCAAACCCATAAGACTTTATTACATGATCAAAACTTTGGTTCCAAGCTCGGATGCCTGTTTGAGTCCGTAAATGGACCTCTTGAGCTTTACAAACTAGGTGTTCTTGGCCCCGTTCAATGAAAACATGGGGTTGTTGCATATAGATCTTCTTATCAAGACTTCAGTTAAAAAGTCGCCTTGACATCTATTTGCCGATTTCAAAGTCGAAATCTTGTGACAATCGATAAGAGAATAGGGATGGACTTAAGCATGGCTATTACGGGCTAAAAAAGTTTCCTCATAATCGATCCCTTTCTTTCTCGAAAGTATAACATTTCACCATTAGTCTTGCTTTTTAAAGGTTTCAACCTTCACGTCCATCTCTTTTCCTCTTATATACCCACTTTCATACAATGGGTTTGACCCCATTAAGTGGTTCGACTAGCTCCCACATTCTATTATGAAACATAAAACCCACTTTGGCTTTCATTGTCTTTGTTTTGCAAGAATCAGATCCTTATCTTGGAGTGCCTCGTCATTTGTCCATGGGTTCCGATTAAAAATCAAGTCCGAGGACTCTCCTATTCCCATGAATCTCTAGGGGTCGCCTAACAACCCTACCACTATAACGAGGTTCGCCAGAAAAAACGTATCGTTTGGTATATCATCTAGTACAAACAAGACTAAGGTTTGCCCTCTAAGCTCATTTAAGGCAATCTCACTTCTGGGTTTTCTTTGGTTCATATAGTCTTCTTCCAAAAATCTAAAGTGGGTGCTGTTAACCACCTTTTGATCTTCGGAACTATAGAACATACACCCTTTTGTTCCCTCGGGGTATCCTACAAACAACCTTAATTCTGATCGAGGATCCAACTTACCGGCTTCCTTGTCCAACATGTAGGCCGGACACCCCAAAGTTCTCATGTGTCTCATACTAGGCTTGCGCCCGGTCCACAATTCTTTGGGAGTTTTGGGAACCGATTTGGATAGCACCAAGTTCAGAATGTAAGCCGTTGTTTCCAAGGCATAACCCCAGAATGACTTGGGAAGATCCGCATAACTCATCATTGATCTAACCATTTCCAAAAGAATTATGTTGCTTCGCTCTGCAAACCCCATTTTGTTGAGGGGTTCCGGTGCGAAGGTGATACAATCCCTTCATCGATAAGTAGTTCAAAAACTCATCGCCGAGGTATTCGCCTCCACGATCGATCGTAGAGACTTGATACGTTTTTCCATATGATTCTCTCGCTGAGCCTTAAATTCTTAGAATTTCTCAAAGGTCTCGATTCATGCTTCATAAGGAAAAATGTACCTTGAGTAATCATCAATATGATTACTCATAACCTCCTCTTGCTTTGGTTGACATTGACTACATACATCCGTGAACGATCTCTAACACTTCTTTGGCCCTATTCCCTTGGCTCCAAATGCCCTCTTGGTCATATTACCCTCCAAACATGATTCGCAGTTGGAATCGATTCAACTTGGAGACACTCCGATGAACCATCTTTCACCAACCTTTGGATCCTTTTTGGATTTATATGACCTAATCTTAGATGCCAAAGAAGTGCCTCGCTCACGTCGATGAACGTTTTCTTTTCTCGAAAACTTGATTGATGTGTTATAGGATACATTTCGTGAGTGGTGTGCATGTTAATTGTATAGAGATTTTCCATCAATGTCCCATAACATACACTCATCATTTCAAAAATGATGTCATTCTTATTAGAAGAAACTTAGTGTCCTTTAATCGAATTTTAGAAACCGAAAAGTGAATTCTTTTCTAAAACGGGAACACAAAGATAATCTCAAAAAACTTTATCTTCAAAAGATAGGTGCACTTCTCCCATCGCTTTAATCGCTACTCATGTAGCATTGCAATGTCTCTGCTACTTGCGTAGTATTGCAATAATCGTTATTACCGTAAGATTGCAATATCCGCCACTTACGTAAGCATTGCAATGTCTTCTACTTTCGTAACGTTGCCCAGTGTGATGAGGATCTCACTCCCACTACGTTGTCGGATCATTTAGAACCCGTGAAGCCAACATGATTAGTGGATCTCGTATCAACCACCCACGAATGAGAAGTATGCGCCGCTAAACAAGTTTCAACAACTAGTGTGTGAGAATTACCTTTCTTTCCCGTCCCTTTTGGGGTTGGAACAGCAAGACCTCCATTGTCCTCTCTCTCACCGCAGCTTAAGCACTTCCTCTTTGGATTTTCCTTGACACAACAAGCATTCCTCATCTTACCATTGCCCTTGGCAATAGTTGAGCTTTATTGCTTATGGCCTTTGGTCCTCTTCTTTATCTTGCCTACCCTTGGCCTAGAAGATGAAGACGGACCACTTGCCAAAGCTTGAGTTTGGTGCCTTATCATCATTTCACGAGTCCAAAAGTTTGCAACAAATTAGTTGCGAGGCCAAAATGCTCAAAAACCTTTCTTCAAGCAGAGAATGAAGTACCAAATTCATCCGAGTCTCCGGATCATAATCTGCGCTCATAATCTCAAGTTTGTTCGGATGGGCCATCTATTTTGAGGACGAATCCCTTACGGGTTTTTTCTCCACCATTTTCAAATGACGACGACATCTCTGAAAGTGATCCGGACGAGTCCCGCATGTTTTGACTCGTCAGTTGGCTCATCCGATTTTTGTGTGTCAAAATCCACTTGTGCTTTTGTGCAGTTAGGACAATTATAATTTTTCAATCAATATAGTTTCCATACATATTGTATTGACTTTAAGTATAATAACAGTGGATTAAAAGGTATCGACATCTTTGAATCAAATAAACAACTATATGCAATAGCACAAGTATATCACAAGGTTCGATCACATTCATCATATTTAAAATCTCAAAAAAAATATGAACATGCATCAGCCAACATCTCAAAACAGTTTAAATAAGCCACGTGGGGTGGGTCATTATTTAAACACATTCAAGCAGGTTACAAACAAGAACGTTATAAACCTTTAATATCCAGATTAATAGTTGGCTCCCACTTGACCAATATAAAATTGACAGGGACTTTAAGTATATGCATATCAATTTTATACCTAAGTAATAATCATGATTAAATCTGAGATTACTATTTCGCTTTGACCGAGCCTCGTGGGGAGGGTCATCGTCGCCACTAGTAATAACCCACAATCATCCGTTCGGAATTCATTCATGTGAAACCTATCTTTTGACCGTCCCCGTAGGGGAATTTCTCCAAAAGAATTCACAAATAAATAAATCATGGAGGTCAAAATTAATTCAATTTTATTATCCTAATAAAATTGTCAATTAATTATTTAAAACATACTTAGTAATTTTGAAGTTGAGATTTTTCCATTTGGCAACCCTCATGCAAACACATTTAAACAAATTAAATAAAGCATAAGATAAAGACAAATAAATCAAGCAAAAAAAGTAAAAAATAAACATATTGGGCACAAATTATCCAACTGTCATGGTTTGATTTTTCTTGACTTGATCTTGAAGAAACACGCCTCGAATTTCTCCCACTCGTTCGTCTCGAAAAAATACTTCGTCTCGACCGCCACGCCATATTCGCATGGCAATGCACGCCAAGATCCGCCACCACTTGGGGGGACCTTAGGCGAACCTCGGCCTTCGCCCGCCCGAAGACGCCGCCAATGCCTCGGCAGACGCCTCAGCCCGGCTCGGCCCGGGGTCGGCAATTCTCGATAAAAGCGACGCACAAGATTTCTGCGCGCATTCAAGCGCCACAGCGTGCGTCGCCCTCCGCCAGATCCTCCGGTAAATACCGCGATATCCGACAAGACGCCTGGTGAAAGATACCGCAGAGATTCGGCCCATCCGGCTGGTTCGAGCGCCACCGCCCGCTGCTGGCGCGCTTTCATCCTTTTCACAGGCCAAGCCGGGCTTATCATTTACGCATAACAAGGCTACCGCCATCGATTGGCCTTAATTCTTTCATCTTCTTCGCCTCAAACACGCCTCTTTAATTTCTCCCCACTCGCTTCGTCTCGAAAAAAATACTTTGCTCGAATGTTACCACAGTCATAGCCGATGCACGCCAAGATTCCGGGCCGGCCGTTGCTTCAGACGCCGCAGACTGCCGAAGGGTTGCGGTTCGCTGAAGATCATCAACACACCTCGGCACCGTCGGCGGTGTCGGTAGCTCTCGGCAATGACCGGCATGGCGCATCCAGCGTCTTGTAGCGCTCACCGCCTCCGCCTCCGCCCTCGCCCGCGACCTCCGGCAACCCAGCGTCCTGCGCGCTCCAGTCTGTTGCCGTCCGGCTGGCGTCTGACAAGCGATACCACGCGTCGCAATTGCGCCCCGCCCGTCTTGCTTCTTCTCATGCGCCAGTTCGGCGGCCCGGCCTCCATGCTAGCGCCCGTCGTGCCGCCAGCGCCCGCCACGCCTGCTTGCTTCGATTTTGTCCTTTAATTCTTCGCGTCTCTTCGTTCCCAATCCGATTACAATTTATTTACAAAAAATAAATTAACCTGATCTAGACTAGTCTATTACATTGATCAAATCAAACAAATCCTAGTCTACTTTCGTGGATTTTCTCACGAGGCAAAAAACAAATCTGAACAGATCGAATTAAAAAAACCGCTTATATGCATGCATAAATAAACCCATTAAAATCTATGACAATTGGATACCCGCAAAAATGATCTAACAGGTTCTACTATCCAATTTCAAATTTAATGTCCACGAATTAAATTACAATTTAAAAATTCAGAGTCTAAACCGTGGCTCGATACGATGCTTGTTGGGGAACGAGTTGCACAGATCTATTCGGTGAATATTTAAATACAAATTTAATTCTTTAATTATTACTAGCATGAATTAATCCTATATTAATTCAAATAATAATTGCAACAACATATCATGCATATAAAAAAGCCACGTAAAACCTACGATGCGAATCTACGGGTTTACGTGAACGTATTCTCACGGGATGGCGAAGGAATTCGGTTGACGGACTAACCAAAAGGACTTCCCAAGTATTCCCTTAGCCCTTGCTCAACTATCCGGTGGAAGGACACTTGTCGAACAATTAACAAAAGGAAAAAAAATAAACTTTGTTGCACCACTTATGTGGATTTGCTAATTTTTCCAGCACATGGAATTGTACTTAGGAATGAAACAATCATCCCCTATTTATAGGAGAGAGGTGGTCGAATTTTTTCAAGAAAAATCAATGTGGGAAAAGACTTTTCTTGATCACCAAGAAATCTTGAATATATCTCCTATATTCTTTTTCCCATAATTAAAATATTCCACAAAAATCCCACTTCCTCAATATATGGAATTTTCGAAAATATTGGTCTTGCAAGATTCCAAGATTTGGATCTTCTTGAATTTATGAGATATTCTTGTATTTCAAGAAATACATATCTTCCATAATATCTTTTCAAGAAAATCAAGAAAATCTTTCTTGCCCATTATTTTCAAATTTTTGAAAAACTCATCATAGATAACCTAGTGGGAGATTTCTTGAATTTAATGAGATAATCTTGTATTCCAAGAATACATATTTTCATTCCATAACAAAATTCAAAGAAAATCATCATAGATAACCTAGTGGGAGATTTCTTGAATTTAATGAGATAATCTTGTATTCCAAGAATACATATCTTCATTCCATAACAAAATTCAAAGAAAATCTTTCTCCCAACATATCTATGAATTTCGAAATTTTAGTTGGAAAAATAAGCAACAATATTTATTTTATTTTAATCACCTTTTTCAGTTATTGGACTATTTGTTGGGCTACTCAGGGGACCTTTAGGAGAATTAAGATTGGACCTTCTAATGGACCTTGAATATCTAATATTGAGCCACAATATAATTCAAGCCCATAAATATTAATTAATCCCACTACATAATTAATATTGCACTATCCATCTTAACCCATATTACAGTCAATATGGCTCCCGGTCATTATTTCCCGTGTTTAAGATTATCTAGCCCATTAACTAATTCAAGCCACTGAAATAGCTTTCCATTAATTAATATCTTTTATCCTTGGTCAAGGAACAGTTCAACATTATTATCCATACCGGAAACTAATTCCACTTGCAAGATTTGGTATGATAAAGCTTACGAACCTCCCAAGGGGGCAAATCAAACAAGCGCAATCACATGTGACCAATAATATGCCCAAGATAAAAAGTATTGAATCTCTTTGATTCGCTACCCATGATAAGTCAAAGCAATAGTTACCAATCCCACGTGATCCTATTTAAGGGAAGAAGGTTAAGAAATAACGAACCACTGAGGTATAATTCTCCCTTGTTCGCCTCAAAGAATTTATCCTCCTCAGAGGTCCTATTCAACAAGATCGATCATGCACTAGTGTAATCTCTTGGTCAAGACAAACCAATCGAGCCTTACACCTCAACCTTTCGCGATGGTTGTTCATTTCCATCTAGGTCGTGAATGGCGTATTTTTAGTTACAAGGATCGTTAATTTAATCTTCGTGATCCGGTATCACTAAATTAACTACAAGATTAACACGCATTTAATTATTGAACAAGCTTATGCAAGAAATGTATATAACATTCAATCATATTTAAAGCATCGATAAACAATTTATTTCAAGAATAAGTCCGAAATTCGGTTTAGATTATACAAAGTAAAAAGCATACTTTTCAAAGATAATCCCAACAATCTCCCCACTTATACTCAAAGTCCGCTTTTAAGTATACTACAACACGCCTCGCGTAGTCCGGTGACGCCTCCAGAAGTTACAAGGATCGTTAATTTAATCTTCTCGTGATCCGGTATCACTAAATTAACTACAAATGTAACACGATGAATTATTGAACGACTATGCAAGAAATATATGTAACATTCAATCATATTTAAAGCATCAGTGATAAACAATTTATTTCAGTAAATAAGTCTGAAAATTCAGTTTCGATTATACAAAGTAAAAAGCATACTTTTCAGTATAATCCCAACACCCACGTGGCTTATTTAAACTGTTTTGAGATGTTGGCTGATGCATGTTCATATTTTTTTGAGATTTTAATGTGATGCATGTGATCAAACCTTGTGATATATTTGTGCTTATGCATATTATTATTTATTTCAGTTCATCATGTCGTAACCTTTTAATCCACTGTTATATACACTCAAAGAACACCAATTAACTGGCGAAAACTATAATGTTTGGAAACGAAATATGAGTTTGTCCTACCTGCACAAAAACATTTTTGGATTCTTGATGTACCCAAGCCACGTAAGCCTACTGATGAATCACCTGACGCGGAAAGACATGAGTATAATATTTGGGAGCAGTCCAATGAACCCATGAAACGTGTAATCTTGACTTCACTGTCTGATGATTTGAGACACATTCATGAAGGTGTTGAGTCCTACTTTTAAATTATGCAAAGTCTTGAAGAAATATTTTTAACAAAAAAGACCGCATGATCAATCGGTTTAAAAATGACGACGTGGCTAGGCTAAAGATGGCCGAGGAACACTCAGAAGGGAGCATGTTCTCGAGTCAAACACCATTTTCAAAAACCGGCTTATCTCGAACTAAGTATTGTGATGAGGCCCAAATCGAATTTCATTGCTAACTCTTCGCCAAGGAGCTTCGATGGATTTTATTTGTAGTTTTGTGATGAGTGATCACATGTTTACTATGGATATCCTACAAGAAGCCTTGGAGAAAGTAGAGAAGCATTTAGGAAAGAAAGACGAAGCATTGGTGACCAAAGTCTTTTCTCGAGATCTAGGCGATGGAAGGCAAGACTCAAGAAAAGGAAAGTGGTCGAACCAACGCAAACTCATCACTAAGAAAAAGTGAGAAAAAAACGGTTAGTTTGTTTGGGTGTCAAGAAAGGACCAAAAGGAATATGTTTTAATTGTTTGGGAGAAAGGACATTGAGGTCAAGATGTTCCAATCCCAAAAGGAGAGGAAGGAAAGGTAATTCTCACGCACTAGTTGTTGAAACTTGTTTAGCGGCATATGCCTCCCATTTATGGGTGGTGGATCTGAGATCCACCGATCATGTTTGTTTCACATTACGAGGGTTCAAGCGGACCCGACAACTAAGTGGAAGTGAGATCCTCATCACATTTGGGCGATGCTTCGAGAGTGGCAAATGGCGATGGGAGAAGTGCACCGTCTTTTGAAGACGAGTTTTAATTCTTAGAGATGTTCTTTTACGCTCCAAGTTTTAGAAAGAATTTAATTTCGGTTTCTAAACTTTTTTCATGATGGATATTCGGTTACTTTTAATAAAGTTGTTACCATTTCTTTTTTGATAAATTTATCTCGTCATGGACGTTGTTTAATAATCTCTATACAATTAACTCGCGCACACCACTCACGAAATGCATCCTATAACACATCAATCAAGCTTTTTAGAGAAGAAAATGTTCATCGACGTGAACGAGACACTTTTTTGGAATCTAAGATTAGGTCATATAAATCCAAAGAGGATCCAAAGGTTGGTAAAAGACGGTTCACTAGAGCCTTCTCCAAGTTGAACCAATTCCAACCTCGCGAATCATGTTTGGAGGGTAAAATGACCAAGAGGGCATTTGGAGCCAAGGGGAATAGAGCCAAAAGAAGTGTTAGAGATCGCTCACACGATGTATGTGGTCTAATGTCAACCAAAGCAAGAGGAGGTTATGAGTATTTTGTCACTTTTATTGATGATTACTCAAGGTATGCGGTTACATTTTCCTTATGAAGCATAAATCAGACCTTTGAGAAATTTAAAGAATTTAAGGCTCAAGAGAATCATAGGGAAAAACGTGTATCAAGTCTCTACGATCCGATCGTGGAGCCAATACCTCAAATGATGAGTTTTTGAACTACTTATCGATGAAGGATTGCATCCCACTCATCGCACCCGAACCCCTCAACAAAACGGGGTTGCAGAGCGAAGAAAAATAACTCTTTTGGAAATGGTTAGATCTATGATGAGTTATGAGGATCTTCCCAAGTCGTTCTGGGGTCATGCCTTGGAAATAGCAGCTTACATTCTGAACTTGGTGCCATCCAAATCGGTTCCCAAAACTCCCAAAGAATTGTGGACCGGGCGCAAGCCTAGTATGAGACACGTGAGAATTTGGGGGTGTCCGGCCTACGTGTTGGACAAGGAAGCCGGTAAATTGGATCCTCGATCAGAATTAATGTTGTTTGTAGGTTACCCCGAGGGAACAAAAGGGTGTATGTTCTATGGTCCCGAAGATCAAAAGGTGGTCATCAGCACCCACTTTAGATTTTTAGAAGAAGACTATATGAACGAAAGAAGACCCAGAAGTGAGATTACCTTAAATGAGCTAAGAGGGCAAACCTCAATGACAACTGTACTAAATGATATACCGAACGACACGTTTTCACAACCGGAGCCTCGTCGTAGTGGGAGGGTTGTAAGACAGCCCGAGAGATTCATGGGAATAGGAGAGTCCTCTGACTTGATTCCCGGACAAGACGAATCAGACCCATGGACATATGATGAGGCACTCCAAGACAAGGATTTAGATTCTTGGCAAACAGCAATGAAAGCCGAAATGGGTTCAATATTTCATAACAGAGTGTGGGAGCTAGTCGAACCACTTAATGGGGTCAAACCCATTGGATGCAAGTGGGTATATAAGAGAAAAAGAGGACTGGACGGGAGGGTGGAAACCTTCAAAGCAAGATTAGTGGCGAAAGGTTATACTCAGAAAGAAGGGATTGATTATGAGGAAACTTTTTCGCCCGTAGCCATGCTTAAGTCCATCTGTATTCTCTTATCGATTGCTGCGCATTTCGACTTTGAAATCTGGTAAATGGATGTCAAGACAGCTTTCCTTAATGGAAGTCTTGATGAAGAGATCAATATGCAAATACCCCAAGGTTTCATTGAAAAAGGCCAAGAACACCTAGTTTGTAAGCTCATGAAGTCCATTTACGGACTCAAACAGGCATCCAGAGCTTGGAACCAATGTTTTGATCATGTTATAAAGTCTTATGGGTTCGATCAAAACAAGTTCGAAAGTTATGTGTATAAAAAGTGTGTCAGAACTGCATTGGTATTCTTAGTACTATACGTAGATGACATTCTGATCATCGGGAATGATGTAAAGGTGTTATCAGACGTAAGGGCATGGCTTTCAAAACAGTTTGATATGAAAGACTTAGGGGAAGCCGGACACATCCTTGGGATCAAGATCACTCGAGATTGCAAGAAAAGGATGATCGGGTTATCGCAAGCTTCATACATAGACACTGTCTTGAAACGCTTCAGCATGCAAGATTCCAAGAAAGGATTCGTACCTTTCAGGCATGGAATCCATCTATCCAAGAAAATGTCCCCTAAGAAGCAAAAGGAGATAGATGACATGAAAGGCATTCATTATGCTTCGGCTGTCGGAAGCCTTATATATGCAATGCTGTGTACGAGATCGGATATCTGTTTTGCCGTAGGCATGGTGGCAAGATATCAAAGTAAGCCGGGGAAAGAGCATTGGACGGCAGTTCAAAACATTCTGAAGTATCTGAAAAGAACTCGGGATAGAATGTTGGTTTATCAGCCAGATAGTCCAATCCCCATCGGCTACACGGACTCGGATTTCCAATCAGACATAGACTCCAGAAAATCTACCTCCGGTAGTGTGTTTTGCATGGGGGGAGGAGCCGTGACATGGAGAAGCATCAAGCAGAAATGCATCGCAGATTCTACCATGGAAGCCGAATATGTAGTTGATAGTGAGGCAGTGAAAGAAGCGGTTTGGCTCAAGCACTTCCTAGTGGACTTAGATGTGGTTTCGAATTTGCCCAGCAGAATCACTGTTTATTGTGATAATGCCGGAGCAGTTGCAAATTCAAGGGAACCAAGAGCCCACAAAGCCAGCAAACACGTTGAAAGGAAATACCATCTTATACGAGATATCGTTAAGAGAGGAGATATAGATGTGGCAAAGATAGCGTCTGAGGACAACCTAGCAAATCCATTCACAAAGAGTCTGCCTCTGAATACATTCGAGAGACATGTGGAAGGAATGGGTGTCAAGACCGTTGCCAATCTGCTTTGAGTATAAGTGGGAGAAATTATTAGGTTCGTGTAGGTGACATTAGATGTCACAGACTACACGAGACATGTTGTAGTATACTTAAAAGCAGACTTTGAGTATAAGTGGGAGATTGTTGGGATTATACTAGAAAGTATGCTTTTTTACTTTTGTATAATCAAAACTGAATTTCGAACTTATTTACTGAAATAAATTGTTTATCACTGATGCTTTAAATATTATCGAATGTTACATATATTTACCGCATAACTGTTCAAGTAAATCGTACGTGTTACATTGTAGTTAATTTAGTAATACCAGATCACAGAAGATTAAATTAACAGTCCCTTGTAACTAAAAGTACGTCATTCACGACCTAGATGGAAATGAACAACCCACCGCGAAAGGTTGAAGTGTAAGGCTCAGATTGGCTTGTCTTGACCAAGAGATTACACTAGTGCATGACTGATGCACTGAATAGGACCTACAGGAGGACAAATTCTTCAGAACTGAACAAGGAAGAATTAGACCTCAGTGGTTCGTTATTTCTTAATCTTCGTCCCTTAAATAGGATCACGTGGGATTGGTAACTATTGCTTTGACTTATCATGGGTAGAGAATCAACGAGATTCAATACTTTTTATCTTGGACAATATTATTAGTCACATGTGATTGCTAAGATTTAATACGAAGAATCGTGTGCAAGTACGCTTGTTTGATTTGCCCCCTTGGGAGGTTCATAAGCTTTATCATACCAAATCTTGCAAGTGAAATTAGTTTCCGGTATGGATAATAATGTTGAACCGTTCCTTGACCAATGATAAAAGATATTAATTAATGGAAAGCTATTTTAGTGGCTTGAATTAATTAATGGGCTAGATAATCTTAAACACGGGAAATAATAACCGGGAGCCATATTGACTGTAATATGGGTTAAGATGGATAGTGCAATATTAATTATGTAGTGGGATTAATTAATATTTATGGGTTTGAATAATATTGTGGCTCAATATTAGATATTCAAGGTCCATTAGAAGGTCAAATCTTAATTCTCCTAAAGGCCCCCTGAGTAGCCCAACATATAGTCCAATAACTGAAAAGGTGATTAAAATAAAATAAATATTGTTTCTTATTTTTCCAAGAAAAATTCGAAAATTATGGATAAGTTGGGAGAAAGATTTTCTTTGAATTTTGTTATGGAATGAAGATATGTATTTTTGGAATACAAGATTATCTCATTAAATTCAAGAAATCTCCCACTTGGTTAATTCATAAGAGATTTTTGAAAATTTGAAATATAATTGGGCAAGAAAGATTTTCTTGATTTTCTTGAAAAGATATTATGGAAGATATGTATTTCTTGAAATACAAGAATATCTCATAAATTCAAGAAGATCCAAATCTTGGAATCTTGCACACCCTATATTTCAAAAATATCCATAGCAATAGAGAAGGTGGGATTTTGTGGAATATTATAATTATGGGAGAAAGAATATAGGAGATATATTCAAGATTTCTTGGAGATCAAGAAAAGATTTTCCCACATTATTTTAACCTAAAAAATTCCCCACCTCATGCTATATAAATAGGGGATGATTATTTCATTCCCAAAGTACAATTCCATGTCTTTGGAAAAATTAGTAAATCCACAAAGGTGGTGCAACATAATTTATTTTCCTTTTGTTAAATCGTTCACAAGTGTCCTTCCACCGGATAGTCGAACGAGGGCTAAGGGAATACTTGGGAAGTCCTTTCGGTTAGTCTATTTAGCCACACCGTTGCCATCCCAAGAGGTACGTGTTGGGGAATGAGTTACACAGATCTATTCGGGGTGAATATTTAAATACAAATTTAATTCATTAATTATTACTAGCATGAATTAATCCTATATTAATTCAAATAATAATTACAACAACATACCATGCAGATAAAAAGCCACGTAAAACCTACGATGCGAATCTACGGGTTTACGTGACGCATTCTCTCTCGGGATGGCAAAGTGACTTTGGTCTTATTGGACTAACCAAAAGGACTTCCCAAGTATTCCCTTAGCCCTTGCTCGACAATCCGGTGGAAGGATACTCACGAACAATTAACAAAAGGAAAAAATAAACTTTGTTGCACCACTCATGTGGATTTGCTAATATTTCCAGCACATGGAATTGTACTTGGGAATGAACTAATCATCCCCTATTTATAGGAGAGGAGGGGGACGAAAATTTAGTGATATTTCAATGTGGGAAAAGACTTTTCTTGGTCACCAAGAAATCTTGAATATATCTCCTATATTCTTTTTCCCATAAATAAAATATTCCACAAAAATCCCACCTCCTTTAATCGAATTTTAGAAACTGAAAGTGAATTCTTTCTAAAATTGGGAACACAAAGATAATCTCAAAAAAATTTATCTTCAAAAGATAGGTGCACTTCTCCCACTGCTTTAACTGCTACTTATGTAGCATTGCAATGTCTGCTACTTGCGTAGTATTGTAATAATCGTTACTACCATAGCATTGCAATATCCGCCACTTACGTAAGCATTGCAATGTCTTCTACTTTAAACGCTACCCAAAGGTGATGAGGATCTCACCTCCCACTATGTTGCGGATCATTTAGAACCCGTGAAGCCAACATGATTAGTGGATCTCGTATCAACCACCCACGAATGAGAAGTATCGCCCGCTAAACAAGTTTCAACAACTAGTGTGTGAGAATTACCTTTCTTTCCGTCCCTTTTTGGGGTTGGAACAGCAAAACCTCCATTGTCATCTCTCACCGCAGCCTTAAGCACTTCCTCTTTGGATTTTCCTTGACTCAACAAGCATTCCTCATCTTACCATTGCCCTTCGCAACAAATAGTTTTATTGCTTATGGCCTTTGGTCCTCTTTCTTTATCTTACCTACCCTTGGCCTAGAAGATGAAGACGGACCACTTGCCGTCAAAGCTTGAGTTTGGTGCCTTATCATCATTTCGCCGAGTCCAAAAGTTTGCAACAAATTAGCTTAGCGAGGCCAAAATGCTCAAAAACCATTCAGGGGCAAGAATGAAGTACCAAATTCATCCGAAGTCTCTAGATCATAATCTGCGCACTCGAAATCTCAAGTTTGTTCAGATGGGCCATCTATTTTGAGGACGAATCCTCACGGGTTTTTCCTCCACCATTTTCAAATGACGACATCTCTCGCAGGTGATCCGACGAGTCCCGCGTGTTTTGACCGGGTCGGTTGGCTCATCCCGATTTTTGTGTGTCAAAATCCACTTGTGCTTTTGTGCGATTAGGGCAATTATAATTCTCCAATCAATATGGTTTCCATACATATTGTATTGACTTTAAGTATAATAACAAAGGATTAAAAGGTAACGACATCTTTGGCTAAATAAACAACTATATCTGATAAAGACAAGTATATCACAAGGTTTGATCACATTTCATCATATTTTAAAATCTCAAAAAAATATGAACATGCATCGATAACATCTCAAAATAGTTTAAATAAGCCACGTTGGGTGGGTCATTATTTAAACACATTCAAGCCGGATTACAAACAAGAACGATTATAAAACCCTTAATATCCAGATTAATAGTTGGCTCCCCACTTGACCAATATAAAATTAGACGGGGACTTTATAAGAAGTATATGCATATCAATTTTATACCTAAGTAATAACCATGATTAAATACGAGATTATTATTTCGCTTTGATCGAGCCTCGTTGGGAGGGTCATCGCCGCCACTAGTAATAACCCACAACCATCCTTTTTGGAATTCATTCATGTGAAACCTATCTTTTGACCGTCCCCGCTGGGAATTTCTCCAAAAGAATTCACAAATAAATAAATCATGGAGGTCAAAATTAATTCAATTTTATTATCCTAATAAAATTGTCAATTAATTATTTAAACATACTTAGTAATTTTGTAGTTGAGATTTTTCCATTTAGCAACCCTCATGCAAACACATTTAAACAAATTAAATAAAGCATAAGATAAAGACAAATAAAATCAAGCAAAAACAAGAAAAATAAACATATTGGGCACAAATTATCCAATTGTCATGGTTTGATTTTTTCTTGGCTTGATCTTGAAGAAACACGTCTCGAATTTCTCCAACTCGTTCGTCTCGAAAAAAAAACTTCGTCTCAAACCGCCACGCCCAAGCAAACAAATGATGCACGCCAAGATCCGCCCCACGGTTTAGGACAGATGACCTCGATCGCCCGACGGGCCTTGCCGCCTTGCCTCGGCACGCCTCGGCAGATCTCGGCAGGCATCATGCTGTCATGCGCATCCATGTATGCCTTCGCCCGCCTCTGCCTCGCCCGTTACCCCGCCTGCCACGTCTGTCTCTGTAGCCCGTCTGTAGCCGCCTCCGCCCGCCGGGTTCGAGCGGGCGTGCACGCCCGTCTTGTGCGCCTTTTCATCTCTCACGCGGCCTCGCCGGCCTCACGTGCCCAGCGTGCCGCCCGCGCCGCCCAACCGCCAACGCTGATTCTCGATTTCGCGCTTTAATTCTTTTCGTCTCTTCGTTCCGATCCGGTTACAATTTATTTACAAAAAATAAATAAACCTAGATCTAGACTAGTCTATTATATTGATCAAATCAAACAAATCCTAGTCTACTCGTGGATTTTCTCACGAGGCAAAACAAATCGAATCGAATCGAATTAAAAAACCACAATTTATATGCATGCAAAATAAAACATTAAAATCCATGACAATTGGATACCGCAAAAGCAGATCTAACAGTTCTACTATCCAATTTCAAATTTAATGTTCACTTAATTAAATTACAATTTAAAAAAATCGAGCAAAACAAAGGCTCGATACCGATTGTTGGGAATGAGTTACACGAGATCTATTCGGGGTGAATATTTAAATACAAATTTAATTCATTAATTATTACTAGCATGAATTAATCCTATATTAATTCAAATAATAATTACAACAACATATCATGCATATAAAAAGCCACGAAAACCTACGCATGCGGAATCTACGGGTTTACGTGAACGCATTACTCTCGGGATGGCAAAGGGCTTTGGTCGGACGGACTAACCAAAAGGACTTCCCAAGTATTCCCTTAGCCCTTTCGACAATCCGGTGGAAGGATACTCATGAACAATTAACAAAAGGAAAAAATAAACTTTGTTGCACCACTTATGTGGATTTGCTAATATTTCCAAAGACATGGAATTGTACTTGGGGATGAACTAATCATCCCCTATTTATAGGAGAGAGGGGGATTTAAAATTTAGTGATATTTCAATGTGGGAAAAGACTTTTCTTGGTCACCAAGAAATCTTGAATATATCTCCTATATTCTTTTTTTCCCATAATTAAAATATTCCACAAAAAATCCCACCTCCTCTATTATGGCATAATTTTTCGAAAAAAATAGTGTGCAAGAATCCAAGATTTGGATCTTCTTGAATTTATGAGATATTCTTGTATTTCAAGAAATACATATCTTCCATAATATCTTTTCAAGAAAATCTTTCTTGCCCTCTATTTTCCAAAAAATTTCGAAAATATCACTATGTATAACCAAGTGGGAGATTTCTTGAATTTAATGAGATAATCTTGTATTCCAAGAATGCATATCTTCATTCCATAACAAAATTCAAAGAAAATCTTTCTCCTCTTTTTATCCATAATTTTCAAAAAATAGAGGAAATATAAGCAACAATATTTATTTTATTTTAATCACCTTTTCAGTTATTGGACTATATGTTGGGCTACTCAGGGGGCCTTTAGGAGAATTAAGATTGGACCTTCTAATGGATCTTGAATATCTAATATTGAGCCACAATATAATTCAAGCCCATAAATATCAATTAATCCCACTACATAATTAATATTGACTATCCATCTTAACCCATATTACAAATCAATATGGCTCCCGGTCATTATTTCCGTGTTTAAAGATTATCTAGCCCATTAATTAATTCAAGCCCTTTGAAATAGCTTTCCGTTAATTAATATCTTTTGTCCTTGGTCGAGAACGGTTCAACATTATTATCCATACCGGAAACTAATTCCACTTGCAAGATTTGGCATGATAAAACTTATGAACCTCCCAAGGGCAAATCAAGCAAGCGTGCTTGCACACGATTCTTCGTATTAAATCTTAGCAATCAAATGTGACCAATAATATTGCCCAAGATAAAAAGTATTGAATCTCTCTCCGATTAAGCTACCCATGATAAGTCAAAAGCAATAGTTATCAATCCCACGTGATCCTATTTAAGGGACGAAGGTTAAGAAACAACGAACCACCGAGGTCTAATTCTTCCTTGTTCGGGCCAAGAACTTATCCTCCTATAGGTCCTATTCAAATATCATCGATCATGCACTAAGTGTAATCTCTTGGTCAAGACAAACCAATCGAGCCTTACACCTCAACCTTTTCGCGATGGTTGTTCATTTCCATCTAGGTAAGTGAATGGCGTATGTTTAGTTACAATGGATTTGTTAATTTAATCTTCCGTGATCCGGTATCACTAAATTAACTACATGTAACACGTCATTTAATTATTGAACAGTTATGCAAAGAAATATATATAACATTCAATCATATTTAAAGCATCAGTGATAAACAATTTATTTCAGTAAATAAGTCTAGAAATTCAGTTTCGATTATACAAAGTAAAAGCATACTTTTCAGTATAATCCCAACAGTACGTTCACGTAAACTCGTAGAATTCCGCATGCGTAGGTTTTACGTGAATTATTATATGCATGATATGTTGTTGGATTATTATTTGAATTAATATAGGATTAATTCATGCTAGTAATAATTATAAGAATTAAATTTGTATTTAAATATTCACCCCGAATAGATCTGTGCAAATTATTCCCCAACATCATCTACGAAGAAAAGGTGAGTAATCATCGAACTTCCTCTTGTAATTCGAATTCCAGTGATAGTACCGTCCGCTGCCCTGGCATTCAAAATCGAAGAGAGGCCTTGAGCAATGATCACAAATAAGAAGGGGGATAGCGGGTCTCCCTGCCGAAGCCCTCTGGATGGTATGATCTTACCCGAGATGTTGTTGTTTACTCGGAAGGAATAAGACGGCGTAGTGACACATTCCATAATCAATTTAATCCATTTGGCATGGAAGCCCATCTTGTGCATAACTTTTTCCAGATAACCCCATTCAACCAGGTCATAAGCCTTACTCATATCAAGTTTAAGAGAGGCATAACCTTGTTTGCTCTTATTGTTTCTGAGCCAATGCATACATTCATACCCCAAATAATATTATCCGAGATCAGCCTTCCTGGAACGAACGCGCTCTGATTGGGATCAATAATGGAACCGAGAACCTCCCTAAAATGATTAGTGATAGTTCTGGCTATAATTTTATAGGAAACGTTACACAGACTAATCGGACGATAGTCTTTCAGGGTGTTGGGGCTTTTGATCTTAGGGATGAGAGTGATCACGGTAGGATTTTGGTGTTCTAAACCATGCTCTCCGTTTAAAACACGTAGGCAGTCCCGGATAATATCATCCCCTATCTTATCCCAAGCATTCTGGAAGAAAAGGGCCGAGAAGCCATTAGGACCCGGGGCTTTTGAGGGGTTAAGGTCAAACAAGGCTTTTCTAACTTCCACTCCAGAGAAAGGTTTGGTTAGAAATCTGTTCATCTCCTCCGTGACAAAGTTAGTAATACAATTTGTGATTTTTTTGACTTCCTCGTCGGAGGGATTCTGGGACTTAAAAAGTTGGAGGTAATAGTTCTCAATAGTTTCCTCGATATCCCGCTGATTGGTTTGCAGAATACCATCTTCATTTAGGATAGACGGGATAGAATTTTTCTTTCTTCGTTCAGAAGCAGTCCTATGAAAGAAGGACGTGTTTCTATCTCCTGAATTGAGCCAATTAACCCTGGACCGTTGTTTCCAGTGGATCTCTTCCTTATACAGTAGGTTCTCCAACTTACTCTCGAGAGAGTGAATTTTCTTCCTGTCAAAAGAACAATCTTCGGAATTCAAGTGTGCATTTAGGGCGGCGCGAGTTTGTTTAATTTGCCTTCCCAGATTACCCAGAGAATTCCTCGACCATTTATTAAGGGAATCGACCATTAATTGGAGTCTATTACTCAGGGCCTCAGTATTAGTGGACTTATTCCAACTATTACACACAATCTCCTTATATTCCTCCTCAAGAAGCCATTTATGCTCAAACTTGAAGGAGGAATATGTAGGGTTTGGTGAAGGTTGATGATCATTACGGATTTTAAGAAGTATGGGTCGGTGATCCGAACCATAGTAATCGAGATTCACAGACTTCGCGTCCGGAAAGGTGGTGAGCCACGAGCTATTAGCCAAAAAACGGTCTAACCGAGCCAAGATGTTATGGTTGCCCGATCTCATGTTATTCCACGTGTAAGTAGGGTCGTATGTTTCAACTTCATGCAAATCGACGAGTTGCAGACTATTATGAAACGCATTCATTTGATTATAGGAACGGGGTTTGCCTACTTGTTTTTCATTGTCATAACAAATTTCATTGAAATCGCCTCCGACAATCCAACTGTCCGCGGGATTTGAATGAGTTTTGGCAATTTTAAGGATTAAATCCCAAGAGAGGTGACGAAGGTTATGATTCGGATTGCCATAGAAACCAGTGAAATACCACTTTGAGTTATCAAACGAAATAGAGCAATCAATATGACCTTGAGAATAAGACAAGACCGAAACCAAAAACTTATCATTCCAAAATAACGCGAGTCCACCGCTCTTACCCAACGGATCAATACAAAAACAACCATGGAAATTCAGCTTACAGCGTAACTTCAAGATAGCAAACTTAGATAACTTAGTTTCATACACAAAAACCAGATCGGGGGATTGATCGGTGATAAGTCTTTGGAGGCCATAGATTTGCAGTATAACCATTTTCGCACTTTTTAGGCCTCGTTTACTTTCCTTAGTTTGTGACTATTAGCAGGGGTCAACAGGTTGTTTACTTTTTTGGTCTAGAATTGTAGGTAAACCCATGGCCTGGGATTAACTCCACTTGCCTCTCCTAAATAAATCATCATATTTGGGCAGTTTATTAAACCAGGTAACTATTCATTGTGTATTTTACAATTGTATCCTTGTTGAAATTGTTGTTACTCCTCCGATTTGTTGCATCCCCGACCACCAAATCCCAAATAAAGACATCATCGTCTTCCAACAACACTAGTAGTTATCCCATAAGATAAAAACAAAATAATCAAACTTCGGAGAAAAAAGAAGAATCGAACTTTTGAAGATAAAAAAATTCATATAACACTACCAAATCAACCAGAAACATAACCAAACTTCAAAGAGAAGAATAGTCTCTTGATTTATTAAAAAAGCGGCGGCCGCACCACCAAAGAGAATAAATTTTGGGTTCTTTGAAACCTTCATGCCTTTTTCGGGTTCTTTGAAATTCTGCCATTAGAGAGCGAATAAGGGTGAAATTACAGAGAAGGAAGAGGAGAAATGGTTGAAATTAAGGGAGAAATAAGAACGGGTAAAAATGAAGAGAGAAGGAAATTAGAGAGAGATGAAGAAGAATGGAGAAGTATGTGGGAGTGGGAGGTGAAGAAAATAAAGGATAGTTAATTATTTTATGAAGGGCTATTTTAGTAATTTTGATACTATTTTGCATTTCAGTTTCAAAATAAATTTGACCAAGTAAACATGAGGTTAACCTCTATAGATTATCAATAGAACCCACATATATACTAACATTGTCAAACCCACCGAGTGAAGTAAACGAAGCCTTAGGGTTTATCTTGGGGGGACTTCCAATTAGATACAAAGTAGGACTAATTATTGGAGTACAATCTATTACAACCCAAAACCCTTCTTACAATTAACTATAATTTGAAGAGTAATAATAAGCCTGAAATACCCTTAATGATCGAATCCTGAACCCTGCCTAATAATTATTGAACAAACAAATAATTTTTTGTACAATTTTAAATTTTACTTCATTTTAAAATACATTTTACTAAATTTTAAATTGCGGTCATTTTTTAATTTGTAAAAAACATTACATATCTTTTTTATTCGTCTTATTTATTTTTGCACGAGCACAAAATAAAATCAACCCCAGTGCAAAAATACATTTGCACAAACGCAGAATATTTCACTAATTATAAAATGGGGAAGAAGCAAATTTGCACAAGCGAAGAAAATATATTTGCACAAATGCAACCAAAATTTACACAATTCCCTTTGAGCACAAAGTTAAAAAAAAAAAATAAAAAATTCCTCCATTTTGCTTGGCCTTCTCTTTTATCAGTTCACCACAAAAGTATTTCCCATCATAACCCCCGCACATCATCTGCATACCACCAGAAATATAGTATTACTAAACCATCCCACAAATCTAATTCGAACATGAAACCATGTCAACCGCTTCGAAACCCGTCCACCGCCACAAAACCACCACCCAACACCTCGCCTCCCAACAACCCCACGCAAAACCACCACCATCACCCCACCCTCAAAACAACCCCCACCACCATCACCACCATTTAAAAAAACTTCCGTCACCACCGCCAACCCCAACAGAAAACCCTGCCAAACTAAAGAGCAAATCCAAATTCAAGAAACCATCGCACAACCCCACAAAAAAATAACCACCACCATCACCCAAACTCGCCGCCTCCACAACATCCCTTTTATCTTTTAGAACATAGGAGGCCAAAGATTTGCAGTGTATTTCATTCAAAGTTTGAGCACAAATATTATTTTCTTGAGTTGAAAAAGAAGTGATACAGTTATAATATTAGGATCAAAATGATAAACTAACTTATTTTGTCAAATACTTTTAAGAGCTTATAAGTTCATATAGACC
The DNA here is from genome assembly GCA_037126765.1 of Stenogyne calaminthoides. NCBI lineage: Eukaryota > Viridiplantae > Streptophyta > Magnoliopsida > Lamiales > Lamiaceae > Stenogyne > Stenogyne calaminthoides. The sequence continues at coordinate 37,619,929 of JBBCBC010000007.1, read as the reverse complement.
CAATCCCTAATTTCCTACAACATATAGCATTATTTGAGAAATCTTCACAAGATAAGAATTGCAACAATTTGTCTCGTTTACATTCTTCATCTCTTTGTTTGAATATCTTTCATTTTCTTTTTCATGATGTAAGGGTGGATGTACCCTTGCACCCCATTTCTTCTTCAATAAAAATTTTCTTGGTTGTACAAAAAAAAGAAAAAAAAAAGGTGTTTATAAATTTCTAAACATCACATGAGATGTTTTATAAGGAGCTCGCTCTGCCAAAAGTTCAATACCTCCAATGTTAATATTTGTCAAAATTTACAATAGTTAACCCACAACAATTGCATCAAAAAAAAAAAAAGAAAAGGATCAATAAATACACCAGTGTTGTTTATTATCGAGCAAAATATCAACAACTCCACCTGCTATACTACTCTAAATCTACAGTGACTGACTCCCATCTGCAATTTTATCAGTTCACTAATTTTTCTAGGTTTAGTATTAAATCTGGAATCATAAGCATTAGCACATTTGAATACATCTGCATACAGAAAGAAACATAGTATTACTAAACCAAAAAAGATAAAACTTTTCATGATCAGTTCAAATCTAATTCGAACATGAAATTATAAGTCTTGCATGTCCATCCAATCGTCTTCGTTCCACCAACAGTTAACATGTAGCCTATATCAGTTTACCAACTGCAACTGTTCAGTGAGAACAACTGATGCTGTTTAAAAATGCACTTGAGCTGCACGTTGCACCTGATGCATACAAGACTAAGGCAAGAAACAGGTATCTTAGGTTAAAACACGTTCCAAACAAATTGATTTTTTGGGTAATTTTATCACCAAGCATTGCTGCAATTTAATAACTTCAAAAGCACCTTCTTTTTTTAAAAAAAAAAACTTCAAAAGCACCTATAATATGAGAAGCTATCCCAACCCACAAATCTCAAATATCCCAAACGACAGCAGAAAAAGCAAACTAAAGCAGCCAACTTTGCAACCAAGAGAACATCAAATTCACAAATTCAAGAATTCCTAGAGCAAATCAAACACGGAACTGCAAATATAAAGAAGTACCCATAACAACTTCAGTTGATTTTATTAAACACAAAATAAAAAATGATAAATATATGCACTATTTTTCTCATTATACCTGACAATAACAACAAAATCACATAGTTACTCGAAAAAATAACTTCATTCGGCTAAGATGTTCAGAGATAACCCCGTGAGAATGTGTGCTCTAGCAAAAAATTAGAGTATAATTTACATGATACAACATACAATAGAAATTATGTTCGGAAACAGAATCAAGAATTGTATCCTGGATACTGTAATGTAAAATAAAGACACATCTTTCCAAGAGGAATCCATTAAAATTAACCCATAATAGGTGAAAGCAAACATGTCGCAGTCTTCTACAATACCTCTAAATTAACACAATATTAGCAATCTGTAATATCTCAGGGTCTAAAAAACTGAAGATGTTCCCATTAACCAGAGTCAAGATGGAAACATAAAATGAAAAAGAAAGTAAATAGAGCATGCAATTGTCAAAATCTGATTAAGAGCATATATCCAACATGCAATTGTCGAAAGATTTAACTCTGATTCAGAAACAGAATAAGAAAAGGTAGGAAAAAGTTATGAAAGGATAAACTTAACGATACTAATATCCTTTTGTTGTGTCTTAATTAGAGCTTTTTCAAAGCATGGCAACACAGAAATATCACAATAATTCCAGAGAATATGCAGTTATTTCTATTTTTTTAAAACAATGATATTGAAATCATAGTGGAAATTAAGAATAAAGCAAGCCACACGCAGTTTATGGCCAATTTGGAGTATACAACTCTATTAATCGAACCTCATATCATATATTCTAATTTGTTTTGCATCCCAAAATCTACATATAGGTAGCTTGCCACATTTGACAGCCATCAATTATTGATATTCTACTTCCAAGTTCAAGAAGAGGCTCATGAACTAAAAACTCCTGTTGGAAAATTGAAAAAATGAATTATATGAAAGAACAATGTTTTTGTTACCTTTATCCAGTTAACAAAATAGGTAGAGCTCCCAAAAATTTGTAAACTCGTCGGGAAAGTCGAGCTCCCTATTACCAGCACATTTTAAAAACTTGAACCATATTCAGGTAATAACCTACAACATTAACAAATGATCAAAATAAATCTAATTTTAGTAGAAATTAAACATGACAACTTCAATGCAATAGAGGATGCAATTGCATATTCAAAAGATAATTTAATTGCAAAAGACGAATTTATAAACAACGATAGAGAATAGACTAACCGATAAAGACGATTCCACATTCGCAAACATAATTTGATGGAGGTAAGGGAAGATGACGTAATTCAAAACAGAGATTCAGCAATAAAGACGGTAAATTATGGACAAGATGAATTGGTAAGTGAAAAACCATAGTGAGATAGTGTAACTTCTAGCAGCAGATTACTCATGCACACATAATTTTATTAGTGCATTTAGTAAGCAATTTAATAGCCAACAATGTTTCCTTTAAATTTATTTTGAATTGTCTCTGCTCCATAAATAGACACATATATTGATAAGTAGTTCAACTCACGATTACACAATTATTGAGATTTGCGTGAATTTTTTTTGTATTGGAACCACAAAATAGAAAAAGTAAGCAATAGAAGGAAAATATATAACATCAGTGCAATTAGAGATAATGCTGTGTAATAACAGTATGTTTGTGAGAGTTTGATATATAAAGATATTTATACGTTTTCTACAATTATGTGTTACAGATACCGCTATAATTTTCACACTTTTAAATCTTATACTATTGATGACAAATGTTCATATGCATAAAGTTATATATCATCGTAAAACTGTATTCAATCGAATTCACCAAAACTAATCTAAATAATTAAGAAATTGACCTTACTAAGCCTTGTTTTGCATATATAGCTAGTGGACGATGGGTTATAGTCCCCCCGATTAGTCGGTTTTTGGGCCAAATACCGAGTCATAAAAAAAAATAAAAATAAAAGTGCCTTGTTTTGCAGATCTATGGAAAAGTAACCCTCTTCAAAACATTTAAAACCAAAACAGAATCGAAAATAATGAGAATTCCAGGCAGGGAAAGTGAAAAAAATAGAATAAACTGGCAAGCACACACACAAAAAAAAAAAGAATACAGAAATTATAAAATTGTATGAATCGATGGATGATGGATGAGATGAGAATGAGAAGTAAAACTCATTTTGAGATACTCATGCAGCTTCCACACAAAGATTGTCATATGTATTCAATGCTCCAATTACACCTCATACTTTTTAAAATAATGAATTCAACCAAATCTTGACAAGTGAAATTAAACTTATTTCGTAAACGACATAAAAGCCAAATACATAGTATAGTCTACACATAAGTAAAATTAACTCCCTATTAGTATGTACAGGTCATGCATTATAGTATATAAATATATTAAATACTCCATTTATTAATTAAACGTATTAATAGTATATATTAAAATTAAAATGTTTTTTCCATTGTTTTAAAATCCATAAACATATCTTAGGGAAAAAAAATCATAAACATTGTACCCTTTTGTTTCTGTTTCCAAGCCAAATTTTATAAAGAATTGGCCATGAAAATAGTTCAAGGTGGGTTTAATTAGACAACTGAAAACAATTATTGCTCATAAAAATAATTCATTGATTTAACCTGTCTAATTCTCCACAGCTTTTCATACAAATAATTAGAGATCTTGCACTAACTCTTCCACAAAACAACTCTACACTTCACACTGCACTCTCGCGCTTATTTGCAATAACTTTTTCCGACTTGTGTTAAATTTGAACCAATAAGCATTCACACATTTGAATTCATCATCACATAGAAAGAAACATAGTATTATTAAACATAAAAACTTGGAACAAAAACTATAACCTTTCTATGATCAATTCAATTCTAATTGGAACATGAGTCACATGGAATAATTGTTTTGGCTGTCCATCTAATCGTCTTCATTCCATAAACTGTGCATCACTTTCACCCACAGCCTTTTCAACTTTCCAAGTACAACCAGCACCTAAACTAGACTGTCATTCTATTTAGGACGATGTGAATCAATTCCTGTCTAACCAATAGCCTGCACAAAACAATCCACAATTATGTCTCTTGAGTTAGTTAACATAATGTGATCCTAAATAGCAATGCATTCAGCTATTGTTCGGCATCATTTGATGACCTCACACACATAAGTTACTATTCATTAGGAGCACACAGGCTCTTATCAATTTAGCCTACATCCATTCTCTTGAAGTTGAGATCAAACATCTGCTTTCTTAAGGAACTAGTCTTAAAATGCTCAAAGATTAGCAATACTCAGGTATCTCCTAATTCTCTTGCTACTCACTACTACTCTTGCCACCCGCCCACCCCAGTTCTGTATGTTCTTTAAATTCCAGTTATCAGAAGGGGTGTTTGGCTGATAACATGCCACAATTTTCCAAGAGGATTTTCAAATATTTTACATGTCCACTTATTTTTTCCAGTTTTATGTTCAATTTGAACTAATAAGAATACCCTCAGTTATATTCATCTTCATGTAGAAAGAAACAGAGCATTATAAAGCATAAAGGTTCAATCCAGAAAACTCAGGTGCAAAAAATTTGAACTTTTCAAGATCAATTCAAAGATAATTCGAAAATGAGTTAATCCAATAAAATTAGAAGTCTTGCCTGTTTATCCAATAGTCCTCATTCCACTACAAGCTTCAACTTTCAATAATTCAAGCGGTGCCAAGACTCAGCTCCTCCAATGCACCTCGACTCAACTCCTGCACTGAATCTCCACTATATCCACCGAGCAAGACAAGACTTTCTTTATAATCATCAACATAAAATGACCTTGTATATCCAAAAATACCGACATGCTTAATCCCATTAGTTTCTGCACTATAAGTAACCAACTCACATCCATTAACAGCCAGTAAAGCTTCACCACTCCCCCAAAATCCAATTACCCTCTGGAATCCTTCACAACCAATCCTATATAACTTGGTCCATGATTCTTTCACACCATAATCCTTCATCATCCAAACATCGCACCTACGATTACCAATCTCTTCGCATTTAATAGCTCCAAGTGATTCCCCCATAATGACAAGACTCAAGCTCCTTACAGCATCCCTCTCCAACTCCTCTGGCATCACAATTTCACCGAAAACCTCATCACCAACATTGAATGTCAAAATCGAGTTACGGTCACTGTTTTCACCCATCGGCTCATAGGCTATCCAATGCACAAACCCCTTAAAGAAAATTGAACACCACATATATTGGAGAAGACAAACCCTAACATCAAACCCACTCACCTTTCGCCACCTCCCCGTGCCGAGGGAGAAAATCTCAACTTGTGGTGGAGCAATAAAGCCGTTGTCATTTGGGTTTCTGCAGTAAACAAGCCTCACAACCTTATAAACATTGCTAGCAGCTCCAAATCCAAGCACAACATTGTGGACTTCGTTCGGGTTGACTATTGATCGGGGTAAAACCACGTGATTTTTAATAGCAGGGTTCCATATTACTGCAGGCGGTGAAGGACCCACAAAATAATTTTTCAGACAAACACACGAGGCCATCGCAGGATCCCACTATTCTGAAATGCTCAATTGGGCATTTGAAGGGGAATTCAAGTTCCGGCGTAGACTTGATGCCGAAGGGCCCTCCTTTTGGGAACACCATGTAGTGTTCCCGATTATCGTGAATATCGTAACGCCGAATAAGAGCTTGATTTTCGCTGTTTGAGAGATGAGCGGATATGAAGGAGGAGCTTCTGATAAGAGATCGCCATGGTTTGCAAACACTGGTGGCGCGGATTAATGATTTGGCGGGGAGTTTTGCCAGGATTTTGATCAGAATCTCTTCAGGAAGATAATCCGACATTGTTTATCGGCGAAAGCCCCAAAACCCTAACCCAAATCAATTCTTCAGGAAGAATGCCCTCAAATCCCTAGCCCAACAATCTATTTTTCAGGAAGACCTATTAAGCCCTCAAATTCTCTTAATTGTACAACAACCCCTAAAATTTGAGGATAATCATATCACACACGATATAAGTTTTTTTTTTTTTTTAACGGGAATGTTTATATGTTTGGATATTTATTTTATTAAAGTGAGCATTAAAAGGCCTCGTTCTAAATTGATCTCAATCTTTTTGTAAATCATTACCTATATTTCCTTTGCTTGAGTTGAAGAAATGACACAGTTAAATATTATGATTAAAATTATACGCTGATTATAATATATGGTCAAAATTAAGTAATGTTTTTTAACACATTTTCAACTGTAGTTTCATGTCGGATCTATTGAACATCAATGCAAATATTTTTATTTTATTTTCGAACACCAATGCAAAATAATTAGAGTAGCATTTATTAACAATTATAACGAGGGGAAAATGAAGGGAAAATCCTAGAAAAAGATAGTATTAATTTCTTAATGAAAATGCCAATGAAAATTAAGTATTAATTTCTTAATGAAAATGCCAATGAAAATTATTTGTGGACGATTTTGCAGCAAGAATGCAAAGAATGATAATTGCAGCGTTGGCTATTCAAATTCAAGATTAAAAGTTATTTAATTATTGGTTTTGAAACAATTTTAATAATAATAAAATAATACTAACAATTGATCAAAATTTCAATATTATATTTTTGTTATTTATGAATAAATAGCAACACAAAAAAAAATCTATGTTTTTTGCGAGTTGCCCAAATGCATTTTCCATTTTCCATTAGCACAAATCACACCCACCTCTTCTAAAGTATTAAAACGCTAATATTTAATTTATTTTTCGTCTCACCGTGAAACCGTCTCATGCAAATATGTCTCTTTTTATTTAGGGCAAACTCTTGTGTAAAGTTTATCTACATTATAAAACTTTATTTTTTAATCGGCCATAAAAATAGTTCAATGTGGGTTTAATATAAGACAACTGAAAACCGTTATTTCACATAAAAGTTTCATAATATCAATAATTCATTGATTTAATTTGTGAATTTCTCCAACAGTTGTTTTCCATACAAATAATTTGAGATCTTGCAATAACTCTTCCTCAAAACCACTCCACACTTCCCACTGCAGTCTCGCGCTTGATTTTACTCGTGAAAATCAGAACCCCACTTCAAATTGAACTCTGAATCTTCAATCCCAGCAATACCCAAATCGCAATTAATAGATTTCGCGAGTGTAAATGAGGCGCCGAGGGTCGGATTTCCGGCGGCCTGCGAGGCGGAAAATCCCGAATGTGTTTTTGTTAACTTTCGTTGGATTAGTGATTCTGCTCTTCATTGTGGTATTGAGCCGTGAGAATCAGCATCCCACTTCAAGATCGGTTTATACCAAGGTAATTGTCGATCTGATTTCCTCTTTCATATTGAAGTAATCTGCATTTGTAAATAAGTTCCCTTTTTTGCGTTGTGATTTTGAGCTTGTATTACTTGGAGAGTATCTTTTGTGGTTTATCTTTGATGGGTTGCTTTTTTTTTTTGTGTGGTTGAAATTCGATGGGGATTTGTGTAGTAGAGAAAGGGGCATTTGGTAGCAATGCTAGAGGGAATTGCTGAAAATGCAAACTTTTGCTTCTGAAGTTTGTGAAATATTATTTTTCTTAGTGCCTAATGAGCTTTCAGATTTTAATTAGACGATTAATGTTTATATATGCGTATGGTATTGATAATTGACCTTATGTTAAAATGAGAACTTTGATTGTGCTCTTGCTTGTTTATGAATCTTTTTTTAAGTGTATGGTATTGAGAATGGACCACTTTTGTGCTTTTAATAATAATTTGTTATTGTGGAAATATTTATTGTTCAAAGTTAAAATATAAACTATCAAGAATGGTAAGGTTCCATTGCTAAAATATAAGACAATTTATTGAAGTAAGTAATAATGCTGCTTCTGTTAAAATGGGAAAACTCGGATGCACTATATAACAAATTACATGAACCATACCGGTGGTTTTGTGTTAAATTTATATCGTCAAATTGATATTTGCTGGCTAATGTTGTGAACTGAAACTCATACTATGTAGCCAGGCATATTGAACTATAAATAGTTAAAGCAGAGATTTTTCTTGAGAATGATAGAGAAAAATGTGTCAGATCAGATATGGTAAGATATTGTGTCTTATAAAAATGGGGAAGAGTAACCGCTCATTTTTGTTGAGAATAGTTACACTTATGAGCCCTGACTATTATTAGCTGCTATGGAGTAGAACTTTTAGTAGTTAAGTTCTGTAATGGAAGGATAAAAGATGCATTATTGATTGTGCTTTACTTTTGTTAGTCAACTTAGAATGATACAGGAAATATCACGTGAAGATCAAACTGAAACCTCTTTATACGTTCTTAACGTGGGAAAGATCTCTCCATGTGTATAGAATTTAATTACATTTTGCAAATTTTGACAACTGACTATGATGTATTTTAGAGATGGAAGATTTCTATGGTGCAAGTATCTTTTTTGGCATGCTAATGAATATAGAGCTCTAAAACAACATCTATCGTGTTATTTTTATTCTCTGTTTAGTGTGTACTCAAGTGGTCTGCCTTGGCCAATATTTACAACGGAATTAAAAATCTCTAGAAACACTGAAACACTAAAGTCAGAAATAGAGAATGTATTGGCAGTATACTAGCATGTAGTATGTATAACTTTGGCCACTTGAATTTCTTTGAATGCTGTATTAGCAGTTGATTAACATAATTTCCAATTGTAATATTTAATCTATTATTCATGATCTCAGGAGGATTAAAACACTGAAAAATGGATCTTTTAGGTATTTTCCTGAGGCAATTATGTGCCCCTTAGATGTGTCCCATTCCCATAATTACCCTTAAAGAACTACGCTGTTCGGATTTGTTTGCAGTTTCTCCCTTGAAGGTATGTAATAAATTAAGCTATTTATTGAAGCACATAACACTTTTGTATACCTATTTTAGGAAGAAGCTATTATAGGGCTCAAGATTCAACCAATTGATCCTATCAGATTTCTAGTGATTGTCCTTCATGGCAATTTGTTGGAGCCTTTGACACTAGACAAGTGATGATGTATAATGTATTAAGATATAATATAAGATCAGATGAATCTCAAAAAGATAAAAATATGTTATTTTTGCACTATTGCCTATGTTAATGCAGCAAGATCATGGGAAAGTGCCTTGTAGCTCTTCTATGTTAATAGTTCGTTCCATCCAGCAATGATGAAGAGTTTTCGTTCACTTGAATTTCCTCTCTTTGGGCTTGGTCTTTGATTAGAACATAGAGAAAATCAACTTTTTTTCTTTCGTTTCAACACTGATAAGATGCCATTCCATACATACATTTTCAAGAAGGTGATGTACATGGTACTCATAATTGAATGACATTCTTGTTGCATTACGTAGTTTACTGTTTGTTTGTTTTATCATTGCAAATCTGAAGGATACCTCTGTTTTATGCTAAGCAGAGATCCTATAGACATGAAAAGGTAATGGAAGGCCTTAACATCACAGACGAAATGTTGAGTCCCGATTCCGTAACAAGGCAACTGAACGACCAAATTTCTCTAGCAAAGGGATTCCTCGTGATAGCAAAGGAAAGCAACAACCTTCAATTCGCATGGGAACTTAGTGCTCAAATTCGTAATTCACAAATCCTTCTATCAAACGCGGCCTTAAGAAGAACTCCTCTGACAATCAGCGAATCAGAAACTGCCGTTCGTGACATGGCACTTCTTCTCTTCCAAGCTCAGCAACTCCATTACGATAGTGCAACCATGATCATGAGATTAAAGGCCAAAATTCAAGGACTTGAAGAACAAATGTACTCCATTAATGAAAAGAGTTCAAAGTATGGACAAATAGCAGCTGAAGAAGTTCCAAAGAGTCTGTATTGCCTCGGTGTTCGGTTGACTGGTCAATGGTTTGGGAGCACAGATTTGCAGAGAAAAAATCGTCAAGCGTCTTTCAAACTCAAAGATAACAGCTTGTATCATTTCTGTGTCTTTTCAGACAACATCATCGCAACTTCGGTTGTCGTAAATTCTACGTCTTTGAACTCAAGAAACCCTGATAAGGTCGTTTTCCACCTGGTAACAGACGAGGTGAATTATGCAGCAATGAAGGCTTGGTTCACGATGAACACTTTCGGTGAAGTAACCGTTGATGTTCAGAAATTCGAGGACTTCACCTGGTTGAATGCTTCCTATGTTCCTGTCCTAAAACAGCTTCAAGATTCAGACACTCAGAGCTACTACTTCTCCGGCAGTGGGACCGACAATCGAACTCCAATCAAGTTCAGAAACCCCAAATATCTATCCATGCTTAACCACCTCAGATTCTACATCCCCGAAGTTTTTCCTGCCCTAAAAAAGGTGGTGTTTCTCGATGACGATGTCGTCGTGCAAAAAGACATTTCTGCCCTCTTCTTCCTACCTCTAAACGGGAACGTCAACGGGGCAGTCGAAACATGCATGGAAACATTTCATAGATACCACAAGTACTTAAATTACTCCCACCCTCTTATTCGTGAGCATTTTGATCCCGATGCCTGTGGGTGGGCATTCGGGATGAATGTATTCGATTTGGTTGAATGGAGAAGGAGGAATGTCACAGGTATCTACCATTACTGGCAAGAAAAGAACGTTGACCGCACTTTGTGGAAACTCGGGACTTTGCCTCCGGGTTTGTTGACTTTTTACGGATTAACCGAGCCTTTGAATCCCGCGTGGCATGTCTTGGGTTTGGGATATACAAACGTGGACCCACAGGTGATAGAGAAGGGAGCTGTGCTGCACTTTAATGGAAACTGTAAACCTTGGTTGAAGATCGGAATGGAGAAGTATAAACCCCTTTGGGATAAATATGTCGATTATACCCATCCTCTTCTGCAACACTGCAATGTCCATTAAGTTTTGAAGCTATTGTTTGTACACTGAGATAGGTGGAGGGACGATGCTGGATGATCTACTCGTCTATTTGCAGGTATGTACGCGTTTGTGTTCGAATGAGATAGATATCATATTGGTGGAATGTTAAATTATTTTTGGGGAGTGGGTTTAGCCTTGATGTTCAGTTATGGGTTATTTGGATTAGTTGTTGTATTATAATAATGAGCACGTAGTTTAATTTTTTGTTAAATCTGCTCCTTCAGGAATTGTTGCTACTGATATTTTTTTATAGTTAATTAAAGTGTTCTTATTAATCTCTTCCAAGGCTTTGTGGTGATGTTTTTATCTTCATCATGCTTTTTTGGGATAATTTACGTCCAAGTCCCTAAAATATTACCTCAGGTTCAAGTAAGCTCTTAATGTATTTTGTGGTGCAAATAAGCCCTTTAACTTTTTAAAATTGAACAAATACGTCCTTGATTTATTGTGTTGGTGCAAATAAATCTATTGTCCTTATATAAAATGAACTTTTATTAATCTAAAACAAAGTATGGTACATTTCCTTATCTGTTTACCAGCTAAATTTGACATTAGGTTTTTATTTTATTTTGTGTTTATTATTTATTAATGAATGTGCCTCTTGAATTTTTTGTATGTTTCTGATAAAAAAAATTGAAATAGTGATAAGTTTTATTGTTGGAGTGATTTTTTCTTTTTGACATAAAGCTTTTATTATATCTTTTCTTCTTAAAAATTAAGAAATTTATCATTGAACCACAGTAGTAGAAAAAAATGCACTTTTATCTATTTTGGGTAATTAGAGAGTGTCTATGTGCTCAATTTTGAAAAGATTAAGGGCTTATTTGCTCCAGAAAATTGAACCTGAGGTATTACTTGAGGGGCCTGGATGTATTTTTTTCCCATTTTTTTCCAGAAAATTTGCATCTATGTATATAATTCATATGCATCATGTACAAATATTTGAGGAGATTCAACCTGATTTCAGCTCCATCATGTTCACAAGATTTGAGTAAATGTGCTACAAAATGAATCATAGATTTGTTGTCTGCAACATAATTTAACAAAATAAATAGCATCCTAAACTTACTAACTGCAACAAACAATGCAACTATGTGAACATCTAATCTACACTAATATTCTGGTTCATCAGCTTGTTCTTTGTCTTCTCTCTCTTCTCCCAGCTCCATTTGCGTACCATTTGGTTCGTCATTTCTTTCAGCAACTTCTTCTTCTCCTACTCGATTATCACGTTTTCTATCATTGTTTTCTGCCACTATTTCTTTCAAACTTGATTCATCAAACTCATCATCTGGGAGCTTAACATCTTTCTCGTTCTGATGATTATTTGAGACCGATTCATTTTGAAGCCTAGTTGAATTTTGGATCTTGAAACCTTCACCCAAGCCATGATCATTAAACTGTTCTTCTGTTTGTTTATCCATCATTCTCCATCCTTTTCCCCTTGCTCGTTTCAGATAACCGTGTTTGTGTTTCCCTCTAAATTTATTCATTTCCAAATCTTGATTTTCACCACTTCTTTCCTGAGATTTTTCCAGCTTATTGGCTTCTTCTCTGCTATTCTTTTCATTTCTGCCATTAATCGAGCTTCCACTTTCTCCACGTTCTTCACTCGACATATTTGCTGCTTCTGCCAAGTGTACATCCACACTCGTTGATCCAGCCTTATTAGCCTCGTCTAACTGAAGGCGATGCTTCAAATCTTTGATTTCAGCTTCTTTCTGATGTAATGCTTTTGTTAAAGCTTCAACTTGAGGTTTTTGATCTTTGATTTCCATGTATTGATCTCTCAATAGCTTGGCCTCGTTCTCCTTTTCCTGAAAGGCTAATTTGACAGTCCTATGTTCGTTACGCAGAGAAGATAACGTGGATTGCATTTCCAACACCCTGTTGTTGAGATCCGATTTCTGGGCTCGAAGGTTGAATATCTTCATCTTCATCTCCTCTGTTTTCTTCTTAGCTTCTTTCATCAGCTCTCTTTCTTTCTGTTGTTCAAGAAAATGATTCACCCAGATTTGATGGAATAGTAAGTTGAACATAAATAATAGTACTATTACATATAATTTGTTAGATATAAAGAGTAACATGGTAATGTTTCACCCAATGTATCATCTAGAAAATGCATCAACACATTACAACCAGAATGACAGAGAAGTTAAACGACAAAATATCGCGTGAAACTTGTTCGTGGTGAAATTGATTTTTTTTTAACCGTATCGCCTGTTTTCACTAGACCGTATTAGCTAGTTTTAGTGAACAATATTCCCAGTCGTCACACCAGTTTCATACTATGAAAACAGGCTAATACGGTTCAGTTAAACGGGTGATACTGTTTAGTGAAAACAAGTAATACGGTTTAGTGAAACAGGTGAGTTTCAGAGGATAATCAAATTAAACTGGTGATACTGTTTAGTTGGTTTAGTAAAACAAGAAACAGGCTAATAAGGTTCAGTTAAACGGGTGATACTATTTAGTGAAAACAAGTAATACTTGAATCAAATTAAAGAGGTATTTTGGGGAGGAAAAATAACCTGCAAGAGATGATGGAGAGAGAATTTGACCATTTTTCTGTTTGATCAAGAGATTGAGAATGCTTCTTTCTTTAAGCCTATGAAGTCCCATCACCCCTAATACTCCACACACAAAAGCAGCACACACTACTGCCATAACAACATACACATTCATCCATCTTTTTCTGCTGCTATATCCATGCATTCCCTTCATTTTTCCTCCCATCAAAAACACACTCTATAACTCTCTCTTAATAATGCATGTTGTTTCTCATGTGAAAAAGGCCTATGACCAGCCTTTATTTCTCTTTTCCACACGGTCAGTCATGCAATGCAACCTGGGCTTGCTTTTGATTTGAACTTAAATTGTGAATGAATATTTTGTAATATAATATTGCACATGCATTTAACTTTTGTACACTTGTTGTTTGTTATATTGCAACGCATTGCCGTTGCAGAAAAGGAGTGCACTCTCACCGCAGCAGCGCGCCATTCTATATATTGACTCCATTTATGCGCAATGCTTCATTCCAGTATTTTTTTAATTTGAAAAAAAAATTGTGTGAACCCAAAACTTCATGTTGAACTCTATTTTTTTAATTTTAGTATTGTGTGCGAAAACTATCACTGTTATACATAAAAATTATTACGGTTGTGTACAAAAATTATAACTGCTTGGAAAATAAAGTTTTTTTTTCAAAATTGTAATAACTAGTATAAAGCCCGCGTAATACGCGGGGTTAAAAATATTTTTAATATATTATTTTATATAAAATATTTTAAAAATAGAGAATTAATTTTATTATTTATTTAGAGAAATTTTTTTTTAACAATAACAAATTTATACTATATTGAAATTAACAATAAAGTCTAATTCTATATATATATATATATATATATATATATTATATATATATATATTAACTACACACTCATGTGTAGATTTAAGATATTTAAACAATAATATTAACAAACTAAACTCGACTTAGGAATCAAAATATGTTTCTTTTTTAATTGATGAACAAAAAATTTAAGTTTATTAATAAATCTTTAAATCCAAAAAATTACTAAGAATATAGATGGATAATAAAAAATGCATGGAGATAAGGATGTGGGGTAGTTAAGATAGAGATCAAAATATTGAAACAGTTAAGATACATATATTAATTAAAAAATATAGAATAATAAAAAAATTAGAAATTCAAATAGTAGAGATTTAGATGTGCAACATAACATTGAAAAATACCGTGAATTAGATATAAGGGGAATTTTTTCTTAACAGTCAAATTCATTTAAGGTGGTGAAATGATGTTAAGGTCAAGATGAAGCTATCTATACTCATCTCGATGGCTAAGGTGGTCAGAAAAGCGAAGCAAATCGGTACTAATCTCTCAATGGTTAAGGTGGCCGAAAAAGCAATGCTGGTCAAAGCACGGCGGCGATGGCGGGCTGGAGGAAGAAGATGGCGTATTCGTGAGGGAGATGAATTCATTTTCAACATAATAGAAAATCTAATATTTTACTTATTTCTTATTCCAAAAAGGGAACTTCTCATTAAGGTCATAATGGTCATTTAAAACCTTAATTATATATGCAAAAGTCTAAAGCTACCTTTTTCCGGGAAGAAAAATCTTGCCACCCAGAATTACCCTTAAATTTAATCTTATCTCAGCTTCCCCAAATTTAGTGGGATATTAATTTCTCTTTCAATCCTCAATGTTTTCACTGTAGATTTCTACCTATCTTAACTTTGAGCTCGTTTGCAAGCATAAGTCCAATGATATTAACCTTGTTTATTTCTTAAATATAGTTTTTTATTCTCTCAGTCTTTAATCATTCTCTGTTTTTTGCTAATTTTAATCAATTTTTCAAAGTATAATTCTTTTGCAATCATTCTCTGTTTTCTGCTAATTTTAATTAATTTTTCAAAGTATAATTATTTTGCAAACACCAAACTGCATTTGATTCATTGAAAGATACACTGAAACATAAGTTTATTCAAATTCATCATAAGATCCATTGAAATATAAGTATGTAAATTTAATTCATATGACTAAATTAGAAAAACTGGATTTGACGGAAGCTAAATAATTTTATAAAAAATAGATATATAATTTTTGATAGTTAGAGAGGAAGCTAATTTTAAAAAATCTACAAACATCTTGCTTGCCAAATCCTTCAAAATTAGAAAATACAAAATAGTTAATGTTGATAAATATACAAATCATTATAATTTTAGTAAATAGTATAAAGATTACATAGAAAATTTGTGTAAACATATAGTAATATACACATTAAATCCGATCTCATAAACAAAACAAAAAAACTCATAATAATATTAAAAAAAAAAAAAAAAGACTGCATTCAGCCAACCTCCCTAATCTGAATGCAGAAATTAGGGAAAAAAGTATCGTGAAATAGTTTGTACCGCTAAATTGGGGGAGGTTAAGATAAGATTAAATTTAAAATTTAAATTTAAATGAATCTAAATTAGTGAGAAAAGCTGAAGATTAGGTGGTTAAGAAAAATTGGGATATTTAATAAAATTAAGAATAATGAGAAATTAGAATTTTGAATTAGCAGAATTCTAATAGTGCCACGTTGGAGATTGAAAACTCTGAAATAGATATAAGGGCGATTTTTGTACATAACAATAATAGAGTTCATGTACAGACATGATTTACAGGAGAGTTCCTCTTTAAATTTTCAAACATATTTCAATAAATCTTGATTGGAGTAGTATTGTTATAACTCTTTAAATTTTCAAAATATCTTTCAATAAATCTTGATTGTAGTAGTACTATTATAAATTATAATACAATCATTATTAGGTGTTTTCAGGAAAAAAAGAAAGTTGAAAATTTTAAGTTATTTGCTAGGTTTTTTCCACAATGATAAGGGTATAAACAAGGGTATAGTGATCTTTTCAAATGTTAATTAATGAAAAATTAATTTGTACAAATGGATTAAATCAAATAAATAAATAAACTAGCTAAGCCTAAAAAATAATGAATAAATGAATGACAAACTACCTAAACCTAAAAGATTTATCATATATACTACAAACACCTCATGAAGGTTTTGCTTTTGTTTTTACCACTTTCAACTTTCAAGTGGTACAATCTATAAAATAAGAGCAAATATTAAGGGAAGGAATTACAAAATTTGTTCTGAAATTATTTTTATATTTTTTAATTTCTTTTTATAATGAGGGGATAATTCCACTAAATAGAGTCTACCTTCTGTAATTAACTCTAAAATATAATGAAAATAATTTGCAATTTTATATACACAGATAATAGTACTACACCTGATAATGTAAATGGTCATTAGAATTAGATAATCCACGCAAACTCTCCGAAAAAAATTAATAATAGTATGAAACTCATACCAATGCATTTATAAATTGATAACACTGCTCTTATAAACTAATACCTATAACATTTAATGCTAAGTGTAATGATATCAGTTGATAAGTGCAGTGATATTAATTTATGAGACATCATTGTATGAGACGGTCTCACTGTAAGACGGGACATCATTAACGCTTCAACACTTTGGGAGGAATGAGAGTAATTTGTGATAGGTTGTAGACCGTCTAAATTTTTATCTTAATTTATAAGTGTAATTTTAACGAAGACATACTCAATGCCAAGAAAACCGCCATTCATTTTCACACATGTTACAGCCTAAATAATCGATTAATTTCGAGATCTCTGTGTTTCATTTCATCAATACCCATCATAACTATACACATAACATCTCTCATAAAAATAAAATACGAGATTAAAACAGACAAAAAAATCGAAAAACAAGTACATATATATGTACACTGTCTAATTTCCTATTCCAATGAACATTACCTCAAATGCCAGAAAATCCATTTCTTAGAAAAGGAAACAAAATTCTACATATTAAAAAAGAACATTCTATCAACAAATTAATGTACACTTTCAAATTCCCAGTTAAGAGAACACCACCTGCTTCCCAAAAAATTGCAAACAGCTTCTCATCAAAATGCATTTTCCACCCCTACTGCATCGGACACCGTTTGCTTCGTAAATCTTCAGACAACAATTTCTCGACGAGCCCCAGCAGTCTGTCGGCACCGGGCCCCGGCCTAAGCTCCGAGTTGTCGCCTCTCAACGA
Source organism: Stenogyne calaminthoides (assembly GCA_037126765.1). Classification (NCBI taxonomy): domain Eukaryota; kingdom Viridiplantae; phylum Streptophyta; class Magnoliopsida; order Lamiales; family Lamiaceae; genus Stenogyne; species Stenogyne calaminthoides. The sequence goes on along the minus strand of JBBCBC010000007.1, from coordinate 37,602,311 downwards.
GCAAGGGTCCGCCCCGTTTTCGGAGGGTCCTACACACCATGCACCTGGAGCGAAGCGATTTGTTCGACCGAGCAACTCTTTGTCGATCTTGTCCAAAACGGGGTCATCTTTGTGAAACTTGCGAGCAAACGGGGAGCTGCTGTTTACCATTTTGTTGAAGTCGCGGATTGTGAGTAGTCTGGGGTGCTGTTTCGGGGGAGTATCCCAAGCAATGTAATGGAGATCGTGGCTTATAGCCGTGTGTTGAAATTCATCGGTGTTGCAAATAACGGTGTGGAAATAGCCTTCCGGAGATGAAACAAAGTTAGCATAATACATGAGGATTGTACGGGGAAGGTTGTCCCAACCCAGTATGCAGTATTCGACAAACGAGCGTGATAGAACCACCCAAGCTGAGCCTGTACACGAAGAAACAGAACGGTTCAGCCCGGATTTACACGAGATGATTTTACATGAAAAAAAACTGCATTCTAGACATGATATAGTATTTGCATAAAAGAGCATTTGCCTTATAGATAAAAAAAGGAAAACTGTTTTAGTTTTGTACATTTTGTCCATTTTTGCTTTCAAGACACTCTTTCGTCCTCTTTTAACTTTTAAAATTCAACTTTTTAGATTTTTGACCGGCTACAATGGGTTAGCAGCCGGTTTTATACTAACCCTTTGTAGCCGGTCAAAGGATTAAAAAATTGAATTTTGAAAGTTAATAGGAGAAATTCAATTCCGGAAAGTGGAGTGTCCTGAAAGCAAAAATGGGCAAACTTATTAGGGTTAAAAATACATTTTCCCTAAGAATTATGTTGAATTTTAACAACTCCGAAGATTTAATGATCATTCTCGAGATGCAAAGCATCAAAATAACAACAAACGTTCATTGAGATTCCAAGTATACAAGTAGCATCTCTTTTTATGTTGTGTTTATCGATCAATTAAATAGATATTTTGTCATCTTGCACTTATTCTCCCTTGCTATAGGAAGAGTATTTGACGTTTTCTTAAGAAGAAACGAGCTAGCCAAAAAAAAAAAAGGGTCAAGAATTTTTTTCTTAAAATTATTAACTAGAATCAACTATCTAATTAGCTTCTACAGTAAGGACCCATGAAGGAAATCGAGCATCAAGGTTCATTCATACAACCAAAAAATGGACACATATTTTTAAACGAAGAGCACATTATAGCATTTTCAAACATCGTCTGTTTTAGCTCTAGCAATGGCATAGGTCTTAAATGTCCAACTTATGAGTATAATCATGATGAATTTGCTTCTTTCTGTTCTTTTTTTTTTTTGAGTAAATTATTCAAGAAAATGAATAATGTACAGTTTACATAATTAAAATATTTCACGCAAATAGTATGAGAACCCACCAGTAAACAGCTTAAAAGTCGTGGGTAGAGAACGACGTTGAGTAGTCCAAGCAATATCAGATTTTTTAGACAAGTAGAGACCTGGATCGATTATGATAGGCTTTGCTCTCTGGTTCCTGAAATATCATTGTAGCCATAGATTAAGCATGAAATATGTTTTAAATTAAATTAAAGGACTAAAGCTTTCTGAAATGCTTAGGTACGTACAGTTTCCACCCATAGATCTGTGTATGCTCGATAAAGTTGAGATTTCGGGACAGGTTTGAGAAAACATAAAGCATATCTGCACAATGAGAAAACATGGTTTAATTCCATGAGATTATAATACTCACTTTCTGGAAAACGAGGAAGCACAAAACCACCATAGAAATATTACAAATAGTTTAGCAACTGTAAAATAGTGACAGAAATAAAACCAATCACAAGAAATAGGATCTATCACGTTTACAATGTGAAGGGTTTTACAGTATGCTAATTTTGATGAGCTTAAGACTGAATTTTGGGGATCATCGTAAAGTCGTGCATATCCTGATAACATAACTTTAATCTCGTCTCTTAAAAGAAAGAAATCCTAAAAAGATATTTCCTGGAAAACATATATGACCAGGATATGCATAAACACAGTTTGGATCACATTTCTGGTAGCAGCAGTTGTGAATCGAATAAGAATAAAAAACTTCATAAATTCTTATGAATCAATGTTCAAGGATAGCTAAACAAAAATAGAAAGGTGACTTATATAGCAAAATAAATAGCATACCGCAAAAAATTTGGTTTTTCCAAATTCCCCACATTACATCATCTAATAAGGTCACAAGATCATAAGTCAACTTACATAAAGTACTATCCTCAAGACTACGAAATGTGATTCGTAAGTCCATAATCAACTTCTGTAAAACTAAAATATCAGACAAAAACACCCTTCCAAAAAGATTCAACATAAAGAATGCATAACCAAAATATAACAATTAAACTTCAAATACTTTAGGTATATAGCGGGTAGAGAGAACTGACCATCTTGAGTCACAAGAGGATAATCAGAAGCACTGAGATTAATAAACCAATCCCAATCCAAGCTCTCTTTCAACAAAATTGCTATAGCTTGTAGGGTACAAGCAATCATCGTAGGACCTTTATAAGTCACCAAATTCGATTGAGCCATAACACGCACATTCTCCACCTCATTAAACGTGGGATCATTCTTCACCGAAATCGTCAAATTTAGCCTCTCCCTAACCGGAGCCTCGAGATCCATATGAAGAATATACTGATTTCTAGGATGATATACGGCTTGCAATACCCTCATCATCCTCTGGCTATCCCCTTTCGTTCCCGAAATTAGATAAGCAAGTCTAGGTGGCTCTACTCTAGAAACTTCCATCAATTGAAAGGATTTTCTTAAATCAGAATCCACAAAATACCCTTCTGAGTCCTCATCATCAGAGAATGATACAGTATCAAATTGCAATTGATCACGGCTAAATGGGGACAAATATAACCCAAACATGGTACCCGTAAACAGAGTGATGGATACAAGCAAGCTCACAAAGAATGGTATTCTCCATCTTCTATCACTAAACATTCTACCCGGATGAGAATTGACATTTTTCCTAATACTCATTGCTTTTGCTCTCAGCTATTTTAGGGAAATATCAAGATTGCTCTTAAATAGTTAGACCCTTCTTATAATCTAAAAGCTCACTTTCTTAAATTCAAAACCCTATTCAGGATATTTATGCGGCAACAGCTACAAGATTCTAAAATCTACACCGACAAAAGAGAAAGCCTTACTTGTAGGGGCCCCTTTACATGTAAAACGGGTGACATAAAAGGGGTTCTTTAAGAACCATTAATCAAGAACTCAGATAATGAAAAAGACAGAAGAGAAACCAACAGATAAAGTGAACTAATCAAAAGCACCACTTCAAAATTAAGCCTTCAATCCCCAAGAAACGATTGCACTTAGATCCAATCTTCAAGAAACAACCACACAACAACAGCTACAATGAATATGCGAAATGGGTTTCACCCAAGATGCAATCTTTTCAACAGAAACCTACCAAAATAATTAGAATTAATAAAAAATGTTGATTGAGCAAAGCAAGAACAATCCCAATTCGAATTTCTAGCTAAAGATGCAATCTTGCTTAGAATCAAAACAAGTAAAAATGATAGTAAAAAGCCCTTATGAGTTTTAGCTAGAATTAGAAAAACAGAGTGGTGGTGGCGTTGTAAGTTTCCGACTAGAAAGAGTAAAGTTGGCTGAGGAGAGAGAGGGACCGTACAGGTTGCTTAAGATGTGGGTTTTGAATTATTAAGACCGTACTAATTTAATTAAGTGGTTGGATTAGATATATATAGATGCTAATAATTGTAAAATAAAATTTGAATTTAAATACTAGTATAGGTTTAGATGATAAAGGGGGTTGAGATACGGAGAGTTGTAATGATATTGACAAAATTCCTGACAAACTTTGATCGCACGGGTGGCTTTTATATTTTGACTCCTTGCTTGTTTTCCCTTCCCCCTTATTTTCAATTTTGGAATTTGTAATATTTTTTCAATTAAAAAGTATCTAACACTTCTTTTTTTTTTTTTGAAAGGAAAAGTATCTAATACTTTAATTATATTAAGAAATGATAGTATAATCATACCTCTTATTCGGTGATGCTAAATAGTTTTGCAACATGTTTAATTGCAGATGTTTATCAATCATAATATTCTCAAAATCGTGATTCGACACATGAATTAATTATTTATTATAATTTCATACACTAAATTAATACGACGTAATTAAAGATGAAGTGACAGTGTGAGTCGTCTTCAATATCACGTTAGAGTCGGAGACGCCAATTTATTTAGATCTCACGTGGCACGGAAGGCGATTTAGGTAGTTATTTTATGTTTAGATACGAGAGATATTTAGAAGTGAAGAAGGACAAATATATCCACGGTTTAGAATATTGTATCAAATTACAATAATTATTTAAAATATCATTAAAATTGCAATTTATTTTTAAAAGATGAAATATTATAAATGATAAACACATTAATTTTTTTTATTTTTTTATGAAATTAACTCTTAATATTACAATAAATCTTGTTTGAGACATTTCGCACAAAGTTCTGCATGCGACGTAGGATAAGACAGTAAAATTTTAAGTAAAAACATGCAACTTAAGATAAGATAGTAAAAAATTTAAGTAAAAACATGCAACTTAGGATAAGATAGCAATTTTTTAAGTAAAAGTAATATCAATTGAGAGGGGGAAAAGATAATACTTTTTAATTAAATAATAATATGATATTTTTCAAAATAATAAAATACTATAGCATTATGAGAAAATATAAACATTACTTTTAACCTTTCAAAATGTTACTTTTCAAAAAAAACATCCTCCCTCTAAGAGGGTTTCATATAAATTAAAGGCACACAAGACGTCTCACTATGCCATGGGCATAACTTGGACATACGTCTTAACATTTTGAAAGAAAATGACATTTTTATGCTAATTTATACCATGTCGTTTCATATGAATTTTTTTTTATAAATTTTAAGTATACGTTTTAATATTTTAAAAAAAATAGATATTAATTTTATGCTAATTTATATCCTACTGTCTCATATGAGTTTTTGTCCATAAAATTTGTGTAGTATAAATTGTATAATGCCTGTTTGTGCCCTTATGACAATTATTTTGGTTTTATAATTTATATTAGTTTATTAGAACGACGTGTTCTGCGGGCCTTAACTACTCTCCCTTAACTCATATTTCATGAGCATTCAACATTAAAAATTAATACTCCTCCTACTTCATTTTATCTGCATACAACTTTTACTCTCTTTTTTTTATCGGGCAAAAAGAAATTCATTATACAAAATTGGAGAACAATGGGTACTCCAACCCGTACAAAATTTAGATTTTAAAAAAATAATTATATATCATAAGAAACAAATATAACGAGAACGACTCCAACCCGACTCCAATTCTTAAATCATATGCATACAACTTTTACTATAAAATGAGCTACAACAAACTTATATCATGTGCAATGCACGGTACGTTTTATAAAAATAATTATTGTAAATTATCATTAGCTTAAAATATATTATTACTATCTTTTAAGAGCTTTGCATGATATAATTAATACATGTTTTATCGTGAAACTTGTTAATAATATAAAATTGATACTATTATACTTATAAATTGATATTACTATTTTTTAAAATTAATATCAATGTGTATCTGTCTCACTTCTTTTGGTTGAATTGTTTAAAGAATGATATTAAAATAATAGATTGTGCGCCTTTATAGTATTTAATGGATGAAAAATGAGAGATATTTGAGGTAGTTGGGATGAAAAGTGGGGGGAATAATATTAAAATAATAGTTAGTGGAGTGTTACTTTTTCCTTTTATGGACTGAAACAATTATAGTGGGACGATCATAAAAGAAAAGTGAGATAAATATAATGGGACGAAAGGAGTATAATACTATGATCTTAATTCATAAGTATAATAATATAAATTAATAAATATATTTTACTATATTAATTTGTAAATATAATTATATAAATTTCATATCATAAACAAGTTTACCAAAAACTTGCTCATTATTTATTTGGAGATATAAGCAACTTGTAAATATGGGCCAGCGAAAGCAGATTCGTTCATATATTACGGCCCAATAATTCCTATGTAACTAAATGAGGCCTTATGTCGTAAAAAAGTATCCCTTTAAAATGGGCCATGTCAGTGAATTAAGTATCAGTTTGTATACCAAATTGATCGATCAAAAAGGCCACCGTTATTAACACCGCCCATTTTAATAAGTACACCTTCCATCATATATTTTTTTTAAAACAACTAAATGAAAATACAGAAATACCCTAAACCCTATCCAAACACCAAAAAACACACCTCGGTTGAGAAAAAAAATGTTTCGCTCAATTCAGTCCATAAAGAAATCGGCAGATCAATTATGAAATCTAGTGTGTATTTAGTGTATATTGTAACAATGGTGTGAATTTGTGATTCAAAATATACATATGTAAGTTTTCTATACTTTTCTAAAACCTAAGTTAATTTATGAACATGTTAGTATAATTTTTATTGTTTGTAATAGTTTTTTGAGAGTATTGTTTGTAGTTTGAATGAATATAAGTGTATGGGTAGGATAATGTGATAGCATAAACGTTTTGCGCACTTATACTTTTATGTTTTGCGAATTCAACAAATTTGAATCTGATTTTTTGAATTTTTTAAGTTTTTTTGAAAAAATAATTTTAAAACTTTGTAAACTTTCAAAAAACTATTCCGAACTTTTGAATAATTTTCGAATTTTTTTTCGACATTTTCTAGTATATTCGAAAATATATTTCAAAATTTAGTAATGTTGTCACATTTTTTATATTTTAGTATCGTTGTCACATTTTGAGTTCAAATATATATATATATTTTTTTTTTTTTGTATATTATTAGAACTTGGCCAACGATGATGATTTCTCTAATGAAGATGAATATATTGAGGGGTCAAATGATGATGATGATGACTATATCGAAAAAGATTACTTCAATTTTGTGCACAAAGAGTGAAATGATGATGATGAAATAAATGAACCAATCCATGAGGACCAAGCAAAACAACCAAATGATGAAGCAAAAGTGGTGATCTCCACGACCGTGGACTACACAAATGACCATAAATCATCTTTCTTTTGTTTTGACTCAATACTACATTTTTCCTTTTATTAGAAGATGTAGGGCGAACCCTCTCATCATCATTCTCTAAAAAAAGTAAACATGTTTATGTGGGTTCAACACAAGAAGAAGAATAAATCATACTCAAATTTCAGTAAAATAATCTGAAAACTATCTAATGATTCGAAAAAAAATATAGAAATTGTCAGCTATTGTCGACATTAAAAATCGAAAATGGGTAAAAATTTCAACAAAAAATTTAAAAATTTGATCATCATTTCGAAAAAAAAAATTAAAAAATTTAACCCAATGTCAACAAACCAGATTCGAAAATGTCTTGTTCATATTCTCATAAAAACTCAGGTTTATTTTTCGAACTCAAGTTGGGTTCGTAAATCCTAAAACAAATTTAACCTAATTCATGTGTTTAAAAAATAAAAATTTCATACTCAAATCATTGTAAAAAATAAAAATTCACTTCCAAATCTTTTGAAAAGTGTAAAACCAAAAAAAGTTATCTATGACCATGGCGGCGAGCGGTGGCGGTGGCGTGAACGACGGTGGAGGCGATGGAGTGCCTATGGTTTCACGATTTGGGGGAGGTGTGCGTATGTTTTGAAAACTGAGAGTTTGAGAAACAAGTAGGGTATTTTAGGGAATTCCATGGGGGGTGTACTAATCTAAAGTGTGGTGTACTAATCTGGGCGGTGTACTTACTAAAACAGGCGGTGCCAATAACCATGACCGATCAAAAAAAGTACTTCTTTATAGCAAAATACGCAGGCTATCATGTATCTTAGCCCGGTCCAGTCCCAAAAATTAAGAGCCCGGTCCAGTCCCAAAATAAAACTTTAAAATTTATTATATAACATGTCAAAAATAATAGTCCGGTCCAGTCCCAATGTAGATCCATCATTGACTCAATCGAAAATTTACGGTGAACTATATCGCATAAACACTAATACTATTATGTTTATGTATTATTACTAGTTAAAAAATCATAAACTATAAATATAATACTAATAAAATTTATGCATAACAGTGATATATTAATATATGTACATATTAATGATATTTGAATAAATATAGTTTATCGTTCTTAAGTTCACACGAGTTTTTGTCATTAAACCTCTCCATACAAATTTGAATCTAAAAGTCCAATTTGAATAAATATGGTTCATCGTGCTCGAGTTCACGCGGGTTTTTGTCATTAAACCTATCCATACAAATTTGAATCTAAAAGTCCAAATGTAGCTAGTCAGGATAACAATGATGGACGCAGATGACTTAGGTCCTCTTTTGTCATTTCAAATAATTTAGCTATCAGATTTAGCGGTACATATATGTAAAGTTAATTTCTATTTATTTGCTTCATTAATTGTGATCGATCTTTTTTATGAAGCGTTTATTGTCATTTAATACTCACAATGAATTGAAATTTAAACACTAAAATGGAATTTCGTCTCCCATAAGACTCCTCCTAAAAATTATTAGTGAAGTAACAAAGTTAGAACCTGGTCATTTAATTCTCTTAATTATAATGGAAAATGAAATTATAATGGGATCGATAAAAGTTAATCTTCTAAAAGTAAAGACAATCGATTATGATGAGTTATTTGATTTTTTTTTTTTTTATTTTGAAAGGTAATTGTGGTGATTGTTAGAGTGAGTTGATTCAACCCATCAAACAATATAATTTATATGTGAATGGCGTATTAGAATTTAGAAAATTAGAGCATGCAAGTAAATATGGTTTTATTCTATGTTAAATACATATCACAATCGATGTTGTAGCATTGATCATGAAATTCAAAATTTGTCGGTATGATATTTTTCATGATTAAATTAGTTTACTGATTTCTTCATTTGCTTCTCTTTTTATTTACGGTAATTGTCTACGGAATTTTTTAACATGACTACATTATTTACAATGAATATAATTTCACCTTTATATAAAGTGAAGATTACGTGCAATTTGTCTATGTTGTGTAGTCATCTTTATTTTTCAAATTATCTTCAAATAAATTGCTTACAAACAAATTTCACCTGTGAATTTTATTTCCATAAGCAATATGTCTATAGGTAATTTGAAGAATAAAAATACCCAATGTTTTTATAACCGAACCAGTGATCGAACCGGACAGAATGATCGGCCAATGGTTCAACAATCAATCCTGACCGGTTTAACCCATGTTCAACCAACCATTTTCTATATTTAGTTAAAAAAAACAAAATAAGTATACACCTACAAAAATTTAAATATATATTTTATAACTTTTCATATCATATTTTATAAATTTTGTCTCACCTCATACATTTATCCCACATCGAAAGTGTTAGAGAAAAATATGAGAGGAATATAGATTTAAAATTTTAAATATTTAATATAAATTAATAATTTAATTTTAAAAAAAAGAAGAAAAAAATGGTTTTTTTCCGGTTGAACCGGGTTTTGACCGGTTTTGACCGCTTCAACCTGAAATCCGGTTATATAGATGCTTTTTAACCGGGTTACCGGCCGGTTCCCTGTTCAACCGGTTGAACCGCCCGGTTCAACCCGGTTTTGAAAACATTGAAAATACCTACGCGCGTGATAGAAAAATTTATAGGCAAGTTGTAGACAATTCTCACTACTTATTAACATAATAATTTTCATTAAAAATTTCATAAAAATGTTAAAAAAAATTGTAGTTAATTCTTTATTTTCTAATAGTGCCACCAACCACTAAGATAATAATTAAGATTGAGTATGAATCACAAATGGTTCCACTAAGATAATATTTAATACTCCATCCGTCTCAATTATATAGGCTTGTTTTCCTTTTATGGATGTCCTAAATATATAGACTTGTTTCTCTGAAAAACATCGTGAACAATTTTATATTTTTTAGTGTGCGTTTGGAAGCTTAAACAATATTACGTTGAAATACTTTTTTAAAGACAGATTCAATTTTTTTTTTTTTTAAAGAAAAAGTGCTTCAACTTTTTTTATTGAGTTTGCAAATAGTTTCCTTTTAATAATTTTTCGATTTTCTTTTCTGAACTGCTATATTTTTCTTAACAACAATTCAAATTTATCCCATTGCATGTGGGTAAAGTTTATCCCACAGAGTGTCAGGATAGGCCTATTGTCCTTTGCTATAAAAGAAGTGATAGTACATTGCTCCACCATCACCATTAAATTCCAACTTGCAAAAAGAAAATATCTCTGAAGAATCCCAGCAATTGCAAACCTACAAAAATAAGATACTGATCAAAATTTTAAATTGCTACAGTTTTGACATTACTCGAAGAAAAAAGATGAATGAATATCTGGATTTTTATTTTTATTTTTATTTTTTGCACAAGGACAATTTACCTTGAAAAATATCCAATCATAAACGATAAACTTGTGTGAACTCAAGTTCACATCGACCTCTATTTTTTAAGACAAAAATTTATGTACATCTCAATTAACAGTGAACTCTATTTTTTTAATATCATTGTTATGCATAAAAATTATTATGGTTATACAAAAAAAATTATCACTATTTAAAAAATAAAGCAATTGATAGTTATGCAAAAAAACTATCATTATTTAAACAATATAACAATGATGATTTTTGTGCATAACAGTAATAAAATTCATATATAGATCTTGTTCACAAGAGTGTTATTCTCTTTTAAATGGCTAGGTCTTATATGCATAATATATTTAGGTGTACTGTGCACTCATAGTGCATTTTAGGGGGTGTTTGCAAAAATTTATGATTTTAAAGAAGTGATTAAAATTAGTGATTATGAGAAAAATGATTAATAGTAGAAGTTGATAATGTTTGTAAAGAAATTTAAAGAAAAATTAATAGTTTTTGCAAAAAAAGTTAAAAGTTTTTAAAAAATACTAATAAGCTACTAAAAACACTCTCTTTAAAGCTTCTAAATTATAGCTTATGAGAACTTTTTTAAGTTATCAAAAGAGAAATAAAACACTTCAAATTGCTTCTGCACACAATTCAAAGTAACCATAATCACTTATAAGTTTTTGCAAAGACCCTTAGAACCGTGCAACTTTTATACTGAAAGATTAAACTTGTTTACATTATACCGTGAAACTGTTTAATGTAAACAAGTTGCATATTTCTGTATAAACAAATTACATCTTTCAGTATAACAAGTTGCATGGTTCTAAAATATTATCATGAGTGCACGGTGCACTTAGATGTACATGAGACCCACTCTTTTTTAATATTATGAAGAAAACAAACTATTACTATCTAAAAAATAAAATATTTTTAAACAGTTATAGTTTTTATGTAAATTTTTAGCATAACAATAATAAAGTTTATATATAGACGTGATTTATAGGAGTGTTAACCATTGTAAATATGTACCATAAAATGTACGATAAATTTAACAACACGACACACCTTAAGTCCCCATTATATATAATTTGATCCACACAACTCTATTTATGTGACATCCAACATCTCAAACTCTCAACACACATTTTTATTTTCTTTCCCAAATTTAAATCATCAGCTGGCAATGAGTTATCAGAACAATGACGTTTGTTGCGACGGCGGCGGCGACGACGTCGCCTGGTTCGAGGACGTGGCGGAGCGTGCCGCTGCCGTGCAGACGGAGACGCTCTGCCACTTCCTCGAACAGAATTGGGGAACGGAGTACCTCAAAAAATGGCTTGGAGATGTCAATGTACAAGACCTTGATGCACCCGCATTGGAGGAGTTGTACACTTCTTTGGTGCCTCTTGTTTCCCATGCAGATTTGGAACCCTACGTTCAAAGAATTGCTGATGGAGATATGAAGCCTATTCTCACTAGAGAACCTATCACAACTCTCTCATTAAGGTTATGTTATTTAATTTAATTTAATCATTGGTTCTTTGTGTTTTTTTAAAGAAAAAATTGAGATGACAAGTTTTATTTTGATTAGACTTAGGTGTTTTTTGAAAAATGCATCCTCAATTTTGCTTAATTTGGTAGTGGAAAAAAAAAAAAGTTCATTTTTGTTCCTACTACTTTTTTTAATGTTTAATTTAATTTGTTTTTAATTTAATTTTTAGTTCTGGTACAACTGAAGGAAGACAAAAATTTGTGCCATTTACTAGACATAGCTCAAAAACAACCCTCCAAATTTTCAAGCTTGCTGCAGCTTATAGATCAAGGTACATACATATATATATTTTATTTAAATCTTGATTTTAAAATTAGGTCAAAATAGTATCAGAAAAAGCGTTGTTGTTTCTCCGTTGTGGTTGATTGAAAACAGAGTTTATCCAACAAGGGAAGGAGGGAGGGTGCTTGAGTTCATATACAGCAGCAAAAGGTCGAAAACGAAGGGCGGAATCACAGTCGGAACTGCCACGACACACGTGTACGCGAGCGACGAGTTCAAGGTCAAACACAAAGAAACCAAGTCAAAGATATGTAGCCCACAAGAAGTCATCTCTAGTGGTGATTACAAGCAATCCACTTATTGTCATCTCCTATTAGGGCTACATTTCTCCGATGAGGTCGAATACGTAACTTCAACTTTCGCGTACAGCGTGGTGCAAGCTTTTAGGTCATTCGAGGAGGTTTGGAAAGAGTTGTGTATTGACATTAGGGAGGGTGGTGTGAGTTCATCAAGAATCGTGATCCCGGATGTCAGAAAGGCGGTTCTTGATGTCCTTATGAGGCCTAATCCTTGTTTGGCTGCAAGGATTGAGGATATTTGTCGAGAATTGGAAGGGAATGATTGGTGTGGTTTGATTCCGAAGATGTGGCCTAATGCTAAGTATGTTTATTCGATAATGACAGGCTCAATGCAACCTTATTTGAGTAAGCTTAAGCATTATGCAGGGGATTTGCCTCTTGTGAGTGCAGATTATGGATCAACTGAGAGCTGGATTGGGGTGAATTTGGACCCTTGTTTGCCACCCGAAAAGGTTACGTTCGCGGTGATCCCGACTTTTTCGTATTTCGAATTCATACCTCTGCATAAGTCAGGTGAGCATGATTATATTGAGGATGATCCAGTGCCTCTTTCAGGTGTGAAGATTGGGCAGGAATATGAAGTTGTGTTAACCACTTTCACAGGTACTAAGGGTGTGTTTTGAAACACTAAAAACAACTTCTAAAAGCACTTATTTTCAAAAGATGTGAAAGAGAGCTTTGAAAATAAGTGCTTCTGGAAGCTGTTATAAGTGTTTCAAAACACACCCTAAAAGATGGTAAAAGTTATTTCAAGAATTGATATTTTAGCTTTGTTGATGTACTAATGAGTAATTAATTTCAAGTATTGATTGTCATACATTATTCATAATCAAGAAAGTTATGAGCTTTCATGTGAACATTAGGGGGTGTCATTTCTAACCATTCATTTATTTGTGCATAGTACATCATGGACCATTTAAATAAGTGTCATTGTGTTGTCAATTTTAAGGCAAGGCCAACTAATTAATTGAAAAAGAATTGTGTAGCATAGTAAAGTTTGAAAATCTGATTCCTTGTAAATTTGTTGTGTAGCATAGTAAAGTTTGAATGATTGGATGTGAATTGTGATATGATGAAAATTAAACTTTTCATAATCTATTCTAACCATTATGTACTCTATATAACGATAAAGTTTCTATATTTGTCGATGCAGGGCTATATCGGTATAGACTAGGGGACGTGGTAGAAGTAGTCGGTTTTTATCTAAACACCCCGAAACTCAACTTTATCTATCGTAGAAAGTTAATTTTAACCGTGAATATCGATAAAAACACCGAGAAGGATCTCCAGTCGGTGGTGGAGAGGGGTTCACAGATGCTGAGAAACACGAGAGCGGAGCTGCTCGATTTCACGAGCCATGCCAACGTGGCGAAACAACCGGGACACTACACGATCTACTGGGAGATCGAAGGAGAGGTCGAAGAAGGGTTACTGGGAGAGTGTTGTCAGGAGATGGATGCCTCGTTTGTCGACCATGGATACGTCGTCTCCAGAAAGAGTAAGTCGATCGGGCCGTTGGAGCTTTGCATTGTGGAGAAGGGGACATTCAAGAAAATCATGGAGTATTTCATTGCAAATGGAGCAGCTTTGAGCCAGTTCAAGACTCCTAGGTGCACTACCAACCCAGTCTTGTTGAAGATTCTCAATGTGTGTACTATCAAGAAATTTCATAGCACTGCATATGAATCCTAGATTGATGTAGCTTATGATGTAATCATGTGTTTGTGGAAATAGTATAGAACAAATGAATAATGTTAGTGTTGGAATAAAAGGAAAATTCTTCAAAATTCTTTGGTGGCAGTACAACTAGGGGAATTAAACCAAAACAGTCCATAACATTGCAACTTTATTGAATTAGTCTTATAATTATTAATTTTTCCAATTTAATCGGACATGTATTCAATTTGATCCAATTTAGTCCTAAAATCGCCGGAAGCTACTCAAGATTGCCAAAAACACGTGTAATAATTTCGATCGAAATATGTAAGACACGTGTCCAAAACGACGTCGTTTTAAGCAATTTTGAGCAACCTCCGATATTTTAGGACCAAATTGGATCAAATTGAATACACGTGAGATTAAATTGAAAAAGTTAATAATTATGAGACTATTTAAATAAAAGTGCAAAGTTATATGATAATTTTGGTTTAAATCCAGTGTAACTGGTATATTTTCTTTTTTCATGTTAGTAAATTAATATTTCATTGATTAAAAGAAAAAAAAATATAGCATGTGTTACATGAGTGTAGATGTATGGTGGAAAACTACTACAATGTGAGTGGGGCAATTCACTCAAAAAATCTCAATGGAATTTTTAATTTTTGGTTCCAAGTGGCATAATAAAAGTATAGAAAATAGACTTTTCAGTGTGGATTGGTGGGCCATGGACCCAGTTTTTGGAGCCATTGGGATTATAAATGGGCCGACCACAGAGAGGTCTCCAGATTCTTTAGAGCTCCAAAATGGGCCGACCAGTTTCTGAAATAATGTAGGTCCCTTTCTTATAAACCAGTTTGATTAGCATTCATCAATATTCATTTATTAATCTTGAATAACTGGACTAGAAAATTTATTTATTCGACATATACTATTATTTACAACATGACATATATTATTAGAAAAATTAAACATATGTATTTAGAGTTACACTTGTATGAGACAGTCACAGAGTGAGACAAATTATAATTTGGGTTTGACGCTTTAACATTTTGAAAGAGATGTGGGTTAATTTGTACTAGTTTATAACTCGTCTCATGTATGAGATCATTTTATACGAATTTTCGTCATGAAATTTAAAATTGTTCGACCTTTTTACGAAGATGAGTTTTTTTTTGGCATAATCCATGAAGAGTCCCCTAAACCGTCAACTTTTGTTTGAAAAGGACTTTGAACAATTTTTTGTTTTAAAAATCTTTAAATTATATAATCTTATTTCATAAGGTCCTTAGATTATTATTTTTTATTTTAATAAGTCCTTAAATTATATTTTTTTTATTTTATAATGCTATTCTTTTTACAATTCGTAAGATATATTTTTTTGTTGTCAGAGTTTGATGTGAATATAATAGTATTGAAATTGGGCTGATGTGTTATATTTTAAAGGAAAACCTTAAGTTGTCTTAGCAAAATTCACAAATTTCCATTACCAGGGGTCTCATGAAATGAGATCATATATAATTTGAAGGCTTTTAAAAAAAATAGTTTAGGAATCTTTCGAAAGAAAAATTAATAGTTTAGAGACCTATTAATTCATTACACTTTTTTTTTTTGAGTAAGCAACTTTCAGTCCAATTAGTGAGCCTATAATAATAATAGGTCCAATCATTTATATTACATACTACTAGGTCCAATATCTTTAATAGAAAGACTAATGCACCCTTCACTTAACTTCCACTTCCACCGGTCAAAATCAAACCTCATCATCCGTCCTTTTCTTCTTTATCTCTTCTTTACACCTCACCATCTGTCATTTTCTTCTTTATCTTTTCATTACATTAGTCATTTTCTTCTTCTTTCCCTCCTTTCTTTCTTTTACTACTTCCATAAAATTACACATTCATAAAATCCACTCAAAAAGAAAAATAGTATATGGTTTGATTTACAAGAAAAATTGCATCAAAATTGAAAAAATGTTACACATTCATATAAAAAATTGAAAATTCACTAATACACATTTGGGCTTGGACAGCTGTGAAAAATGACCTTGGAGAGCGGTTATAACCGCTCTCCAAGTAACAGCTGTCCAAGCTTGGACAACTGATAAAAAACCGATGTCCAAGAATCGCACTTGGACAGCGGTTTTCAACCGCTTTGCAAGAGTGTGCTTGGACAACGATATTAACCGCTGTCTAACTTTATTTTTTTTTTATAATTTCGTTTATTATGTTACATAGACAGCGGTTATTAACAGCCGTCCAATATCTTTTTTTTTTAATTATTAATTTATATTTTAAAATCCTATAATAAAACTATAAACCAAAACTTATATATACGTCCAATACCATAAACCATAAACCAAAAATCCTATAATAAAACCATAAACCAAAACTTATACCACATATATATATACCAAATCATCAAATAAATTAATAAACATACACATCATGAAATAAATAAACATACAATCATAAACATACGTCCAATACACCAAAAATGTGAAATATATATCATCACAAATATATAATTTAATTACATGCTACCAAAATTTCAAACAACGATCACTCAATATCGTATGAATATAAGAATCGATTGTAAAGGTACCCCGTCCAATCATTTTTCCATTACTCCAGTCTTTTCTTAGAGTAAGAATAGAGCTCACGTTCATAGACAAACTGCAGACAACAAATCAATCAATATAGTATGAATTTTTATTCAATCAATAATAATTTAAATAAATCGATAAATTGACTTACATTGAGAGGAATGTTCGTTAGAGAATGCGGATTATATCTTCAATAAAGTAACACACAAAATGTCCACAATGTTCATTATCTCGTTGCCTCGGAACCTGTTGATCCAGTTTACTTTATTTAATAAAGCAAAAGAAACAACATTTAATATAGCAGAAGAAACAACATTCAATAAAGGCGTACATTTCTTTTTAGCACTTGTTTTTCTTTTTCATTTTTTGGTTGACCTTTCTCGTTCATGACCATAAATGTTAACAAGATCCGGATTGCCATATTCATCCTCATCTCTAATTATTCTCTGGTATGGGCGTGGATTTGCAGGATCATCGAAAGATGGTACAGAATGAGTGAAGTTCTGAAAAGGATCATCAATTGTGTCAACATCTTCATCGACATGGTCGCTAATCTGGAAACTATTGCTAAATTTGTTTGACAGAACTGTTGGGATTATACTGGAAAGTATGCTTTTACTTAGTATAATCAAAACTGAATTTCGGACTTATTTACTTAAATAAATTGTTTATCACTGATGCTTTAAATATCATCGAATGTTACATATATTTACTGCATAACTGTTCAATAAATAGTACGTGTTATATTGTAGTTAATTTAGTGATACCAGATCACAGAAGATTAAATTAACAGTCCCTTGTAACCAAAAGTACACCATTCACGACCTAGATGGAAATGAACAATCCATCGTGAAAGGTTGAAGTGTAAGGCTCAGATTGGCTTGTCTTGACCAAGAGATTACACTAGTGCATGACTGATGCACTGAATAGGACCTACAGGAGGACAAATTCTTCAGAACTGAACAACGAAGAATTAGACCTCAGTGGTTCGTTATTTCTTAATCTTCGTCCCTTAAATAGGATCACGTGTGGTTGGTAACTATTGCTTTGACTTATCACGGGTAGAGAATCAACAAGATTCAATACCTTTTATCTTGGGCAATATTATTGGTCACATGCGATTGCTAAGATTTAATACGGAGAATCGTGTGCATGTACGCTTGTTCGATTTACCCCCTTGGGAGGTTCATAAGCTTTATCATACCAAATCTTGCAAGTGGAACTAGTTTCCGGTATGGATAATAATGTTGAACCGTTCCTTAACCAAGGACAAAAGATATTAATTAATGGAAAGCTATTTCAATGGCTTGAATTAATTAATTGGCTAGATAATCTTAAACACGGGAAATAATAACCGGGAGCCATATTGACTGTAATATGGGTTAAGATGGATAGTGCAATATTAATTATGTAGTGGGATTAATTAATATTTATGGGCTTGAATAATATTGTGGCTCAATATTGATAATTCAAGATCCATTGGAAGGTCCAATCTTAATTCTCCTAAAGGCCCCCTAAGTAGCCCAACATAAAGTCCAATAACTGAAAAAGATGTTTAAAAATAAAATAAATCTTGTTGCATATTTTTCCTATTTTTTTCGAAAATTATGGATTAAAAGGGGAGAAAGATTTTCTTTGAATTTTGTTATGGAATGAAGATATGTATTCTTGGAATACAAGATTATCTCATTAAATTCAAGAAATCTCCCACTTGGTCATTCATAGAGAAATTTCGAAAATTTTGAAATATAAAGGGCAAGAAAGATTTTCTTGATTTTCTTGAAAAGATATTATGAAAGATATGTATTTCTTGAAATACAAGAATATCTCATAAATTCAAGAAGATCCAAATCTTGGAATCATGATCCCTAATATTTCGAAATATTCCATAACAAATAAGAGAGTGGGATTTTGTGGAATATTTTAATTATGGAGAAAAGAATATATGAGATATATTCAAGATTTCTTGGAGATCAAGAAAAGATTTTTCCTCCCTATTCCACATGAAATTTCGACCACCACCCTCTATAAATAGGGGATGAATGTTTCATTCCCAAGTACAATTCCATGTGCTGGAAAAATTAGTAAATCCACAAAGGTGGTGCAACAAAGTTTATTTTCCTTTTGTTAATTGTTCGTTAGCATCCTACCACCGGATTGTCGAGCAAGGATTAAGGGAATATTGGGAAGGTTTTTTTTGGTGTGTCTAATCAACAAGACCATTGCCGCTCCAAGAGGTACGTTCACGTAAACTCGTAGAAATTCTGCATGCGTAGGATTTACGTGAACTGATTATATGCATGATTTGTTGTTGAATTATTATTTGAATTAATATATGATTAATTCATGTTAGTAATAATTATCATAATTAAATTTGTATTTAAATATTTATCCCGAATAGATTCGTGCAATTAATTCCCCAACAACTGGTATCAGAGCCTCGGTTTCGGGCTCTGAATTTTAGATTGTAATTTAATTCGTTTTCATTAAATTTGAAATTGGATAGTAGAATTGCTAGATCATTTTTGCAGGTATCCAATTGTCATGGAATTTAATGTGTTTATTTATGCATGCATATAAATTGTGGTTTTTAATTCGATTAGCTTCGAATTCGTTTTGCCTCGTGGAGAAAATCCACGAAAGAGATTAGATTTGTTTGATTTGATCAATGTAATAGACTAGTCTAGATCTAGGTTTATTTATTTTTTTTGTAAATAAATTAGAACCGGATCGGAAATGGAGCATGAGAGACGAAGAATTAAAGGATAGATCCAGAACTCAGACGCGACGACATGCATCGCGCTGAATGTGCCAAAGAGAGGCACGACGCGACGCGACGCCGCTATGCACACGGGCGCGACGCTAGGCATCGGGCGGATCACCAGACGCACGCTGGCGCTCCCCGGCGACGCTGACAAAGTCGCGTGACGGGCCCTCGTGACCATCGCGGCAACCGAGGCGACGGGCGGTCGGCTGCAAGCGTGTGGGGACGCGGGTGTCGCCGAGATCCGCGGGCAAAGCGAAATCATGATAGGCGCGTCGCGGATGTGCACAGATACGCTGCTGTCGCCGAAGTCGCATCTTAGAGGCACGGCAAAGCTGGTGCTCGGCCGAGGCCGGCTTCGGCCGGGATCTTGATGCGTGCATCCCGATCCCGTCAAGGAGAAGCTACTTGGGCGTGGCGTTTGAGACGGAGTTCTTTTTTTTTTAGACGATCGAGTGGGAGAAATTCAAGACGGTGTTTCTTCAAAATCAAGCCAAGAAAAATCAAACCATGACAATTGGATAATTGTGCCCAATATGTTTATTTTTCCGCTTTACTTGATTTATTATTGTGATTTCTTGTGCTTTATTTAATTTGTTTAAATATGTTTCCAAGAGAATTGCCCAATGAAAAATCTCACTTTCAAAAATTACTAAGTATGTTTAAATAATTAATTGACAATTTTATTCCGGATAATAAAATTGAATTAATTTTGACCTCCATGATTTATTTATTTTTGAATTCTTTTGGAGAAATTCCCCAATTTTTCCGGTCAAAAGTTAGCTTTCACATGAATGAATTCCAAATGGATGATTGTGGATTATTACTAGTGGCGATTTATGACCCTCCACACGAGGCTCGTTCAAAGCTTAAATAATAATTATGTATTTAATCATGGTTATTACTTAGGTATAAAATTGATATGCATATACTTCCCTCAAGTCCCCTCATCAATTTTATATTGGTCAAGTGGGAGCCAACTATTAATTTGGATATTAAAGGTTTATAATTGTTCTTGTTTATAACCTGCTTGAATGTGTTTAAATAATGACCCACCCCACGTGGCTTATTTAAACTGTTTTGAGATGTTGGCTGATGCATGTTCATATTTTTTTAGATTTTAATATGAAACATGTGATCAAACTTTGTGATATATTTGTGCTTATGCATATTATTATTTATTTCAGTTCATCATGTATGAACCTTTTTAATCCATTTATTCAATATACTTAAACACAATTTGCTTACTGGTGAAAACTTCGTTGATTGGAATCGTAAACTTACTATTGTCCTCACTGCACAAAGCCATAATTGGGTTCTCACTACACCTAAACCAGAAAAGCAAAAAGATGAGTCAACTAAAACGGTTAAGAAAGAGTATGCTGACTGGGAGCATTCCAACGAAATGACAAAGTGTACCATCTTGGCTTCTATGTCAGATGTGTTGCAACACCAACACCAGAACGTTGAGACCGCTCCAGACATCATGACTAGTCTTAAAGCGATGTTTCAACATCAGAACAGTGTGGCTCGTCAGATCACCATGAGGGACTTGCTCTCTATGAAAATGATGGAGGGAACGCCCGTAAGGGAGCACGTTCTCCAGATAATGGTTCACCTTAACAAACTTGAGGTACTTGGCACTGAATACGACATCGAGACCCAAATCGATTTCGTGCTCCACTCTCTGCCGAAAAGTTTTGAACAGTTCAGGTTGAACTAACTGATGAATAATCAGAAGTTCTTGATGCCTGATCTATTGCAAGCTTTAATCTCGGCGGAGGCGATATTGGGGCAAAAGAGCTAAGCCTTGGTGGCAAATGGACCCTCTTATTCTTCTAGGCCAAGGGGTGGTAAGAACAAGAAAAATGACAAAAGCCACAAGCAAGTGAACTCAAGTGTTGCCAATGGCAAAGAAAAGGTGAAGAAGGGTGGAGCAGTGAGCAAGACAGCTAAGGGGAAGTGCTTCAACTGCGGTGAAAAAGGACATTGGAGGTCAGCCTGTTCCAAACCCAAAAGGAATGGAAAGAAAGGTAATTCTCACGCACTAGTTGTTGAAACTTGCTTAGCGGCGTATGCCTCCCATTTATGGGTAGTGGATCGGACCCGACAACTTAGTGAGAGTGAGGTCCTCATCACACTGGGCAATGCTACGAGAGTGGCAGCTGAAGCAGTGGGAGAAGTGCACCTGTCTTTTGAAGACAGAGTTTTAATTTTAAGAGATGTTCTTTACATTCCGAATTTTAGAAAGAATTTAATTTCAGTTTCTAAACTTTACCTTGATGGATATACGGTTACTTTTAATAAAGTTGTTACCATTTCTCTTTTTGATAAATTTATCTGTCATGAAACGTTGTCGAATAATCTCTATACAATTAATTGTGCACACCACTCACGAAATACATCCTATAACACATCAATCAAGCTTTAAAAAGAAAACGTTCATCGGGGCGTGAACATACACTTCTATGGCATCTAAGATTGGGACATATAAATCGAAAGAGGATCCAAAGGTTGGTGAAAAGGCGGTTCACCTGAGTTTCTCCAAGTTGAACCAATTCAACTGCGAATCATGTTTGGAGGGTAAATTGACCAAGAGGGCATTGGATCCCCCAGCCAAAGAAGTGTTATAAATCGTTCACACAAATGTATGTGGTCGAATGTCAACCAAAGCAAGAGGAGGTTATGAGTATTTCGTCACTTTTATTGATGATTACTCAAGAATGCGGTTATATATTTTCCTTATGAAGCATAAATCGAGACCTTTGAAAATTCAAAGAATTTAAGGCTCAAGCGAAGAATCATAGGAAAAAGCGTATCAAGTATCTACGATCCGATCGTGGATCCAAATACCTCGGCGATGAGTTTTTGAACTACTTATGCGATAAAGGGATTGCATCCCAAATAAGCATGCCGGAACCCCTCAACAAAATTTCCAAAAAAAACAAAACTCTTTTTGGAGATGGTTAGATCTATGATGAGTTATCTTTGATCTTCCCAAGTCGTTAAAGGGTCATGCCTTAGAAAAAAGATGACCTACATTCGAACTTGGTGCCATCCAAATCGGTTCTCAAAACTCCCAAAAGAATTGTGGACCCGGGCACAAGCCCCGATTTGAGACACATGAAGATTTGGGGGTGTCCTATACGTGTTGGACAAGGAAGGTGGAAAATTGGATCCTCAATCGAAATTAAATTGTTTGTAGGATACCCCAGGAACAAAAGGTTGTATGTTCTATGGTCCCAAAGATCAAAAGGTGGTAAAAGCACCCACTTCTCATTTAACTCACTTCATTCTTCTTTTCGTTCATATAGTCTTCTTCAAAAATCTAAAGTGGGTGCTTATTACCACCTTTTGATCTTGGGACCATAGAACATACACCCTTTTGTTCCTAACCTATAAACAACCTTAATTTTTCAA
Organism: Stenogyne calaminthoides; assembly: GCA_037126765.1. Classification (NCBI taxonomy): domain Eukaryota; kingdom Viridiplantae; phylum Streptophyta; class Magnoliopsida; order Lamiales; family Lamiaceae; genus Stenogyne; species Stenogyne calaminthoides. Next base: position 37,579,325 of record JBBCBC010000007.1, on the reverse strand, counting down.
GGATCCAATTTTCCCGACCATTGTCCAACCACGTGGAGTCTATGTTCATGTGTCTCAAACTTTCATAACATATACTTTTGGGAACCGATTTGATGGCACCAAGTTCTTGTAGGCTCTTCCGACTTTGGGAAGATCCGCGATAACTGCATAGATCTAACCATCTCCAAAAGAGTTTTTCTGCAACCCTCCAAACATGATTACCGGGATGCAATCCCTTTAATTGGTTCAAAAACTCATCGGAGAAACTCCACGATTGGATCGTAATGTTGATCGCTTTTTCCTTTCACCAACCTTTTTAATTCTTTGAATTTCAAAAGATTTATATAAGTCCCTATCTTAGATGCCATGTACGAAATACTCATAACCTCCTCTTCTTTGGTTGACATTGACCATATACATCTATGTGAACGCCCTTTTTCTCTGAACATTTTCGAGTCGAATTGGTTCAACTTGGAAAACTCCAAAGGAACGTTTTTCACCAACCTTTGATCCTCTGATTTATAGATGCCATTTTTGAACATTTTTCTTTTCTCGAAAAAAAAATGTGTTATAGGATGCATTTAAATGATGGTGTGCGCATTAATTGATAGAGATTATTCGACAATGTTCCATGATAGATAAATTTATCAAAAAGAGAAATGGTAACAACTTTATTAAAAGTAACCGTATATCCATCAAGGTAAAGTTTAGAAACTGAAATTAAATTCTTTCTAAAATTCGGAACGTAAAGAACATCTCTTAAAATTAAAACTCTATCTTCAAAAGATAGGTGCACTTCTCCCACTGCTTCAGCTGCCACTCTCGTAGCATTGCCCAGTGTGATGAGGACCTCACTCTCACTAAGTTGCTCGTCCGGCTTGAACCCCTCAGTAAAGTGAAACAAACATGATCGATGGATCCAGATCCACTACCCATAAATGGGAGGCATACGCCGCTAAGCAAGTTTCAAAAACTAGTGCGTGAGAATTACCTTTCTTTCCATTCCTTTTGGGTTTGGAACAGACTGACCTCCAATGTCCTTTTTCACCGCAGTTGAAGCATGTAGGTCCCGAACGGGTTATGTGAGGGCAGAAGTCTAGAGGGGAGGGGTGAATAGACTTCTGAAAAACTTTTCGTCAGATCGGTGTGAGAAGCAGATACCTTTGATCAGAGTCTTGAGTGAATCGGTTTGGTCCGATAACCAACTTCTCAACGCTGAAAAATGATCGATTCGGTAACTATCGATTAAGCGATGTGTCGCGGAAGCTTTAAGTTTTACCCATGTGAAAAACCAGTTTGTATAAATCAGATTCCAAGTTTTATTTTTTTAATCAGATGACAGAAATATCAGGTCCGATCAGATCAGAAGCTTGGTGCTATCTGATCTTAACTTAGAATATGTATGCGCTTTTAAGATTGTGCGATGTGAGAAAGCGATTAATCAAAGCAAGAAAGGCACACAAGATTTATAGTGGTTCGGACAAACCGATCCTACGTCCCACTCTTCCCTTTCACAAGGGCACCAACTTAACCAACTTAACCGACTTAACCGACCGACTTAGTTTAGTGTGTTAGTCCAACACAGACACCAACAGATGTTTTAAGAGTTCTCACTCAACCGATCCTTCGAATCGAAGATTAGAAACCCTAGATCGAAATCTTGCTAAACAACTTATCCTAACTTGGGGTTTGGGTAAGATTGTTGAGGTTCCAACTATGAAATCTTTCCTTGCATACAAAGCGACATGATAGCTAGATGAAAAGATTTTCTTGCTAAGAACTTATGGGATGAACACAATATAAAATAAGCTTGTTGTTGTGTTCTTCGTACGAAAAAATCGACTATTGTTTGAGCTTCTTGATTATTTTGTTTGTCCAAGCATTTTTTTAGTGTTTCACTCAAGTGTGATCCCATATTTATAGACCTTGAGATCAAAGAGCCGTTGGAGAGCAATTTGAATCTCGGGCTATTTTTTTAATAGACTTTGCGGGCTTGATGACGACGTCTTGAGAATCGGCATGGCGGCAAAGCGTGAATGTGTATTTTATAGCCGTTTGAGAGAGCAACATCGAATCCCGCCGATGTATCGCTCTGTTCATACGTGTTTCTTCCTTATTGGATGGAAGACTTGCTTTGCATATGTTGTTCCTCCAACTAAGGTTGGTATTCTTCTTGTTTAGATCGCAGACGTATGATAAGATGAAACATCGGTTTTTCATCTTATGGTGACTTTGATCGATCTGGCGAATCGATCTACTGATAGAGTCTTCTGGCGCTGTTGACTTAGCTTCAACCGGGCCGACTCACCGATGTAGGTCTTCCGGTCTTATCTTCCGAAGTCATCCGATCTTCTAGTATTCGAGGTTTGAGCTTCATGACTTCCGCCGAGTTATCGACTAGATCGATTCGATCCGATCTTCCGCTTACGGTTTAGCATTACGCCTGTCGATATCGAACTTTCTTTTGATTCTTCAGATTCGACCTATACATATTGAGTTCCCCCCCTCAATATGTGACCTATCTATTACATCGATTTTCTATACAATCATTATCAACCGGGTCTCCTATAGCAAGAATGTAAACATCGGTCGACCTAACAGTGTCCGATGGTCCTATTACATGTGTTTTTGGAACTTTCATCAAAACTATAAATTTCCCAACAATTTCCCTTTTTGATGAAACCAAAACACCGAGAAACCAAAAAAGTTGATAAGTATAGAAACGATTAAAGAGCAAATGTCGGAAGACAAAGAGATTTTGTCTTGGGATCGAAAAAAATAAACTTTTCATTAGATATGTTGATTACATGTTACATCGTAAAAGTTTTGAATTTAAAAAGCAAATGATCCCTAGACGTCTTCCTCGATTCTTCACTCCTTGGGCTTGTATCCTTCCGGCATTTCTCTTTGGTCTTGTGGAACGTTGAAAATCGATAGAGTTTCCATTTGACATCGATTATCCGCACTTGATCGGTTATATGCGATTTGCTCAAGATGTCAAAGTAGAATCTCTCAAATGCCATCTGTCAAAATGAGCCATCCGCTTTTTTTCGAGTATACTAACGGATCATACTCTTGGCGAGATATCTTTACATTTATAAGCTTGGCCTCATTTTCCGGATACTTGAAAAAGTCTGGATATTTATTCTCAGAACCGGTTGAGGAACTCATCATCCGGTGATTCTTCTTGTGGAACAAGATCAAGGACAAAGGCATCTAGAAGCCATTCACCTCGATCTTATTCCATTCCTCAAACCTCTTAGCGTGTCTGGCAGGTTTTTTTTGTATGATCTCGCCGACTCTTTGGCGGGCAACCGAGGTTCCGTGCGATTTTCCAAATAATCCTTTCTTAGCCCTTGATTTGAACTTCGCTTCAACCCTTCTCGCTTGTGCGGTTTTTTCGCCCTTTCTTTCTTCTTCACCATCCGCTTTTTTGGATAATTTTACAACTAGCTCCTTATCACCAGATCCGACTAGTTGTCTTACGGTGACTTTCCGGTGCGAGTAATCGTCCAGATTTTGATGTCCCAAAGACCAAGCAAAGGCCTTTCTTGCGATTGATCTTTGTCCATGGGCCTTATCCGTATGAATCGATCTTCGATGTGTCGGTTGGTTTCTCGGATCCTTCCCCCTTTTGGTTTGATCAAAAAAGCGCATTGAGGTGGGAAGTCGAGAGCCAAAGTTAACTCGATAATGCCTCGATTTAGATCATTAGCGTATAAACCCCAAGTTTGAGTTGTTAGATTACGAGCGGTTAATGTCACTCTGTTTTTTGGCGATTTCCATTGTAGCGAGAGAGTGTCCAAATCATTTTGTCAAATTTCTCTTCCGATAACTTCGAGCCTTTTCTCGGTGGCGTCGAAAAAAAAGATTGATTTTGATCCACCTGCTTTGACTTGTCATCAACTCGATTTTTGTAAGCTTCAGCAGACATGGTGGTCATGGATTGGGAGAACCGATCTCGATTGCTTCGATTTGTTTGAGACTAATTTGTCTCGATCGATTAAGACTCCTCAATCTCTTCTTTCGGAGATCTTTGAGACATGATCCGATCTCCCGAAGTTGATCGATGGTGATTTGAGATGTATGAATTGGATCCATCACTTGATCGAGTTCGATTGTTTGTGCCTCCGTGGTTGGTCGTGAATGAAGCTAAGACACAGTTCCACTTTCATCGGCAGCTCTCGCATTCTCCATTTCAAATCTGTTTTTACGAGCTTCTTGAGCGATCTCCGGCTTTTCTTCTTCCGCAATTCCAACTTCCCGTGGATCGAGCTTTCCGCATTTATCGGACATTAGCTCACCGGTGATCCCACTTTGGCGCACTTCCTCATATCGAAGTCAAAATCTGCGAACTCATCCGCACCACCCATCTGCTCAACAAGTAAGATAAGATCCGAGAAGCTTTTTAACTGAGATCTCTCGGTGAGGATCTCCATGACTTCTTCTCTCGATAGCGGGATGGGCGACCCGCCAGGATACGCCTCATCAATCTCTCGTTCAATTCTTAGTCCGACCATTTTTCCAAAGGATGGTCTTTGTTGATCTGAATACGAGAATTATCTGTCCCAGATTCTCGCTGGATGAGATGTGGAAGTTTACGGTTGTGCTTGAGTCGGTAAGTTATGCGATTGGTTCGACCTGCGGTGGGTTATCTTTGTAGTGGCGGTTATGCTCTGGTTCGGAGTTCATGGCGGTGAACTAGCGGGAGAGACATGCTCAATGACCTTTAATCTGGCGGTGAATCGAACTTGAGGTTGAGAGAAGAGATTTATCGGCTTGTAGCCTACCTCGGATCGTTCTGGCGAGCCCTCGGGTTGAGAGGCTTGCTGTCCCGGTCTGTTCTTTGTTCGCCTTGAGGCATTCTGGGCGCTCTTTCTTCTTCGACTCATCTTCTAGTGCTAGAGTCATGGTAGCTTGCTTTGCTTTCTTTGGCCTCTTCTCCACAGGCCTTCACGTTTTCGTTTAACTTTTTACGAGCAAGCGGGTGTGGATGGCTTGACTTCTTTTGCTCTTTCCTTTCTTCAATTTTGTTGGAGTGGGCTCCTTGTCATCGTCTGGTGGCCCATATATAAGCGAAGTTGATGAGAGGAAGGCATTGTAGGACTTCACCCATTCGATTCCATTCGGTAGCTTGGCAGTTTGTCCTTCAATATAACTGCAACCTTGTTGAGATTGCTGATTCTCTTTTTCAGAAAGACCTGCCTGGATTCATTGACTCCAAATTTTTCGTGTTCTTGGAGAAAGATGGCTTTCAGGAAGCCGTGCCAATTGATGTTACGAGCCCCATCAATTATTCTTTGCCATCTTTGTACATTTTTGTCTCGATGTGAGAGCATCCGGGCTAAATGAGATTCCCATGATCGTTCTTGACAGAATGTCAAACAACAGTCTGTACTTTCTTTTGAGCATTGGCCTGATGAATCCGGCTTTCTGATGTTTGTCTGCCTCTCTTAAGAGCTCCTCTCGATTTCTTCGTCCTCATTCTCCTCAGAGTGTGCGGTGAGATTCGCCTTTTGGTAAGTTTTGCAGACGAAGTGATGTCTGCATTTGTCAGTCTGATTTCTTCTCCGTTGACTGACGATATCAGTTCGTCTCCTGGATTTTCTGTATCCACACTCAAATTCTGCAAGAATTGTAGTGCTTCATACTGCATCACTGGATTGCAGTGAGCAGAGCAATATGTTTCCAGTCCAGCCTTCTTCAAAATTTGTTCCACCTCCATGGATTCAGGATCCTCGGTGGTTCCAAACTGAACGAACTTATCCTCAAAGATCTTCGTTGCCAGTTCCGCATAGTTGCACATGATCTTTCCTAGTCCATGAGTGGCCATCTACAGGTGAGATAGACTCATTAATTTTGTGCATAATCAATATCAATATCATACTGCGGAAAACAAGAGGCAATGAAGCATAAATTCCGAAAAAAAAAAACAACTTTTGAAAACAATGTTTTTAACGGAAAGAAAGATTCATCATTAAGCTTAAAAGAAAATATTACCAGATTCAAATTTTCAGAGATGATTTTGAACTCTAAGAAATCGTTTTGAAACGTAGAGAAAATTTGAAGTTTTTCAGTGATAATAATGCAAGTTTGTGAAACAGAAAAAACTCTGGTAAGGTTTGATGAATCTTATATAGAGGCGGAGGGAACAATAAGACAAGATTTGGAAGATCAAACGTTTTGAAAAGATTGTACGCTCCAGATTTAGCGGTTTTGATCGTAGGGTCGAAAACGCACGCAAAAAAACTTTTTGGATTTAAAAAGCACGATCAAATAGCGAAGCAATACATGTACCCCACGTCCGCATTAAATGATTTGCAGAGTACACGTCACAAGGGTAGTGGGTACAGTAAGGCAAATAATAACAGATACGATCCGATAAATAAGTAAAGAACAAGAGAAAAGAGATGCGTATCTGGTTGACTGATATTGTAATCAGTCAATATTACTTGTCAATGTTGATTCCACTTGTTGATCTTAATCATTCTCGCTTAAGCCTTAAGAAATTTCCCAACCGATCCTTTCAACCGATCTTCTCCAACAGATCGATTTGTTGAAACTTCAAGCTTAGCTGATCTTTCCTTGAGTACGTCTGATTTCCCTTTTGATCCTCCTTGATCAGTTGAAGTTCCCCCTTCAACTGATATTTCTGACATAGACTGATATATCTGATTTGTTGGAGTTTCAAGCTCAGATGATCTCTCTCATCTGATCATACTCGTATAAATAATCGATTTTTGGTTGACCTCATCCGATTCTTTTTTTTTTGATTAAGCCAATTCTTGGGATAAGTGTTCTTTGCCAAAACTTAGTCTAGAGTAGTAACTTCTATTCCCTAAGTAGGCGTGATTTGACATCGTAAATATCGTGCGCGAATCTTCGATATGTCAATCAACCGTAAATTTATCCAATTATCGGTCAGCGTGATTTCTACATCACGTCTTTTGATGCAAATTTCTGGATAGGCTTCTTGAAATGGAAATTGCATTTGCATCCTTGCTTGGCCTCTATAAATTGGACCAATGTTTTACACAACATCACCCATTCACCATACTTATCTTCTTTTGTAAGAAACATGTATCTTGGTGAACCCTTGTTTCCTATGAGACTTCCTAAAACACTTTTACACCCTTTTTATATGGTTTCACCTTCTCAAATCAACCCTTTGCATCCCTTATTCTTTGTTTTTCTTTATCATCTTCGATTTCACATACGATTCTTTAAAAAGCTTCTCTACCACCAGTATATGGATCTGTTGTTGCAACCGAGAAGACACTTCTCCTAACCGTATGCACCTTGTGTGTCTATCTCGATGACGTAACGGAACCATCGGACTTAGTTCGGTATAAAACATGCAACACATGTGCCCATGAGATCTGACGACCAACTCTTTTGGCACACACGTGCTCCATTTAACAAATGGAGAGCCCTATTACACTCCCTTTTAGGGCTCTCGCTTAAGAATCCTATCAAGGCATTGTCGCTCCATTTTTCTTGATCTTGACTTTTTATGGCGCCTTGGGATTTTGTTCTTTAAAGCCTCTCTCCCCTTGTTAAGTGGGGAAAATGAGAGTTTAAAATCTCTCTTTTCCTTCACTTCGGGGTTAGGATGAAGGTTTAGGGTTATAGGTTTAGGATTTTGGTTAACATTTATGTCTTGACCTCCGGTCTTCTTGTACTTGTAACTTTCGTAATGTAACCTCACCTTCGGGTTTTTATCAATGAAAAGTTACATTATTTCATCGTTGTGTAAATTCACCTTTCTTATGCGATTGTTTAGCTCTTAATCTCGAATCTTGCTTGTTGAATATCGCCTAAAACGATTCACAAAGAAATACTATAACCAAATTGATTTAATCGGATAATCCTTTAAACCGAGCATTTTCCTTTAATCGATAAACCTTGAATCGATCGGTTCCTTTAAACGATAGACTTTAAATCGATAAACTAAAATCGATCGGTTCCTTTGGATCCGGTAGCGTGTAAGTCGATTGATTTTTGCTTATCGATCTCTTGAGATCGGTTAAGATACCAAACTCAACTGATTTCTCTCGATCCGTTAGTCTCTTAACCAAATTTAGTTACTCGAGAACATTCCATCAAACATTTTTTCGGTGACATTTCTCCAAGATCTAGAAGTTTTAGCTCATTGCATAAATCTCTAATCTGATCTCGGTAGTGGCTTGGTTAGAATATCGCCTTACGTATATCGCATTGAATCTTTTCCATTCTCGATATTCTTCTTTTCAACGTGATCTCTTATAAAGTGGTGTCCGACATCCACATGCTTGCATCTTGTATGTAGAACCGATTCTCGAGTGATTGCAATAGCACTATTATCATCATGTAAATATAGGTACGTTTTTAGCTACAATGTTGTAATCCTCACCGGCCGATCGAGCCAGAGAGCGATTAGGAACAACAACTTCCTCGCAGCCCATATATTCTCGCTTCAAATTGTAGATGTCGAAATCGATGTCTCCGCTTTTTGAAAACCACGAGATCGACACTTCCTAAGAACCGACATGTTCCTCGAGGTTGATTTTCCACGATCTTGCAACCTCCATAATCGTAATCGTAATACCCACTAAGCTCTAGATTATCATCGATGGGTAGAATAAACCAAGGTTTATTGTTCCTTCAGATACTTAAGAATCCGCTTAGTCGCTTTAGGTGGTGATCATTGGATTTGCTTTGAAATCTTGCACATACACCTCTTTGCAAAAGTGATATTTGTCCTGCCGCGTCGGTATATAACAGAGATCCAATGAGAGCCCTATATTCCTTCCGATTTGTTTTCGACCCGAAATTTCATCTGGATCCATCTTGAATCCAAATTATCATAGGAATTTTGGCTTCCTTACTATTTTGAACTCCAAACTTAGCCAATAGATTCCTAGTGTACTTTTGCTTGGCGATGAATATCCCTTCGTGCTTTGTTTAACTTGGAGACCTAGAAAGTAATTCATCGACCCATCATGGACATCTCGAATTTCCCTTGCATCGGTTCTTGAATCTTTCACATAGGCTCTTGTTAGGAGATCCGAAGATGATGTCGCCCACGTAAATCAACCATCGTAATATCTTCTCCATCTTCTATTCTCAATAAGGTTCTGGCCCATCGCCCTTTAGTGAACCCACTTTCAATCAAGAACCGAGAGAGTGTATCATACCAAAGCTCATGAACTGTTTGTGCCATAAAGAGCTTTTTCTTAAACGATACACTTGGTTGCCCTTTTTTCAAAGCCCGGAGGTTGTTCGACATAAACTTCCTCTGCTTAGTACCCGCTTTAAGAAAGCACTCTTTACGTCCATCTGATACACAGTGAACCCTCTGTGGGAAGCATATGCCAGAAATAGCCGAATGGCTTCAAGGCGAGCGACTGGTGCAAAGGTCTCATCGTAATCAATTCCTTCTGATTGTGAATACCCCTTAGCAACAAGTCTTGCCTTATTTCCGTGTGATAACATTTTTCTCATCTCTCTTGTTCTTGAAGATCCATTTCGTGCCAATTACGCCTTGATGACCTCGGGTTCGTCTACTAGTTCCCATACTTCATTTCTCTCGAACTGCTCCACTCCTCCGCATATGGCTAGAATCCAGTTTGCGTCTTGTAATGCTTCCTCTATTGTAGTTGGTTCCTTCATAGACAGATAACAGCAATACATGGCACTTTCACCAATCTGATGTCTAGTTTTAATTTTATCAGACGGGTCTCCGACATCGATCGGTTGGATGACCGGTTATCCGTGTCCTTCGCTCGATTTGCATCGGTTTTGAGAACATCGTCCGTTTCGATAAAATCTTATTACTAGCGATTGGGAGTGGTCTGGTTATGGTCCACTTGATAAGAACAAGTCTCGGTGATGTTGGACTCATCATGTGTCGATGTCTGTTCGTGAGAACTTCAGTTCCCCTAACCGGATGGTTCGATTCTTTATCGCTCCTCACCGAATCGACTTTTTTTCATCGACAGTTGTTCGTACCTTAGATCTGATTGATCCGGTGAATCACCTAGATCTGGAATGTAAATTGATCTGATTTAAATTCTTTTTCCTTGATCGTTAAATGATCCATTTTCTCAATATCGTGTTACGTAGATCGGTACTTCTTGTTCGAGGCGATTTTCTCTTGATCGTAAGATGCTTCATCAAAGGTTACATGGGGTGTTTCTTCCACAATTAGGGTTCGTTTGTTGTAGACCCCGAAAGCTTTGCTAGATGAGGAATACCCTAGAAATATACCCTCATCGGACTTGGCCTCAAAGGTCTTCAACCCGACTTTTCCCATTATTGTGTATGAAACACTTGCACCTCAAAAACATGGAAGTAAGAAACACGAGGTTTTCTCCCTTCCATAGTTCATAGGGTGTTTTGTAGTGAGCCTTAGTCGGAGACATCTGCTCGCGTATGGCATGCAAAGTTGATTATTCGCCTAAAAAATGGTTTGGTATCGCATGTTCACTAACATTGTTCGAAAGCAAACTTCTTTGAGAGTTCTGTTCCTCCGCTCAAATACTCCATTCTCAAGGCGTCCCTCGCAAATGATGTTTCATCTCAGATACCAAACTTAGAGCACAAATCAAGAATAAAAGAGTTCGAAATTTCAGACCTTTATCTCGATCCGATTTTTACTACTGTGACACCCTTCTCATTTTGTAATCTTCTTAGCGTTTCGGTATCTTGGTTGTCGCCTCATTCTTCTTATGTAAGAATATAACCCGTAAACTTGGAATAGTCATCCACGATTACGAGTGTATTTCAAGTCCGTTGAGATCGACCGTATAACGGTCCAAACAGATCCATATGAAGCAAATTGCGAAGATCTGCTTTGGATCTTTGGTCCGGAAATTCCTTTGAATGAAGCTTTGACTGTTTTTCCTTCCGACATGCAAAGACATGTCCGATCCTTTGAGAACACTTCATTCGAAGTCCTTCCACTAGAGACATCCTAGCTATCTTATTAAGAGTTTTAAAGTTCGATGGCTCATTCTTTTGTGCCGAGCCAACCGCTACTTTTGGAACTCTTAACAATCGAGCACGCATTTCTTGGACAACCTGCTCCAATCACCGTAGATCGTCCCTTTTCTTGAACCATTAGCAAAATCATTGAGTGACTCGATTCTTGATAGTGCATTGAGCGATCGAGAACTCAACACCGAATCCGTTGTCGCAGAAATTGTGAAACCGATAATAGGTTGTGCTTCGGACCTTCGACATACGAGACTCCGCCATTTGTACATCATCATTCTCTAAGGTTCCTACCCTTTGGTATAACCAAAGTTATCATCACCGAAGAGTACACGCGGGCCTTTCGTTCTATGTAGGAACCGAGGAGATGTTTGCTTCGGTCATGTGCCTTGAGCATCCACTATCGATGTACCGAATAGTTGCTTGCACACCTCCTTTGTTGGCGGACCCACGCGAACACCAATCGGATCGGGTTTTAGGTACCCCTTTCGGATTGGGTCTGAGGGTTAGGTTTGGATTTGGGGATCCATACAAACAGAGCACTTCTATTGTGATCGGTCGGTCGAAGGCTGATTTGTCTCCCATACTGTCAACATAATCATACTTATCCTTATATGCTTTCGATTTGTATGATTACTTGTGTGAACCTTGGATGACTTAGAAGACTTATGATTTAACTTTTCGGTTTGTCTTCTTTTTTATCGATTGGTTCAAAAAGTGACCCTAAATTTACGACTATAGGGGTAGGTACGATTGCTACCATCAAAAGATTCATATCCTTTTCGCATAGATGGTTTTCGCGGTTTACGAAGCATGCTTATTAGCGGTGACCTTGACCGGTCTCGATTAGACTTCCCTTTTTGTAGGTTGTCTTTTTCGATTCTCGATCTGTTGATCGGTTGAGGTCTCTTCGAAAAACCGGTTCTTCCGTTGATTCCTCGGTGATGCTTTACCGGTTGGGGTCCATTTACGTTTCTTTACGTTTGGGCACTTTTACTTCGCCAACTGGTCTCTTACCCCTATTAGATCTGAGTTTAGCTTTTTGGTGTATCTTTTTTTCAAATTAGATGCGATTACACCTTTCTCGAGATGAATCGATCGGGGCTTTTGAGGATGTGGAGGGTTTCTCATAGCCAAGTCCTCCTTATCAATCTTTACTCGAAAATAGGCGTTCATGTCTTGAACGGTTTTAGATGATTTTGAAAAAACCTCTATTTTCTTCGCAGATTATCCTCGGAGGATTTCGGACTTTCATGCATTCTAATAGCTCATCGAATTTTGCTTGCAAGATTTTGAAGTCATCGACTTCTTTGTCTGTTAATGCCATCGATCTTTGATCTGCTTTTCTGATCGAAAGCTTTAACTTCGAGAATTTTAAATTCCTCGATTACCTTCCGAAAGCGGTTTTAATTTGATCTAAGTTCGAGGCTTTTTCGAGATCATTTTCTTGACAAAGTGATTATTTACGTCCTCGACTTATCATTCTCGAAACTTCCACAATAGCATAAGTTTCTCTTTTGCATTGGAGAGATCTTCAAGCAATTGCTCTCGAGTAGAGTCAAGAACAGTCAATCTCCCCAAAGAAAAGCTAATGATAGCGGTGTAGAAGCGAACGTTCGGGTTTGGAGGTTACCTCGGTTTGGTCCTCCACAGCCATCCCCTGGCGGAAGTTCATCATCGTCCGACGAGAATATCGGATCTTCATTTTCATAGAAGTCAATCAAGACTTCTTGTCGGTGAAGTCTTCTCTGAGGAGTATCCGGAGTCCTCGGGCGCGATTAGGAATCGTCAATTCTGACGTATCGGCAACCATGGCTCTCCCTGTCTCTATAAGCGTTGCTCTCTTTTTGTTCCTCTTTTCTTCCCTCTCTCTCGGCGTCCAGTCCAGGCGGTCTGTCTATATAGTGACTGCTTCTCCTGATTGAAACACGCTCCTTGATCCATCCACCGTCCTTTCCTTCCGGGTGAATCACTCCGTCAGTATGACCTATCGGGTGATTTCCCTTTACGATAGTAGTCCGAGTTTCTTCTATCCGATTGGTTATCTCTTCCTTCCTTCGTCGACTATCTCTTTCCCTTTCATCTCGGTGATCCCTCCGATCATCGATCGGTTCTTTCTGGAGATCTATTATGCGATCTCCTATCTCGCCCCTCGGCTATGTTGATAGTCCTTATAAAATCTTCGATACTTACCAAGTTGTATGTCCGACTTCTCAAGCTTCCCGGTAAGCAAAGCGTCTGCTCGGGCTGACTTAATATATTTCCAATGGGTTCATTGGCCTTTGTTCTCGCTCTTGGTTGCCTTGAAAGCAATCGATTTTGAAGTCGAGGTTTCAAAGGGACCTCGTCTTCATCGACTTTGACCTCTTTCAATCAGTCGAACTCGTGAGCTTTAAGACTCAAGAACAAGCTACTAGGTTTCATTCTTGAAATGTCCCGGCAATCTTTGATTCTGCGACCTTCATGTCCCACTTCTTGGTGAGAGACCTTAGGATCTTATAGTTGATATCTTTATCGGACATCTCTACCAAGTTCTCGAAGCTTGTTTATAGACATTGTAATTCTTCCATCGAGTTCGTTGATGGTTTTCGTTGGGCAAGATCTTGATTTCTCGAACTTCACCGGTTCGGCTTGAAGATGGCTGTCTTTTTATCTATTCATTTCCCTCGCCAGATCTCGGCCCGAGTATCCCACATTGCTTTCGCAGATTTTTGAGATACTTAATCTTTTCTTTGGTGACCTTATCCATTGTCTTCATGATGATATGTCTTGCAATGGTGTCCAGAGTATGCGCTTTTCTTTCTTCTGTCCCATCGTTTTGGGCTTTTTTTACAAAGACTTCCGTGGGAAAATCCGGATCTCCTCCGATTGCAGGATTGTCGTAGTAAATGATGATGGGTCCTCTCGATGACTTCCATCATTCCGCCAATGATCGAGCCTAGATGGTTGGACATATATATGGCCCAATCGCATACTCATCAATTGAGAACTTCGCGATCATGATACATACCGGACGTGTTATCCATCTTTGAGTGATTTTGGAAAATGAATGAGTTTTTAAAAAACGGTTTTTCAAGATCGATTCGATTGACCACAATGACACGAGTCGATTGGTCGGAAGAACCAACCGCCTCTGATACCACTTGTAGGTTCCGAACGGGTTATGTGAGGGTAGAAGTCTAGAGGGAGGGGTGAATAGACTTAAAAACTTTTCGTCTGGACGGTGTGAGAGCAGATAAATTGATCAGAGTCGAAAGTGAATCGGTTTATTCTCGATAACCAACTTATTGAATGCCCAAAAACAGATCGATTCGTAACTATCGATTAACCGATGTGTCGCGAAGCTTTAAGTTTTACCCGTGAAAAACCAAATTTGTATAAATCGATTCCAAGTTTTATTTTTTAATCGGATGACGAAATATCGGTCCGATCGATCGTAAGCTTGGTGCTATCTCGATCTTAACTTAGAATATGTATCTTGCTTTTAAGATTGTGCGATGTGAGAGCGATTAATCAAAGCAAGAAAGGCACAATAAGATTTATAGTGGTTCGACAAACCAGGGTCCCCACGTCCCACTCTTCCCTTTCACAAGGGGGCACCAACTTAACCAACTTAACCGACTTAACCGACCGGACTTAGTTTAGTGTGTTAGTCCAACACAAGACACCAACAGATGTTTTAAGAGTTCTCACTCAACCGATCCTTAAATCAATCTTAGAAACCCTAGATCGAATCTTGCTAAACAACTTATCCTAACTTGGGGTTTGGGTAAGATTGTTGAGGTTCCAACTATGAAATCTTTCCTTATGCATACATGTTCGACGATAGCTAGATGAAAAGATTTCTTGCTAAGAACTTATGGGATGAACACAATATAAAATAAGCTTGTTGTTGTGTTCTTCGTATGAAATCGACTATTGTTTGAGCTTCTTGATTATTTTGTTTGTCCAAGCATTTCCGTGTTTCACTCAAGTGTGATCCCATATTTATAGACCTTGAGATCAAAGAGCCGCTTGGAGAGCAATTTGAATCTCGTGCTATTTTAGGTAGACTTGCAGGCTTGATGTGACGTCTTGAGAACGGCATGGCCGTGAAGCGTGAATGTGTATTTTATAGTCGTTTGAGAGAGCAACATCGAATCCCGCGAGTATCAGCTCTGTTCATACGTGTTTCTTCCTTATTGGATGGAAGACTTGCTTTGCAGTGTTGTTCCTCCAACTAAGGTTGGTATTCTTCTTGTTTAGATCGCAGACGTATGATAAGATGAAACATCAGTTTTCATCTTATGAAATGACTTTAATCGATCTGAATCGATCGATCTACTGATAGAGTCTTCGGCGCTGCTGACTTAGCTTCAACCGGGCCGACTCTACCGATGTAGGTCTTCCGGTCTTATCTTCCGAAGTCATCCGATCTTCTAGTATTCGAGGTTTGAGCTTCATGACTTCCGCTGAGTTATCTAACTAGATCAGTTCGATCTGATCTTCCGTTCTGGTTTAGCATTCTGCCCTGTCGGATATCAGCTTTCTTTTGATTCTTCAGATCTGACCTATACATATTGAGTTCCCCCTCAATATGTGACCTATCTATTACATCAGTTTTTCTATACAATCATTATCAACTGGTCTCCTATAGCAGTAATGTAAACATCGGTCACCAAATGTGTCCGACCGGGTCCTATTACATGTGTTTTTGGAACTTTCATCAAAACTATAAATTTCCCAACAAAGCACTTCCCCTTAGCTGTCTTGCTCACTGCTCCACCCTTCTTCACCTCTTCTTTGCCATTGGCAACACTTGAGTTCACTTGCTTGTGGCTTTTGTCCTTTTTCTTGTTCTTACCACGAATTGGCCTAGAAGAAGAAGAGGGTCCATTTGCCACCAAGGCTTGGCTCTTTTGCCCCAATATCGCCTCCGCCGAGACTAAAGCTTGCAATAGATCAGGCATCGAGAACTTCTGATTATTCACCTGGTAGTTCAGCCTGAACTGTTCAAAACTTTTCGCCAGAGAGTGGAGCACAAAATCGATTTGGGTCTCGATGTCGTATTTAGCGCCAAGTACCTCGAGTTTGTTAAGGTGAGCCATCATCTGGAGAACGTGCTCCCTTACGGGCGTTCCCTCCACCATTTTCATAGAGAGCAAGTCCCTCATGGTGATTTGACGAGCCACACGGTTCTGATGTTGAAATATTGCTTTAAGACTAGTCATGATGTCTGCAGCGGTCTCAACATTCTGGTGTTGGTGTTGCAACACATCTGACATAGAAGCCAAGATGGTACACTTTGCCATTTCGTTGGAACACTCCCAGTCAACATACTCTTTCTTAACCGGTTTAGTTGACTCATCTTTTGGCTTTTCTGGTTTAGATGTAGTGAGAACCCAGTTATGGCTTTGTGCAGTGAGGACAATAGTAAGTTTACGATTCCAATCAATGAAGTTTTCACCAGTAAGCAAATTGTTTTTAAGTATATTGAACAGTGGATTAAAAGGTTGCGACATGATGAACTGAAATAAATAATAATATGCATAAGCACAAATATATCACAAAGTTTGATCACATATTTCATATTAAAATCTCAAAAAATATGAACATGCATCAGCCAACATCTCAAAACAGTTTAAATAAGCCACGTGGGGTGGGTCATTATTTAAACACATTCAACCAGGTTATAAACAAGAATAGTTATACACCTTTAATATCCAGATTAATAGTTGGCTCCCACTTGACCAATATAAAATTGACAGGGACTTCGGGGAAGTATATGCATATCAATTTTATACCTAAGTAATAACCATGATTAAATACAGAATTATTATTTCGCTTTGAACGAGCCTCATGGGGAGGGTCATCGTCGCCACTAGTAATAATCCACAATCATCTATTTGGAATTCTATCATGTGAAAGCTAACTTTTGACCGTCCCGTGGGGGGAATTTCTCCAAAAGAATTCACAAATAAATAAATCATGGAGGTCAAAATTAATTTAATTTTATTATCCGGAATAAAATTGTCAATTAATTATTTAAACATACTTAGTAATTTTTGAAGGTGATATTTTTCATTGGGCAATTCTCATGCAAACACATTTAAACAAATTAAATAAAACACAAGAAATCACAATAATAAATCAAGCAAAGTGGAAAAATAAACATATTGGGCACAACTATCCAATTGTCATGGTTTGATTTTTCTTGGCTTGATTTTGAAGAAACGCCGTCTTGAATTTCTCCCACTCGATCGTCTCGAAAAGAACTCCGTCTCGAAACGCCACGCCAAGTAGCTCGCAGCCGGGATGCACGCCCTCATCCGGCCGGCCCCTTGGCGAAAGTCGTTCGGCGACCTCAAAGACCTCGGCGAGCACCTCCTCTTGCGCGCCCTAGCGTCGCGCCGGTGCGTATGGCGACGTCTGCATCGCGTGCGTGCCTCCCTTGGCACGTTTCGCACGATGCACGTCATCCGCGTACGGTTCTGGATCTATCCTTTAATTCTTCGTCTCCGCCTCCATTTTCGATCCGGTTACAATTTATTTACAAAAAATAAATAAATCTAGATCTAGACTAGTCTATTACATTGATCAAATCAAACAAATCCTAATCTACTCGTGGATTTTCTCATTTAGGCAAAAAACTAATTCGAAGCGAATCAATTAAAAACCACAATTTATATGAATGCATAAATAAACACATTAAATTCCATGACAATTGGATACCTGCAAAAAAGATCTAGCAATTCTACTATCCAATTTCAAATTTAATGAAAACGAATTAAATTACAATCTAAAATTTAGAGCCCGAAACCGAGGCTCTGATACCAGTTGTTGGGGAATTAATTGCACGGATCTATTCGGGATAAATATTTAAATACAAATTTAATTCTGATAATTATTACTAACATGAATTAATCCTATATTAATTCAAATAATAATTCAACAACAAATCATGCATATAATCAGTTCACGTAAATCCTACGCATGTGGAATTTCTACGAGTTTACGTGAACGTACCTCTTGGAGCGGCAATGGTCTTGTTGATTAGACACACCAAAAAAAAACCTTCCCAAGTAATCCCTTAATCCTTGCTTGACAATCCGGTGGTAGGATGCTCGCAAACAATTAACAAAAGGAAAATAAACTTTGTTGCATCACCTTTGTGGATTTACTAATTTTTTCAGCACATGGAATTGTACTTGGGAATGAAACATTCATCCCCTATTTATAGAGGGTGGTGGTCGAAATTTCATGTGGAATAGGGAGGAAAAATATTTTCTTGATCTCCAAGAAATCTTGAATATATCTCATATATTCTTTTCTTCATAATTAAAATATTCCACAAATTCTCACTCTCTTATTTGTTATGGAATATTTCGAAATATTAGGGATCAAGATTCCAAGATTTGGATCTTCTTGAATTTATGAGATATTCTTGTATTTCAAGAAATACATAT
The DNA here is from genome assembly GCA_037126765.1 of Stenogyne calaminthoides. NCBI lineage: Eukaryota > Viridiplantae > Streptophyta > Magnoliopsida > Lamiales > Lamiaceae > Stenogyne > Stenogyne calaminthoides. Next base: position 37,560,927 of record JBBCBC010000007.1, on the reverse strand, counting down.
CTTTCATAATATCTTTTCAAGAAAATCAAGAAAATCTTTCTTGCCCTTTATATTTCAAAATTTTCGAAATTTCTCTATGAATGACCAAGTGGGAGATTTCTTGAATTTAATGAGATAATCTTGTATTCCAAGAATACATATCTTCATTCCATAACAAAATTCAAAGAAAATCTTTCTCCCCTTTTAATCCATAATTTTCGAAAAAAATAGGAAAAATATGCAACAAGATTTATTTTATTTTTAAACACCTTTTTCAGTTATTGGACTTTATGTTGGGCTACTTAGGGGGCCTTTAGAAGAATTAAGGTTGGACCTTCCAATGGATCTTGAATTATCAATATTGAGCCACAATATTATTCAAACCCATAAATATTAATTAATCCCACTACATAATTAATATTGGACTATCCATCTTAACCCATATTACAGTCAATATGGCTCCCGGTTATTATTTCCCATGTTTAATATTATCTTGCCCATTAATTAATTCAAGCCACTGAAATAGCTTTCCATTAATTAATATCGTTTGTCCTTGGTTAAGGAACGGTTCAACATTATTATCCATACCGGAAACTAGTTCCACTTGCAAGATTTGGTATGATAAAGCTTATGAACCTCCCAAGGGGGCAAATTGAACAAGCGTACTTGCACACGATTCTCCGTATTAAATCTTAGCAATCGCATGTGACCAATAATATTGCCCAAGATAAAAGGTATTGAATCTCGTTGATTCTCTACCCGTGATAAGTCAAAGCAATAATTACCAACCACACGTGATCCTATTTAAGGGACGAAGATTAAGAAATAACGAACCACTGAGGTCTAATTCTTCCTTGTTCAGTTCTGAAGAATTTGTCCTCCTGTAGGTCATATTCAGTGCATCAGTCATGCACTAGTGTAATCTCTTGGTCAAGACAAGCCAATCTGAGCCTTACACTTCAACCTTTCACGATGGATTGTTCATTTCCATCTAAGTCGTGAATGGTGTACTTTTGGTTACAAGGGACTGTTAATTCAATCTTCTGTGATCTGGTATCACTAAATTAACTACAATGTAACACGTACTATTTATTGAACAGTTATGCAGTAAATATATGTAACATTCGATGATATTTAAAACATCAGTGATAAACAATTTATTTAAGTAAATAAGTCCGAAATTTAGTTTTGATTATACAAAGTAAAAGCATACTTTCCAGTATAATCCCAACACTATGACCTTGCTACTCATTGCCTTGGAATTCATTCATGTGAAAGCTAACTTTTGACCGTCCCGTGGGGGGAATTTCTCCAAAAGAATTCACAATGAAATAAATCATGGAGGTCAAAATTAATTCAATTTTATTATCCGGAATAAAATTGTCAATTAATTATTTAAACATACTTAGTAATTTTTGATGGTGAGATTTTTCATTGGGTAACTCTCATGCAAACACATTTAAACAAATTAAATAAAGCATAGGATAACACAATAATAAATCAAGCAAAGCGGAAAAATAAACATATTGGGCACAAATTATCCAATTGTCATAGTTTGATTTTTCTTGACTTGATTTTGAAGAAACATCGTTTTGAATTTCTCCCACTCGATCGTCTCGAAAAGAACTCCGTCTCGAAACGCCACGCCAAGTAGCTCGCAATGGATGCACGCCCGCGATCCGCCGCCCTTGCCGAAGCGACTTGCGCCCGTCGCGCTTAACGCAATGTCGCCCGGTCTGCCGCTTCGGCGACCTCGGCGGCGTCGCCAGCGTCGGCCTCGGCGGCGTCGTCGTACTCCCTGCAGCATCCTCGCCGCGCTTCGCCCAGCCTCATACCTGCCCAGCGGAACTTCAGCGGCGCCTTGCGTCCCTCGCGCTTCGCCTCATCCCGCCATGATCCGGCTTCTCGCGGTGCAGCGTCTTATCACCACTCCCCGCCCGTCTGGCGGCTTTGATCTCATGGCTCGACCCTCGGCCTCGCCCGTGCCCGTCACGTACTGCTGGCGTCCGCGTCCGCAGCGTGCCATCCCCAGCACGTTTTGTTCGGCACAGCGCCGCCTACGCCCGTTTCTGGATTTTATCCTTTAATTCTTCGTCTCCAGTATAAGTTTTAGATCCGGTTACAATTTATTTACAAAAAATAAATAAACCTAGATCTAAACTAATCTGTTACATTGATCGAATCAAATAAATCCTAATCTACTCGTGGATTTTCTCACGAGGCAAAACGAATCCTAACTAATCAATTAAAAACCACAATTTATATGCATGCATAAATAAACACATTAAATTCCATGACAATTGGATACCGCAAAAAAAAGATCTAGCAATTCTACTATCCAATTTCAAATTTAATGACAACGAATTAAATTACAATTTAAAATTGAGTCTAAACCGTGGCTCTGATACCAGTTGTTGGGGAATAAGTTGCACAAATCTATTCGGGATGAATATTTAAATACAAATTTAATTCTTATAATTATTACTAGCATGAATTAATCCTATATTAATTCAAATAATAATCCAACAACAAATCATGCATATAATCAATTCACGTAAAACCTACGCATGCGGAAATTCTACGAGTTTACGTGAACATACCTCTTGGGACGGCAATGGTCTTATTGATTAGACTCACCAAAAGAACTTTCCAAGTATTCCCTTAATCCTTGCTAGACTATCCGGTGGTAGGACGCTTGCGAACAATTAACAAAAGGAAAATAAAATTTGTTGCACCACCTTTGTGGATTTACTAATTTTTCCAGCACATGGAATTGTACTTGGAAATGAAAGAATCATCCCCTGTTTATAGAGTAGAGGTGGTCGAAATTTTGGGGCAAAAACAATGTGGGAAAATCTTTTCTTGATCTCCAAGAAATCTTGAATATATCTCCTATATTCTTTTTTCCATAATTATAATATTCCACAAAATCCCACCTACTCTTTGTTAAGGATTATTTTTGAAAATTATAGGGAAAGAATCCAAGATTTGGATCTTCTTGAATTTATGAGATATTCTTGTATTTCAAGAAATACATATCTTCCATAATATATTTTCAAGAAAATCAAGAAAATATTTCTTTCCCTTAATTATCAAAAATTTCGAAATTTTCTCTATGGATAACCAAGTGGGAGATTTCTTGAATTTAATGAGATAATCTTGTATTCCAAGAATACATATCTTCATTCCATAACAAAATTCAAAGAAAATCTTTCTCCCCTTTTATCCATAAATTTCAATTTCATTGGAAAAATAAGGCAACAATATTTATTTTATTTTAAACACCTTTTTTTTTTTTTTTGTTATTGGACTATATGTTGGGCTACTTAGGGGGCCTTTAGGAGAATTAAGATTGGACCTTCCAATGGATCTTTAATTATCAATATTGAGCCACAATATTATTCAAGCCCATAAATATTAATTAATCCCACTACATAATTAATATTGCACTATCCATCTTAACCCATATTACAGTCAATATGGCTCCCGGTTATTATTTCCAAAGTGTTTAAGATTATCTAGCCCATTAATTAATTCAAGCCACTGAAATAGCTTTCCGTTAATTAATATCTTTTGTCCTTGGTTAAGGAACGGTTCAACATTATAATCCATACTGGAAACTAGTTCCACTTGCAAGATTTGGTATGATAAAACTTATGAACCTCCCAAGGGGCAAATCGAACAAAGCGTGCTTGCACACGATTCTCCTCAGTATTAAATCTTAGCAATCACATGTGACCAATAATATTGCCCAAGATAAAAAATATTGAATCTCGTTGATTCTCTACCCATGATAAGTCAAAGCAATAGTTACCAATCACACGTGATCCTATTTAAGGAGCGAAAATTAAGAAATAACGAACCACTGAGGTCTAATTCTTCCTTGTTCGATTCAAGAATTTGTCCTCCTCAGAGGTCCTATTCAAAGGCATCGATCATGTACTAGTGTAATCTCTTGGTCAAGACAGTTCAATCCGAGCCTTACACTTCAACCTTTCACGATGGATTGTTCATTTCCATCTAGGTCGTGAATGGTGTACTTTTAGTTACAAGAGACTGTTAATTTAATCTTCTGTGATCTGGTATCACTAAATTAACTACAATGTAACATGTACGATTTATTGAACAGTTATGCAGTAAATATATGTAACATTCGATGATATTTAAAGCATCAGTGATAAACAATTTATTTCAAGAAATAAGTCCGAATTCAGTTTTGATTATACAAAGTAAAAAACATATTTTCCAAGATAATCCCAACACGCAGAGAGGTGGCGTCTTGGATCTTGCGGGCGCGGCGGGCGGCACGCGAGGGGGTTCAAGATGGGCGGGCGCCAGGAAATACCATGGGGCGAAGGCCGCATGCGAACGCCGCCGAGATCCGCCGAGGGTCGCCGAAACGGCGCATCACCGCTCGACGGCGGCCGGCGCCTTCGGCTACAAGACGGATGCCACTCGACACGGCCGGGGGAGTGCTAGGCGGGCACTTCGACCCGCGAGCTGGTCGATGATGTGGCTTGACAAAGCGTTTTTTTTAAGACGGTCAAGTGGGAGCTTTTTGAGACGAACGATGAAGGCTATGAAGACGATTTTTCAAGATCAAGACATGACAAAAATTAACCATGACAATTGGATATATGTGCCCAATATGTTTAATTTTTTGTTTTGATGTTATGCATTATTTTATGCTTATTTAAATTGTGTTTAAATTTGCGATGCATGAGAAAACGTTTTGAAAAATCTCACTTTCGAAAATTACTAAGTATGCTTAAATAATTAATTGACAATTTTATGGATAATAAAATTGAATTAATTTTGACCTCCATGATTTATTTATTTGTGATTTTTTTTTTTTGAAATTCCCCCCCTGACCGGTCAAAAGATAGCTTTTCACATGAATAAATTCCGGATGGATGATTGTGGATTATTGCTAGTGGCGACAATGACACTCCCCACGAGACTCGCTTCAAAAGCGAAATAATAATTACAGATTTAATCATGGTTATTACTTAGGTATAAAATTGATATGCATATATACTTCCCAAGTCCCTCGTCAATTTTATATTGGTCAAGTGGGAGCCAACTATTAATCTAGTTATTAAAGGTTTGTAAATCGTTTTTGTTTGTAACTCGCTTGAATGTGTTTAAATAATGACTCACCCCATGTGGCTTATTTAAACTGCTTTTTTGAGATGTTATCGATGCATGTTCATATTTTTTTTTTGAGATTTTAATATGAAACATGTGATCGAATTTTGTGATATATTTGTGCTTATGCATATTATTATTTATTTCAATTCATCATGTCGCAACCTTTTAATCCACTGTTATATAAACTCAAAGAACACCAATTAACTGGTGACAACTATGTTGTTTGGAAACGAAATATGAGTTTTGTCTTACCTGGACAAGAACATCATTGGGTTCTTGATGTACCCAAGCCCCGTATGCCTACTGATGGATCAGCTAATGCGGAAAGACACTTGTATAATATTTGGGAGCAGGCCAATGAACCCATGAAACGTGTAATCTTGACTTCACTGTCTGATGATTTGAGACACATTCATGAAGGTGTTGAGTCTGCTGCAGAAATTATGCAAAGTCTTGAAGAAATGTTTTTAACAAAAGACCGTATGATCAATCAATTTAAAAATGACGACGTGGCCAGGCTAAAGATGGCTGAGGGAACACCCGTAAGGGAGCATGTTCTCAGAATAAAACGCCATTTTGAAAAACTGGCTTATCTCGGTACTAAGTATTGTGATGAGACTCAAATCAAATTTCTTTTGCTAACTCTTCCAAGGTGCTTCGATGGGTTTTACTGTAGTTTTGTGATGAGTGGTCACATGTTTACTATGGACATTCTACAAGAAGCCTTGGAGAAAATAGAGAAGCATTTAGGAAAGAAAGACGAAGCATTGGTGACCAAAAGTCTTTTCTCAAGGTCTAGGCCAATGGAAGGCAAGACTCAAGAAAAGGAAAGTGGTCAGATCCAAAGCAAACTCATCACTAAGAAAAGTAAGAGAAAGACAGCTAGCTGAATGAGTGTCAAGAAAGTACCAAAAGGAAAATGTTTTAACTGCGGTGAAAAGGGACATTGGAGGGCAGCCTGTTCCAAACCCAGAAGGGATGGAAAGAAGGGTAATTCTCACGCACTAGTTGTTGAAACTAGCTTAGCGGCGTATGCCTCCCATTTATGAGTGGTGGATACAGGATCCACTGATCATGTTTGTTTCAGTTTACAGGGGTTCAAGCGGACCCGGCAACTTAGTGGGAGTGAGATCCTCATCACACTGGGCGATGCTATGAGAGTGGCAGCTGAAGCAGTGGGAGAAGTGCACCTGTCTTTTGAAGACAGAGTTTTAATTTTAAGAGATGTTCTTTACGTTCCGAATCTTAGAAAGAATTTAATTTCGGTTTCTAAACTTTACCTTGATGAATATTCGGTTACTTTTGATAAAGTTGTTACCATCTTCTATGGAATCTAAGATTGAGACATATTAATCCAAAGAGGATCCAAAGGTTGGTAGAAGACTTTTCACTGGAGTCTCTCCAAGTTGAACCAATTCCAACCTGCTAATCATGTTTGGAGGGTAAAATGACCAAGAGGGCATTCGGAGCCAAGGGGAATAGAGCCAAAGAAGTGTTAGAAATCGTTCACACAGACGTATGTGGTCCAATGTCAACCAAAGCAAGAGGAGGTTATGAGTATTTCGTCACTTTTATTGATGACTACTCAAGGTACGGTTATATTTTCCTTATGAAGCATAAATCTGATACCTTTGAGAAATTCAAAGAATTTAAGGCTCAAGCAGAGAATCATAGGGAAAAACGTATCAAGTCTCTACGATTCGATCGTGGAGGCGAGTACCTCAGCGATGAGTTTTTGAACTACTTGTCAGATGAAGGGATTGTATCCCAGCTAACTGCACCCGGAACCCCTCAACAAAACGGGGTTGCAGAGCGAAGAAACATAACTCTTTTGGAAATGGTTAGATCAATGATGAGTTATGCGGATCTTCCCAAGTCATTCTGGGGTCATGCCTTGGAAACAGCGGCTTATATTCTGAACTTGGTGTCATCCAAATCGGTTCCCAAAACTCCCAAAGAATTGTGGACCGGGCGCAAGCCCAGTCTGAGACACATGAGAATTTGGGGGTGTCCGGCCTACGTGTTGGACAAGGAAGCTCAAAAATTGGATCATCGATCAGAATTAAGGTTGTTTATAGGATACCCCGAGGGAACAAAAGGGTGTATGTTCTATGGTCCTGAAGATCAAAAGGTGGTAATAAGCACCCACTTTAGATTTTTTGAAGAAGACTATATGAACGTAAGAAGACCTAGAAGTGAGATTACCTTAAATGAGCTAAGGGGGCTAACCTCATTGCCAACTGTACAAGATGACATACCAAACGACACACTTTCACAACCGGAACCTCGTCGTAGTGGGAGAGTTGTAAGACAGCCTGAGAGATTCATGGGGATAGGAGAGTCCTCGGACTTAATTCCCGGACAAGACGAATCAAACCCACAGACATATGATGAGGCAATCCAAGACAAGGATGCGGTTTCTTGGCAAAAAGCAATGAAAGCCGAAATGGATTCTATGGATCATAACAGAGTGTGGGAGCTAGTCAAACCACTTATTGGGGTCAAACCCATTGGTTACAAGTGGGTATACAAGAGAAAAAGAGGACCGGACGGGAAGGTGGAAACCTTCAAGGCAAGACTTGTGGCGAAAGGTTATACTCAGAAAGAAGGGATAGACTATGAGGAAACTTTTTCATCTGTAGCAATGCTCAAGTCCATCCGAATTCTCTTGTCGATTGCTGTGCATCTCGATTTTGAAATCTGGCAAATGGATGTCAAGACAGCTTTCCTTAACGGAAGTCTTGATGAAGAAATTTATATGGAACAACCCCAAGGCTTCATTGAAAAGGGCCAAGAACACCTAGTTTGTAAGCTCATGAAGTCCATTTACGGACTCAAACAAGCATCCAGAGCTTGGAACCAATGTTTTGATCATGTTATAAAGTCTTATGGGTTTGATCAAAATGAGTTCGAAAGTTGTGTGTACAAAAAGCGTGTCGGAACTGCATTGGTATTCTTAGTACTATGCGTAGATGACATTCTGCTCATCGGGAACGATGTAAAGGTGTTATCAAACGTAAGGGCATGGCTTTCAAAACGGTTTGATATGAAGGACTTAGGGGAAGCCGGGCACATCCTTGGGATCAAGATCACTCGAGATCGCAAGAAAAGGATGATAGGCTTATCGCAAGCTTCATACATAGACACTGTCTTTAAACGATTCAGCATGCAGGATTCCAAGAAAGGCTTCGTACCTTTCAGGCATGGAATCCATCTATCCAAGGAAATGTGCCCTAAGACACAAAAGAAGATAGATGACATGAAAGGCATTCCTTATGCTTCGGCTGTCGGAAGTCTTATGTATGCAATGTTGTGCACGAGACCGGATATCTGCTTTGCCGTTGGCATGGTGGCAAGATATCAAAGTAACCCGGAGAAAGAACATTGGACGGCAGTTAAAAACATTCTGATATAATTGGTCACATGCGATTGCTAAGATTTAATACGGAGAATCGTGTGCAAGTACGCTTGTTCAATTTGCCCCCTTGGGAGGTTCATAAGTTTTATCATATCAAATCTTGCAAGTGGAACTAGTTTCCGGTATGGATAATAATGTTGAATCGTTCCTTAACCAAGGACAAAAGATATTAATTAATGGAAAGCTATTTCCGTGGCTTGAATTAATTAATGGGCTAGATAATCTTAAACACGGGAAATAATAACCGGGAGCCATATTGACTGTAATATGGGTTAAGATGGATAGTTCAATATTAATTATGTAGTGGGATTAATTAATATTTATGGGCTTGAATAATATTGTGGCTCAATATTGATAATTCAAGATCCATTGGAAGGGCCAATCTTAATTCTCCTAAAGGCTCCTCAAGTAGCCCAACATAAAGTCCAATAACTGAAAAAGGTATTTAAAAATAAAATAAATTTTGTTGCTATTTTTCCTCATTAATTTCAAAAAATATAAATAAAAGGGGAGAAAGATTTTCTTTAAATTTTGTTATGGAATGAAGATATGTATTATTGAAATACAAGATTATCTCATTAAATTCAAGAAATCTCCCACTTGGTTATTTATATGTAAATTTCGAAAATTTTGAAAGAATAAGGGAAAGAAAGATTTTCTTGATTTTCTTGAAAAGATATTATGGAAGATATGTATTCTTGTAATACAGGTATATCTCATAAATTCAAGAAGATCCAAATCTTGGAATCTTTATCCTTGTTTTTCGAAAATAACCATAACAAGAGAATGTGGGATTTTTATGGAATATTTTAATTATGGAGAAAAGAATATAGGAGATATATTCAAGATTTCTTGGAGATCAAGTAAAGATTTTTTCCTCCTTATTCCATGTTGAAAAATCGGCCACCACCTCATTATAAATAGGGGATGATTTCTTCATCCCAAGTACAATTCCATGTGCTGAAAAAATTAGTAAATCCACAAAGGTGGTGCAACAAATTTTTTTATTTTCCCTTTTGTTAATTGTTCGCGAGCTTCCTTCCACCGGATTGACGAGCAAGGACTAGTGAATACTTGAGAAGACTTTTTGGTGTGTTTTTATCGACGAAACCATTGCCACTCCAAGAGGTTAGTTCACGTAAACCCGTAGCAATTCCGCATGCGTAGGATTTATGTGAACTGTTTATATGCATGATTTGTTGTTGAATTATTATTTGAATTAATATAGGATTAATTCATGCTAGTAATAATTGTTAGAATTAAATTTGTATTTAAATATTCCTCCCGAATAGATCCGGTCAAATAATTCCCCAACAGAACCAACATAACTTTGTTATGGTTATGCGCACATTTTCAGGTAAGATAGAACGTATTGCAATGGGCAAGAAAGTCTCCATGATGACATGATAGTCATGCGATTTCAGATTCATCAGTCTCACGCCATCATCTGATACAAGTCTCTGTATGTTGGAGGAATAACCCTCTGGTACTTTCACATCCTTTAGCAGCTGAAGTAACTCTTTTCTCTCATTCTTGGACAAGGTGTGTGCAGCAGAAGGTAAGAACGGTTGACCCCTTTCTCTAGGCACAGGTTTTAATTCTGCTCTTATTCCCATATCAATCATATCCATTCTTGCATTGTAACCATTCTTGGACTTCTTATCAACTAGGAGAGTGTTGAGCAAGCTGGCACAAACGTTCTTCTCAACGTGCATTAGATCAATGAAGTGTCTAACATACAACTCTTTCCAATAGGGCAATTGAAAGAAAATTGATTCATTCTTTCAACCGCTAATGGGGACACTCTTTGCGAAGATCTTTCCGTACTGTGTGTCGATATTCTTCATCTCATTCAATACATCCGAACCTGACAATAAATGTGGTGCTTCACCTGTCTCAATTGTGCCATCGAATTCATCGGCCATTGTTCTATACTTATGGGTTGGGTCCAACCACCTCCTATGTCCCATATAAACGGTATTCCTACAATGACTCAAGTGAATGTGATGTGTCTTCTTGGTACAACAAGGACATGCATCGGCCCCTTTCACACTATATCCAGATAGATTCCCGTAAGCAGGAAATTCATTGATAGTTCCAAACAGCATGACCTTCAACTTGAAATTCTCCTTTCTACAAGCATCATACACATCGACACCCTCATCCCACATGAGTTTCAAGTCCTCTATCAAAGGAGCCAGATATACATCTATGTCGTTACCAGGTTGTTTGGGTCCTGATATCAACATAGACAACATCATGTAAGTGCGCTTCATGCACAACTTGGGTGAAAGGTTATAAACTAACAGAATCGCTGGCCATGTACTATGGTTGGTACTTTGGATACCGAACGGATTCATTCCGTCAGTTGAGAGTGCAAGACGCAAGTGTCGTGGCTCGTTGCCAAATTATGGATGCCTGACATCGAATGTCTTCCACTGGGTGAATCAGCAGGGTGTCTTAGCATTCCATCTTTGATCCTATCATCATGATGCCAAGTTAAATTTCTAGCATCCACAACGCTACTATGCATTCTCCCGAATCTTGATATTATTGGAAAGTACCACAACACCTTCGCGGGAGATTTATTTTTCTTATATCGCTTCTCCCCACACTTGGGACATTCATCGAGGTCTGCATACTCCTTCCGAAATAAGATACAATCACCCGGACAAGCATGAATTTTCTGATGTGTTAACTCGATGGACTTGAGCATTTGTTTAGCATCATATGCTCTCTTAGGCAGTACATTTCCATTGGGCAATAGCCCACTAACTGTTTCCAGCATACTTGTGAAGCACTCATCGGACAACTGGTGAGCTACTTTTAGGTTGAACAATATCAACACAGCTGACAGTTTTGTTGCCTTCTTACACCCGGGCCACAGTGGTAATCCAGCAGAATCTCTTAACTTCTCTGACATATAAGGGTGATCTCGCAGATCATCGTCATCCCCACTCAATGTATCAACAGTCGGTACATCATCGAAAATATCCTCATCCACTGTATCTTCAAACCTAAAGTCAGTTTCTAGGTTGCTTGAGCTACATCCATCTCTTCTCTCACCATGATATGTCCAAACGGTATATGTTTTATCAATAACGTGAATCATCAAGTGGTCAAACAGACTTTCTCGACCACTAACGGTTATTCCATTCATACATTTCCAACACGGACATGGAATGTACCGAGGGTCGGTGCAGTGTCTAATTGCATGATTACAAAATTCTTTCACCCCATTACTATACTCATCTGATAATCGATCTGCTCGAACCCACTTTCGATCCATATAGAACTAGAGATGCATATAGAAAAGGCAATATGAAGTGTTTCTCAAGATAATGTATCCTAATGTATTAAACCTAAAAGTATTAAACCTAAAAGTATTACAATCCTAATGTATAAAACTTACATATAGAATGTGGTAGTACCTAAGGTTTGTATATTGCATGTATCTAAGGATTTGTTGCATCTCAAAATAATATATATATAACCTAATGTACCATCATTAATTATCTAAAGCAACACACTACTATCTATTCACCAAATCATCAAATTAATATAACCAAAATATATCCTAATGTATTAATCTTAATTTATGCTTAAATCCTCACACAAGCATATTATCAAACACATTGAGTGCATCAATTGTTCATATCTAAGTTAGCATAAAAAATCAAGTCAAGCCACACAATATATATTCATCTCTAACAAGTTGTTCATCTCTACCACTAACAACATTAATCCTAATAAATTAACACTAATTTATGCTTAAATCCTCACACAAGCATATTATCAAACACCTTGAGTGCATCAAACACCAATATATATACACCAATATACATACACCAATACATACAACATGATATATATACACCAATATACATATATATACACATTAATTCAATATATATATATATACACATTAATTCAACATATATATACATATACACATTAATTCAATATATATATATATACTAACATATATATACTAACATATATATATATAAGAATAATTACCAATGAAAGGAGAAAGGCGGCGACGACGGCGGTAGGGGAGGTTGGCGGCAAGGCGACGGCGGCGGCGGTAGGGGAGGACGCGCGGCGGATGGTTCGATTTGGGGGAGAGGGAGAAGGAGGCTAGGGCTTCTGGTTCGCGATTTGGGGAAATAAGAGCTAATGGGAAGACGACTGCGGCGACGGAAGGGGAGGACGCGTTACGGAGTTCAATTTAGGGTACAGGAAGGAGGAGGCCCGGCCTAGGTTCGCGATTTAATTTGGGGAAAAATATAAGTTTGGTTTGCGATTTGGGTCGTATTTAATTATCCGAACACTTGGACAGCGGTTTAGAACCGCTGTCCAAACTATGCCCTTGGACAGCGGTTCAAAACCGCTGTCTAAACACTTGAACAATGGTTCTCAACCGCTGTCTAAGTGTTAAACTTGGACAGCGGTTTTGAACCGCTGTCTATTCTTTCTTTTTTTTAATTAAAACCGCTCTCCAAGCTATAGCTTGGAGAGCTGTTTGAAAAAAGGGTTGTCCAAGTGCAGCTGTGCAAGCTCAAATGTGTAGTAGTGATTACAGAAATTACAGAAAAAATCGTATCAAAATTACATATTTTCAAACTTATTCCGACATGAACATATTCATCAAGTTGATGAAGATATACACGAAAACGTGAACGTGTTCATCAATTGATGAACCTATGCATCAAAAAATTAACAGACCAGCTTCCACTTCGCTTCGTTTGCTTCCATCATTCACAAACTCTGCTTTCACTTTGCTTCCATCATTCACATCACTAAACCCCCCAACAAAATCAAAAAAGGAAAAAATAATTCAGAATGAACACATAAATAATTTCTACCCCAACAATCAAAATAAATTCAGAAAATAACCTCATGAAGAAACAAAAATCACCACATACCCCTAACCAAATTTTCTTTGTTGCTGGATAAGAAAACTCAGAACCCAATACCTTCAAACCTTCTATCTACAATAAGATCCAAACAGATCGAACAAAAATAACATATCAGATCCATTTTCATGGTCGCTGCACAAGATCCATCTTCATCGCCGTTGCAAAAAAGCCTTATACCCCTCGATTTTCAATTCAAATTATCAATTAGATTCAAAAAATTAAATCAATCTATAAATAAAAACATATAAAAAACATATAAAAAACTGCAAATCTGATTCAAACAAATCATCAAACATATAAAAAACTGCAAATCTGATTCAAACAAATCATCAATTCACATACCAAGTTAAGAACTGAAAAACCCAGCAAGGCATGCTGGTCTTATACAGATGCCGACGAAAACCCACTACTTCCGTCCCGATCTCGTGGTGTGGCGGCAGCGGCGGCTCCGCGACTTTCCTAACTTGATTGATCTGGAAACGCAACATCTATGGTGGTGTAATTATTTTGGGAGAGAGAAGAAAAGTCAGAGAGAGAAAATAGAGAGAAGAAGAAAAAGAGAATTGAAATAAAGACGGCTGAATGAAGGTGGGTTTGTGTATTTAATGTGGGGGTATATTGGGTTTTTTATCTCTCATTTTGGACCTGGGAGTATTTAAAAAAATAAATTGGTCCTAATAGTACTAGTGTGGGCTTTTTTGGACCTAGGAGTTTTTATTTCTTTTTTTTGTTAGGTGACACGTGTTTTTGCAACACTCACCTCTCAAGTATAAGAGGGTCGACGTTGAAGTGCCCGGTTTAATATCAATCCACGGGACTAGGTGTGGAATATAGTTCAATTACTATGTATTGTCACATGATTATAGTGTGAAACATGTTTTGTTTTTTCGAGTTTAAACTAAATTATCAACAAAGCAAAGATTAACAACTAGAAAATTCAACAATTAACAAGAAAGCAATTAAGCAACAAACGATTTTATTTCCAAGTGTGAGATGAGGTGTTCAAGTGTTTTTCCTTGTGTGACGATTATCAAAAGATTAATTATGGTATTTATCTCTATTTCCGGTTATTCCATAAGAGCGATCACTACACAATATATAATTCCCGTACTTGGTAAGCCTAGGGTCCGATATCATTTGAAATCCTAGGATCGGGAGGAGAATCTCCCCTTTCTAGCCCGGGTAATTGCACGAATAAGGTCCTCTAATTAACTAACTACTCCGTCTCCGTATTTTCCCACTTGTATACTAAGTTTAATTCTCCTATATGCTCTTCACTCTCCACTCTAGGTGTTAACTAAAGTAGTTAATGTAAATTAGGGGTGTTCTTATGTTTCTATCCAACTCTCGTTGCAATATAACATAATTAACTCAAATTCGGTGAATTAAACCAATACCCATATGCATAATCCCGTCTACCCAACTCTCGTTGTGATAAACTAGCATAAATACACAAGCTCATAGCAAAACCCAACCAAATTGAACAAACAAAATCTCCTAATCTAAAGGATCACCATTAATAGAGATAAACAACCATAATCAAAGCAATTAACCAATCATCATCACAATTCAAAACACCCAAACACTAAGAACCTTAGCCCATGGTGCACAAGGCAAAACCCATGGCTAAACAACAAGAATTCAAGGAACCCATAATAAAATCAACAAGTAAAATGCAATAAAAAGTAAGAATCACCTCTTGGATAAAATTATAGCACAAAAGCATAACAAAACTCACAAATCCTCTTTGAATCCTTTCTTGAAATGTAAATATAGCTAGAACTAAGCTATTCTATGAAGATCTAAACTATCTATGGAAGAAAAATTGAAAAACTAGCAAAAGTATAACTTGGAACTCTAAAAGGTATAACTTGCTTGCTTCCCTATCTCTCCCCCAGCTGCTGAGTGAATGAAAAATGAACTTGGAGGCTTTTATATGCTTTTTAGTCAGCTGGCACGTGTCCCTAGGTCAGATTTGAGAAACTCAGGATTTTTGACGTGCTCGACTCGAGCAGAAGTGCTCGACCATAAGGGAGGTCGTGCACAGGTGAAATCGTGTCAGCGTTTTTACTTTTCGGGCTGCTCGACTCGAGCAGTTGTGCTCGACCAAAATTTGGTCGAGCAACTCAAGAGTTGGCCAAAATCACTGTATAAAATGGCGTGCTCGACCAAAAATACCGAGCAAGGTTGCTCGACTCGAGCAGCAGGTCGAGCAACTGCAGGTCGTGCAGCTTCGGTCGTCGTTTTCTTCATAACTTGAGCTACCGAACTCCGATTGAGTTGATTCTTTTTTTGTTGCGACCTTCTCTTCGAGGAGCTTCACGTGGTTCCACCCTCTTCTCAAATCTCCTTCTAAATCAAAGCAGTTTTTAATTCATTCTTGTTTGTTTCCACTCATTTCCCTACACAATAAATGAAACAAGACCTTTCTCCACATTTGAGCACAATTAAGTGAAATTAGTTCAATAAAAGTATGGATTCCTATCAAATTGAGCATGAAAATCACATAAATACGAGCAATGACGACACCCAATCATTAGGGAAAGTAAAATTACTCATCACAAGCATAAATAGAAGTGAGAAGTTCATTTACAATGACAGGAGACTCAGCTCAAATACAAGATCTCAAAAACATTTGGTAAAGAGTTTATTGCACTTTTAGTCAGTGATGCAAAAGTCGATCTAGGCAGAGCCTAGACGCTAGGCAATCGTTGGCCGACCCGATTTTGCCTAAGTGTCGTATATGCAGCCAAGTCGGAAGCTAGGCGGGCTGCTTAATTTTTTTTCCCCAAGAGAAGACGTTGTTTCAATTATTAGTTAATTTTTTTTTAAATACGACTAACAAAAAACAAAACCAGTCCTAATTCAAATTAAGAGAATTGCTCGCCTTAATCGCCGTCATTTGCTCGTTGTCCGTCCGACCAGATACCCAAGACTAAGGTATTATTTGATAATGAGAGACTTTGTTCATAAAATAAATTGATGATAAGACAAAGATTGATAATTTTCACTACACTAAAAGTACAGGTTTGTTTAGTTTTTTTTATATTAAATTAATTTTCTTGTACTCTATAATGAATATAAAAAAAGGTGTTTGAATTGTTATCTTGATTTAGACGGTTGTATAATGAATTTGTTAATTAATTTTGAAGTGTATTTTTATTATAAGATATCGATAAGTAGCAAATAAAACTCATTAAGATGGAAAAAAATTCGAACCGACTAGTTTCCGCCTAGGTGCTAGGCGATCCAAATCCGCTCAAGTACCGATTTCCGACTTCTGCATCCTTGCTTTTACTCCCACATGACATCAAGTATTTTGAAAACGGTCTTAATACTTTTAAACTTAGTCTCATAAATTTTTTAAATTACAGAGTTGATTCCAAACGTTACAGAACTTGCGAGATTAACCCAATATTTAACAGGAATTAATGGTAGGTTACACATGTGCGTTAGGTTCACATATTTGGTTCCAATTTACATGCTCTATGGGACCATAAAATAGAAATGCAAGAAAAACTAATTTATTTTTATATTTATATAAAAATTTATATTAAAATATGGAATTTATATGAAAGATAACAATATAATTTCATTAAAATATTTTTTTAAATACTATAAAAGAACTTAATATTTAAAAATAATTTAATTAATCAATTATAATATATTGAATTTTTGTACACTATACTTATTGAGTTCTTGGTATGGTATCAAATTATGATTTTTCATTTTTTTTATATTAGAATAAAAAAAATATGTATTTTCAGTATTTTAATATGCTGATTTTTTATAATTTAATTATTTTATTATTTAAACAAATTTTCAAGAAATTTAAATTAATTTCTGAAAAATAATTTGTAAAATTGTTTCATTTATTTTTAAATCTTAAAATAGGAAATAAATTATAAAATATTATTTAAATACTGGTAAATAAAAAATAAATAAAAATAATTTTTATAGTTTATTTATGTCTTATTTTTTTTTAATTATTATGTATTATAAAAAGAAATATTATAAAATTTTGATTTTTTTTAAAAATTTCCATTACTAATTTTTTTATATCACTCTTGCAATGCCTATAAATAGAAAGATTATCAAATTTTAGGAATGATTATTGTTATATATTTTAATAATTTTGATTTGACAACTACGGGAAAGAAATAATTATGGTTTAAACATTTTTTTTAATAATATTTAGAAAAAATATAATCATTTTTATTATTGAAAATAATTACTATACTTATGTAAAATCATAATAAGTAAATAAAAAATTTACTAAAATAATTTAAGAAATAATTTTTGTAAATCAGAATAATTCACCCAACATTTTATTTAATAAAAATAATTAACTTTACATTTTCTTTAATTACATACAAGAAAAAAAATTTGTGCCGGTTTTTTAAATTAAATATAAAAAAACAAATAATTTAAACTTTTAAGTCAATTTTTTATATTATAATTATGTTTATTATTAAAACAAATTTCATTAATGCATTATTCTTAAAACTCCTGAATTTTTTCGTGTGGATCAGCCCTAAAGTCCTTTTCAAATTTCATTGTCAACCAAACTAAGTATGAATTCTTAACCTGATACTTCCTACCTAGCACAAGAATGACATGAGTTTTTACTATCTGATATGGAATGATGAATCATAGGAGAACGTGTATGCAACCGTTTTTCCGTCTGAATTGGTTAACTATTGGAAAATTGAAGTGTAATAACCCATGGGGCCAAAAGTTCAACAAAATCGCTACTTAATAAGTAGTATAACGTTGGGAACACACACTATTTTGGGTTGATATTTGGATTGTGTACTCAAAACGGGGTTAAAATTAATGAGAAGAGGACTTGGAGCAGTGACGAAATAGAATGAAAGTTGTGTTGAAGGAGGAGTTTGAGAGTGAACGAGGAGTCTGTTCTTAACGATCTTTTACAATGTCTTAATAGGTACAAAAATGTTATCGATAATCAAGATGGTTGGAGATGGAACCTATCCATCAATTTCATTTTTTCACCAAAGATGGTGTACAAGAATATGTTCGAATCAAACGTGGAGGAAGACAACCCTTCAAAGAAGATGACGCTCAACAACTTGTGGGGAAGCTTAGCGTCTAGAAGAGTGCAATCGAAAGTATGAAAAATTCTAAGACAACGACTGCCTATAAGAGACAACCTACAAAGGCGAGGTATCATCCAATCAATTGGAGACGGATCTTGTGTTTTATGTGGAGGAAAGGAAGAGAACGCATGTCATTTGTTTTTTAAATGCAACTTTTCATCTAAAATGTGGAGTATCATTTACAAATGGTTGAAGTCAACATGGTGCCTCATTTGGACTCGTGCATTCACTTCCTACAACATAGTGCTAAGTTCGATATTCTCCCCCAAGGTAATCTTGTGTTTTCTATTTGGATTGGAGTTGTTTGGTCTATTTGAAAGTGTAGAAACAATAATTTTTTTAGGATATTGTGCCGGACCCAAACAACTCATGGAAGAGATAAAAGCAAAGACTTGGGTCCTGGATTGTGGCAAAGAGTTCGACTTTGAGAAATCTATCTTATTCGACATGGCGAAAGGACCTTAGGAGTAGCTATATTTTTTAAATTAAAGTCATTGTTTTACAAGCATGCACATAATTACCAAAGATGGACTCTTCATGAAGATTGAAACAATTTGGATCCTCTACAATGTCAATAACTGCAGTGTAAAACCCTTGGATCTGAGACACACGCACGCACACACCCAATTTAAGGTTTTACAGTAAATTGCACGATGCAGTTACTGCAGATGATCTGTATCCGAACAAAATACACCACCATCTTCACATCCATCTCCAGAGCGACCTTGTCCAACCGTGCACCCTCATATCTCCTTTCACCAAGGCACAATGTATAAAAAAAACAAAAAAACAAGGATCTAGAAAGCAACATAATTACCAATGTTATCATGTATCATTATAGTTACACCCATCTGAAAAGTATCCTCATATACAGTTGCATCAACATTGATATTCTTATAATTAAAATATATGAGCTTGATGACATATATATTTTTATTATCTTTATTAATAGGTCGAACCTTAATTATTGCGGATGATCTTTCCAATATTATCGGCACTGGTTGAACAAGGTTTTGTTGATTTTGCAGTAATTGTACTCATATTTCAATAAACGATTCTTCTTAAATATTCTTACTTTTCATTTGGGATTGTTAAGTTCAAAACTGAATGTTCAATTCTAAGTGTGTATTTTAAAATACAAATAAAGTGTTTTTATTTTTGAAAAATTGGATCACAACATTTTTAAATAAAAATCTTTTATACATTACCTTTGACCTTGAGGATGAAAACAATCCCTTAGACCATGTTTATTGGTGACTTTCTTCATAAGGTCACTACTAAAATCCAAAAAATTTAAATACAAAAAAAAAGGAAATTGCTGCCTCAATGTCACCCCTAATTTTTTCATCTTTTATTTTCCACTTGTCATATTTCTATTGGGTCTTGTATTTTTTTTATATAATTAAGATTGAATTAAAATACTACTACAATTTTATTTTAGACAAATTCTCCTGTGCACCACATGCACCAATAAAATTGGTGCAATTTAATTTTAAAAGCTCTTTTTTTAATTTTTTTTAGTTTTAACTTTTTTTTCTTTTTTCAATTTCGGTATTCTTTTAATTTTAATTTCAGTTTTAGATGTTTTTTTTTTAATTTTTAATTTTTTAATACCCAATCCGACCCCAAACCCGGCCCGAGTGGTTCATGGTTCACTCGGCCCAAGTGGTTCATGGTTCACCCGGCCCAAATAGTTCAAATATAATTTAGGGTTCATTATTTAGGGGTTAGGGTTTAAAGTGCACCATTTTTTATTAGTGCGTGTGGTGCACAAGAGAATGACTCTTTATTTTATTTCAATTTTTTCACCACACTGAAGCATTCATGGGTTTTTACAGATTAAGTTAATTTTGACAAAAAAATCACTAAATTAAAGCATTAATCAAGACTCTACACACAAAATTGAGGGTAAACTTGGTTGGGGGTAATGCAAGTGGGTAATGAAAATTACTTATATTGATGTTGTTTGGTATGTTTGATACATTGGTAATGAGAATAGAAGTAAGCAATTGATTGTCCTCACCTACTCAACTCACCTCACATGATACCCATTATTGATGTTGTAACCAAGCAATAACAATATAATCAATAACCCTTAATGATTGACCCCTCAATGATACCCATTACTATTATTATTCCCGAGTTATACCAAGCGACCCTAGTTTTACGAGATTCTTCCCGAAAACCCCTATCCCTCATCTCATCGCATTTTGCAACTCTTCAAATCATCAATGGCTAAATTACACACTCTCTGAACTCCAAAAAACCCTCATATTCAATCATGTCGATGACACTCTCGCTCCACTCCAAAATCCCCGTTAAATCCTTCTCTCCGAAAATCCTACCTCGATTTCATCAAAATAACCCTTCTTGTTCATTAACCACAAAGACAAAATCTTTGAACAGAATCGAAATTTCCCACAGTTTTTACGGGCCATTCAAGAAATCTTTCAATGGGTTCCCAGTAAAATTTAGTGGGTTTAGGGTAAAAGCAGAAAATAAAAGTGGTTTCGTTGAGAAAGAAGAAATGGAAGCTCGTGGAGAGAGCACTATGCCTGAAAGATTCAGATATTTGACCAAAGAGGCGCCTGATAAGCCTGTTAGGTGGCCTTTGCTCATTGGTATGCTGAAATTTGTTCCATTTTTTGGTTCCATATGCATTGTTTATTGGCATGTTAATTTATAGTTACTAATTATGGTTCTTTGTTATTTCATTTTATTCTGTTGAGTTTGATGCAAGCAGTTTTTAGAATTTGGGGGTGTCTCTCTAATTCAATTTCTGATTTGCGAGTATTCTTTGCCTAATGTATTGTCATAAATCTGATTGTTCTGAAGTTCTTATCTAATCTCTAAAGAAATGAAGTATTGGTTTCTTGGGGCTCTTATGCTATGCAAAATAAGTTGGCTTTTCTTGTAGATGAAATCACATACATTGCTTTTTCTTTTCAAGATGACATTTACATTGTGGAATTAATTGAAGAGACTATGTTAAAAAGATAAGAGGCACACTTGCGTGAGACGGAATATAAATTGAGCATGACTCTTTAACACTTTGGGAGGGGTGGGTGTTAATTTGTGCTAGTTTGTACCCAATCGCATGTATGAAACCGTCTTATACGAGTTTTTGTCAAAAGATAATATTGTTGACAGTTCAGGAGCTTACATTTCGAGAATTTTTGTAGTATGAATTAGCTGAGCCGATAAGGGAGACTATGGATGCTTCAGTGCTATTGAAGCTTTCATTATTTAAACTGGATTGCGCAAGTGGGAGATATCACGATTCATGAAATGATACATAAAGGATCTCCGCGCATATATGAAAAAAATCATAAATAGTTATGGCCACTGCGACAGGTCGAGTTTGGCCACTGCAAATTTCTTCTTTATGTGCTGTAATTAGTATATCATGTAACGTTTTCTGAAATTTCTGGTGAGGGAGTGAGAATCTGTAGTTCAGCCCTCTAGTTGTGAATTCACTCAAATAAAATTGAAACATGATTTCTCCTGACTTGTATCATTGCTTGAATATATCGAGGATACTGCGTTGCAGGAATATGATTTCTTGGATTAGGAGATTGACTTACTGCTCTGAGAATAGGCACAAATAAAATTGGGGTTAGAGATAGGCTTGTTATAGTGAGCTATCAGCTTTTTGTTATCTGGGCTCCTGCATATTAGAATGGTTTCAGATATTTTGGAGTTCACAAAATTTGATAATACGATAGTTTATTTGGGTTTTGAATAGTTTCTGTATTGGATTCTTAACTGTGTTTCTGCGTCCATATGGAAAGAGATTGGTGCATTCAATCTAAAGCATGTCAAGGGAACAATTGTCGTATCAGTACCATCATCCTTAAGACAAGTGCTATAAATTTGATGTAAAATGCATAATCAAGAATCATTTAGTATGTGTTTGAATTGAGGGATTTGAAAGCAAGACCTTGAATTGAGTGGATTTTTATCCACCAAAATCACTCGAAGAAAAGTCAAAACGAGAGTTATGGAATTCATATCTCTTCCATTCAAACAACTAGGATGGATTTTCTTAAAAGCTTCCTCATATCATTCTATCCAAGCAATCTTGATTTCGTGTAGACATGGCACTTTGGTTTCATCTTGAGTGCTTGTAGTTTGGAGGGTGCAATGAGCTTTCACAGCTTGCAACAAATATCAAAATCCAAAGTAACACACTTATGTCCAAACAAATTTCTTAACATCAGATCAAATAACAGAAACGCTGTGACCCCTTTTATGGAAATCTTTAAACGTGCATGCTGTGATGTTCCAAACAAATTTCTATGTTTTGCATGATGTATATGCTGCTGTTCTATTTTATAATGCTGAAACTAAAACTAAAAGACAGAGTCGTATATAAACTAGTTTTACGTGCTGCTGGTTAGCAGTTTGTGTATATTGTTAAACGGTATTAGTTGTTTCATTTAAATGTATTACTTTATCAGTATAAGTTGTTTCATTCAAAAGTATTAGTTATTATACTTTAAAGTTATAGTCTAGAACCAGCTATACGCTAGAATCGTTTTACATAAGACCAACTCAAACTAAAATTAGCATACAAAGAGGATACAACTGGACTTAATTATAACCATACCACATCAGCCAATAGTTCAGACTAAATAGTTACATACATGTTCTTGGATTTACATATTGTTTCTCATCGACTACTTTGCTACGTTTTTTCTTCAGTTCTGGCTTTCATGCTCTACGCCTGGAGAACCGTCCTGTGGGAACTCTCTAACTGGAGACGGGCCATTGGGGCAATCGGTCAATTTTCAATATACGTCTCCAAACTTATCTTAGCCTTCATATTCCATTTCATCGGAAATCCCGTGACATCATCAATACGCCTAGTCGAGACAACATTGTACGCCATACGGGCTTTCTACTCCGGTATAGTTGCATACGCCCCGATTCCAGAGCTCACACTCATCATCGTGCTTACATCGCTTGTACTCTCTGTTGCTGAGGCGTCCGTTCCAGATTCCGTCAACACCCAACCGTACCTGCTCACCGTGGCTGGTCTAATTGGCTTCGCTGCTGTAAGGAACTACATCACCGAGCTCTTTTTCTGGACTTTATTAGTAGGTATGTTCGTTTATTCTAGGTTTGTGAAGAAGAGAGACTACGTTTCTTCTGCATTGCCCGTTGCTGCTGTTTTAGCTGCTGTAGGAGAGCCTTGGGTTAGAATTATCGCGATGGGCTCGTTTTTGGCCTTGGCTATCCTTCATCGTTCTGTAAATCCTGTCGGTATGGAAGAAGGTGGAACGATAAGAAAGGTCCCGTTTCCTCTGTTGTGCGCTGGGTTAGCGATTGGCGTACGGGCTGCTGCTAAATGGGCGGGCTACCGGCATTTGACTTGGATGATTGTTTAGCTCATTGTAGTATGTATAATATTTATTACAGTAGCTGCTGCTTCTCTTTCATTTTCTGGGTTTGTGTACTTTATATCTCAGTCTTTGTACAATGTTAAACCACATATTTTGGAAATTTGTCAAATTATATTTATTAAAAGGGTGGACATATATCTAGTAGTAGGATGATTGTTAGTAGGCAAAGTATAACGTTAACAACTTTCACACAAGAATAAGTGAAATTGATTAAAAAGTGTGACTTGTATTATTAAAGAATATTAATTGTGATAATTAAAAGGTGTGACTTTTTATTATAAAGGGTATTATTCATAACATTGAAAGATATGATTTATATTACAATAGAAGTATTAGTAGTGATAACTGAAGGTGTAATTTATATTATAAAAAGGGTATTAATTGTGATAACTGAATAGTTATACCTGTAAAAAATGAACCAATTTTACAGTGAATAAATTTAACGGCACACCAGCTCTTCTTAGTATATTGTTGCACTAAATATGATATAATTTCACATAAAAAATACTCCATGATGAACGTATTTAAAATGAAAAATTCGGTTGTGTCAGATATAAAATTCAACTTTTTGGAGTACTGCAACTCAATTATTTCAATTATGTTCTTTAATAACTTCACTTTATATATTACTATGTTTAATTTAAGTTTACATAATACGCACTAGAGGTTTGCGCTTCAAGCCCTAGGCGAATTCTTGTGATTTTGGATAAAATTATTTAAAATAAAAATAAAAATTGTAATCATATAATGAGAATGTTAGTTCAAATGAATAAAATTATTATTTCATACAAAAAAATAATAATTTGTAGACTAAATAATATTAATATTTCTTTCAATATTCAATTAATATTTTTTATCATATAAACAAATACTTAATATCAAATGAACTAATATACTTTGGACCTTTTTTTTTATCATTCACGAAAAATATCAAAATGAACTAATATACTTTGGACCTTTTTTTTTATCATTCACGAAAAATATCAAATAGAGTAGTAATGTTAAATTTTTTATTCAAAATTTGACTAAAATTGCAGTAATTATACACTTACAGTACAATTGGTGCGCTAAAATGTTATTAATAAAAGACATAAAATAAAAAAAAAACTCATTCATTCAAGTAATCGTACCCAATTCAACTAAAAAAAATTCAAATTTCATTCAAGATCTATATTTTTAATTAAATAATCAGTCAATTATCAAATATAACAATTTTACCAACTTTGATTTAATAACACTTAAAATTTGAGAATGTTTCCGGTGAAATTTATTCATAGTATGAAATTTATAAAATTTCACTTATAAATTAATATATTATACTTATCAAGTGATATCATTGTACTTATAAATTAAAATTATAATATTGCATACTATTAGTATTATTAATTTATAAAAATAGTGGTATAATTTAATTATATGAACAAATTTAATATGGAAAATTAGGGCTTGTTTAATCCTCTGGGCCGGGTCAGCCGTTTACTGAACGGGTTCGATAGATACACCGCCGCTCCACAAAAGGCTTCAAAATTAGGGCTTTCTACGCAATGTAATTCTATAAAATCCCAGAACCCCCCTTCTTTCAACTCATTGCATTGCGCCCCCTTTCATCTTCAGCCCTAAATCTGATCCAATCTGCAATTATCGGCTTGATCAATCGAAATCCTTCAATTAAAATCCAGATATTTTATAGAATTTTAGTGTTTTGTTTTACATTTTGCGTTTGTTTGTGTGAAATTGCACGTAGCTACCCCGGGCTCCTCTGACGATTCATGGCTGAAGAAAGTAGCCCCAAAGCTAGTGCTATAACGTCGCCGTTTAGTGTTGCAGATTTGTCGCTTGTACCTTCATTTCCACGGCTTATCTGTGTCAAAACAACGGCAACATTTCCCCCCAATTCCGTATCTCTTCTGTTTTTTGTCTATTACGTTTTCGATCTCACTTTTTTCTTTTTCATTTTCCGTAAATCTGAATTTGAATATTTGTGTTCTAGTATTAATTTCAGTTATGGATCAGTTTTTAATTTTTTTTGGCTATGATTTAACTTTATCCGCGCTTCTGAGATTTTCAACGGTCAATGAAGCAGAAATTAAACAATGGTTGAATTTCTTAATATGAGCCACTTTTAATTTAATTTTTTGTATTTTGTTTAATTAAGTTTTAAATTAATTTGCAAAACAAAGTAGCAGTGATGATTAGTTTACAGCTTATGCCAGTTCTGCTTCAGAAAATTCTTGATTGAAAAAGCTGTTTAATTCGTCTGAGCTTTTGAAAATCCTTGTAACCATGTAAAAATTCTTTGCTTTTATTCTTTAAAAATCAATATTTTTTCCTAAATTGCTATCAATGAGGAACATATTCCACATAATTGAGGTGTAGTTTATCCCAAGACCCTGATTTTCAGGGAGAACCTCCTTGGGGTTGCTGCATCTTTTCATGAAATTACTGGAATCTCTGAGGCAATGTGTTTTGATTTCCTTAATGTGTTTGCAAATTTAATTTGTTTGTTCTAATTTATGTAAATAATGTTTAAATCTTGCCAATGATGTTTTGTTGGATAGTAAATGAGTATTGTGAAGCCAAGGTTCTGCTTTGGCAGATGAACCTCCTTGGTGAATCAATTACAAGTGATAACAAATGACTCCCTGAGGCTAATTTTAATTTCTTTTTTATTTTTGATCTGGAATTGTTTTGAATCTATTACTCGTTTTTCCAAGATAGACCAAGTGTTTGAGCAATTTTAGAAGTTTTGTTATTATGGGTATGTCGAAACTGGAATTTGCATGAGTTGCTTATTATTTGAGTTTTAATTATACTCTTTACCCTTAATTTAAATGGTGGGTTTAGGGTCTGAAAAAACTCGTAAATTTTGTGTTGTCTATCAGCTTCTTCTCTTGAAATTTCACGAGTTTGGAGTTAAATAACAGCACTACATTTCAATTACAAAAAGAATTTGGGTGCAATCTTTGGGTTTTCGATTTTTTAACCTGTCAAATTTGCAAAAAATATTTCTATTGACGTACTAAATAAGCTTTGGGTCCAGTTATTACTTATTAGAACCGCCAACATCAATAAGAAATTCACTACATATAAGGAAAGATTTTGGACTTCCTTGTGAGTTATATATAGTGAAATCTGTTCTTTTTTTTTTTTACAGTTTTTTTAATACAGACAAATAAGTCTTTTTAACCAATGAGTAATATAAATTATAATTTTTAACCAGTTTCACAATGAAATTTATTCGCTCAATAGTTATATAGTTATCAAAGTATTTTGAAATTCTATTTAATCCCCCTAATATCTATTATTACCTCTACAAAATTTTATTCACTCTTTCATATTTTATAAAAACCGTCTGTTCAAAGATTCATTTTAATAATGTTGATACCTACGAATAAACGGACAGATAAGAATTTGCTAAAAAGTTACAAATTAAGCCTACGAATAGAGCCTAAAATAATGTAAAGCCCAAACGTAAATAGTAAATTAAAGTCACAAATATAATATAAAACTAATGAAATGCCCAACAGTAAATAAATGGCCAACTCACGTTCATGTACGGATTCCCATCACGTTTATTGTGTGAAAGTGATTTGAATATATTGTGTGAAATTTTGAATTTTTCTTTTTGAAAAATACTACTTCCGTCTTTCTTTTTTGAACACTTATTATTGGTTTTACCCTTGCTATACTGCACGGAGTGCAGTGCTCTGCAGGGTAGCAAGGACAAAATCCTTATTATTCATACAATACATACTTATTACATTCTATATATATTTACTATCCCTCATAAAATAATTTGGGATGGATGGAGTATGAGTTAACAATTTAATGTGTTTTTAATATTTTTTCTTGAAGACTTCAAAATAGAAGTAATAAGTTAACCTGTTATAATGTTATATATATTCTTTTAAAACATAGAATTTGCTTTAATTTTATGGAGCACAAGAATTCAATGCAATTTTCTCAAAAGAATTTTCAAAATAGAAGTAATAAATTAACCCTTTATCTATTTTTTTTTAAAAAACCTAGAATTTGTTTTAATTTTATTGAGCACAAGAATTCAGTGCAATTTTCTCAAATCGAGCAACATTTTTTTAGGGATTTGTATTGAAAGAATTTTGCTTATTTAAAAGTTTGAATTTGTAGAGAAGTGTTAAATTAATTTATTTATTTAATTTTTCTAAACTCTCTTACTTGTGGACTTAATTCTTAAGACATTATTGAGAGTAGACCCATTGAGTGGATAATTTAATCTTAACCCATTATTAAGAGGAGGCTCATCTAATGGAGTTGGTTTTTGTGTGAGCCTGAATGTTCTGTTATCATGAAATAATTTTGTTTTATATAAAAGTTTGAACTTTAAGAGTCACAATATATGAAGAGGTAAAATTAATTAATTTATTTAATTTTTCTAATATTTCTAATAAACTTTGTTTTTTTTTTTTATCATCAGGCAAGAAAAGTTTTATAACCTCAATTGGAGTACACAAGGGGTACCTCAACCCGTACAAATATACAATCAAAATAGATAAGTCTCGACTCCATTAAACATATTCCTATCAATACTCCCTAAGACAAGAAAATCCACTCGATATAAGATATCTCCTTGTCTATCGTGTTTTTCGATGTCATTCATGACCACGTTCTAGCTTTGATTTCTTCCATGACTTTTGTAAGATTTGGGCTCACTCATTCGAACATCAACTCATTTCTCAACTTCCAAATTGTCCAAATAATACATATCAATAAGGTGGCAGATTTCCAATAAACTTTGTTAACTACAATGATAACAAGCAACAACTCAATAAAAGATTTGGAAATAAGATTTTCCGTGGTTTCATCTAGAAATTACTATGCGAATACCCATTGTTACATAGAATTGCATAAATTTTTTTGTGAAATTTGTTCATTGTATTAAATTTATATCATTATGTTTATAAGGTAATAATGTTATTTTTATAAATTAATACTTATAACATTTATGGTCCATTTGGTTGTGGGTAAAGGAAGTGAGTAATGGAAATCATTTCTATTAATGTTGCTTGATAATTTTGATACACAAGTAATGAGAATGGAAGTAAACAATTGATTACCGTCATTCACTTAACCCATCTCAATGATACCCATTATTGATGTTCTAGCCAATCAATAATAATGCAATCAATAACTCTTAGTGATTGACCCCTCAATGATACCCATTATTATTATTATTTCCAACTCATATCGAGCGGACTCTTAATATTATGATCTTAATGTATAAATGTAATTGTATTAATTTATAAGTATAGTAATATTAATTTGTAAGTATAGTAGTATAAATTTGATATTACGAAGAAGTTTTTTTGATAACTGAGAGAATTCCGCCTCATCTAAAAGCTCGAACTTGTAGAGAGGTGCATAATTAATTAGTTTATTTAATTTTCCTCAACACTCACCCTTACTTATGGGTCGAATCATTGTCTCTGCCCTCTGGGGAGGAGGCCCAACGAGTGGACACTTTAAATGGGTGGAGTGCTTCCATGGGAATCGAACTCAAGATTTGGTAGAGCCTAGACTCTGATACCATGAAATAATTTTTTCTCATCTAAAAGTCCAAACTTTTAGAGAGTGTGAAAATTAATTAATTTATTTAATTTCCTTCGACAATAACCTATTCAAAGCAGCGATGAGAGCTTTTTGTACTTTTTTAAGAGTATGTTTTGGAAATTGCAAAAAGTTTAAGAGTACACTTTGTAAATTCTTGAACTTTATTTTTTTCTATTATTAAATGAAGTAAATCTCCAATGTTCGTATATGTATAATAATTAATAGTATAAATGTGTTTTTGGGTTGAATTTCAATCATTATAATCAATTAATTTGAATAGAATTATAGGATTTCACCAACACTTCTTTTGTTTTAGAAGTCATATACGAGTTTTGGATTCATATATGACTGATGACTCTATTTTGAGGAGGCTATAAGTAATATTAAAGGAATTAAAGGTTTTATTGTCGAATTATCTTGATTTGTTTTTAATGTTCCAATAAAAATAATATAAATTGAAATACTTGATTATCAGCAAATTCTTGACCTACATATTTGAATGAAATGACACACATAACTAAAATGATAAACTAATTAAACGGGGGCACAAAAATATATAAATATTAAATACATAAAGATTCTATAAATCAAATTTATAGGGATCTATTTCGAAAATAATTTTGGGCGGAAATATGTTAGCTCGTCATCGTTATTGAGGATTAGAATTTGAATAGTTGGGTGAGAACGTGCAGCGGGAGACCAGACGCACTGGGTATAGGTGTGTTTTTAAATTATAATTTTACAAAATTCCTATGAAATTTATTCGTAATATGAAAAATATTATTACACTCATAAATTGATATAATTACTCTTCTACACTAATACCAATAATATTCAATATTTTCATATTAGTTTATAAATATATTGTTATCAGTTGATAAATGTCATGGTATTAATTTATAAGTGTAATTTTATAAATTTAACAAGAGAGTTGCTCTTATAATTTATATTAATTAATAATAAATATATACTATCTCCGTCTCATAAAAGCGTGCACACCTACTTTATTATCGAGTTTTTGTGAGCGGGTTGTTTATTAGTATTTCAAATGATAAACTGATTTTTAAAGAGGTGTATTATAGATCTACCTATCATCTATTGCATGCATCTTTAAAAATTATTTTATCATTTCAAATACTAATAAAAAATTCGCCAAGAAAAAACACGCTAAAATAAACGTCTTGGCGTTTATTTTAATTTTACGAGCATAAATTTAATAATATGTATTAAGGGTTGAAGTTGGTCGATTTGGGTCCAGAATACTTCACTAGTGGGCTGGTCCTCAATTTTAAATCACGCATCCAAGTTTTAAATTATACTAGTATTCGCAATAAGTTGCATATAAGTAAACAATAGTACTAAATAAAATAAAATAACATCCTAGGGGCACGTGCCCCCACGGTGACGTACCTTCTCTGGATACATGGGTTCATCCGTCACATTGGATACATGGGTTCATAGAATCACATGATAAGGGCATATGTTTGAAAAGGATACATGTGTTTATAGAATCTCACATTCCTTGAAGTAAAGACCTCAAAGTGCTATGGCGTCAGAATTATATAACTTATACCCTTGTGATCAGGAGCATAGTCAAAACAAAAGCAACCAAAAATTTTGAGCCTTGTAATTTGAATCTTTGGCCTTGACTAATCCGAATCTGTATGATGTAACCAAAAATCAATGATAAAAAGATACGTGTTCATAAAATCTCACATACCTTGAGGTAAAAATGTTATATGAGTCATATGACAATAACCCTTATAATCAGGAGCATAGCCAAAACAAAGGCAACCAAATGTTTTAGGCCTTGAGTAATCTGGTTCTGTACGATGTAAAAGTTTATGAGGTGTTTTGCAAGATAGAATTTATGTAAAAGTTTATGAGGTGTTTTGCAAGATAGAATATATATTCTTGTGCACCAAATTTATAATGAATTCTATTATTCTTATTTGTAAAAATAATCATGCACAAAAATTGTCATTGTTCAAAAAATATAAAATATTTTTTATTTATATTTTTTGAACAATGATTGTTTGGTTGAGTAATAGTGATAGTTTTTATGCATAATTATGTATAATAGTGATTTAAAAAAATCAAGTTCACGAACTTGGGTTCACATGAATTTTTGTCTAAAGATTTGAGCCTTGAATAATCTGGATGTAAAAGTTTATGAGGTGTTTTCCAAGATACATATATAACTTGGTATTTTGTTGATGAGAAAAATATTTGTAAGTATGAAATATGTCCAAACTCCAAAGAGAATATGGAGGTTTAGAGTCAAACATTAAGACTCTAGCCAGTGTTGTTGAAACCGGACTGGTCGGTTCAACCGATTTAACCGGGAATCGGTCCGAATACACCTAAAACCCATTTTTATGGTTGGACCGGTCAAAACCGGATAAAACCGGACAACAGGTGCAATTTTTTTTTAATTTTTTAAAATAAATGTAAATACTTTTGGTCCTGAATCAAAACTGGCTAAATTTCAACTCAAGTCTGATTTCACACCTAGAACTCACCTCTGATGTTACGGACTCCATGTTTTCTCGAACTTGAGGTGAATGAGTTACCGCAAGCTACAGTGTTAAAAAGTATTGGATACAAAATCGGCGTTAAATCGAATTTGAGTTAGGACCAAAAGTATGAGTTCTAGGAGTGAAATAGGATTTGAGGCGGCAATGGAAGGGCGACCTTGAGATGAAGCAGTGGAACAGAGGGATGAAAATAAAAAAGGCAGAGCAATGGAAAAAATGAAGCGGCGCATATTAGGTTTAGATTTTAGGAAAAATTACAACCATTGTTCAAATCGGTCGGTTCGGTTATGAAAACACGGCTCTAGCAATGTTTAAGAGATGTCTATGTTTTCTTTTTACCATCCCATTTTGTTGCAGTGTGTAGACACAACTTTGACCATCATTGCTAAGAAACTCAGAGCCATTATTTGATCTAAAAGTTTTAACCCTTTTATCAAACTGATTGTGAACTAGAGCAAATAAATGTTTCAGAATTTTAGTTGTTTGACTCTTGCTGATAAGTAAATATACCCATGTAGCCAGGGGCTGGACGCAGGATTTTTATCCAGCCGGGGCACAAACGTAAAACAACAAAGTCGATTTAGAGGTGTTTTGAAACACAATACAAAACTTAGAAATGAAAAACTTCCTATTTATAGATTATATCTTCTAAAATACGTCATATCATGTGGATAATATACATATCCTAAATAGTGAAAAGCTTCACATTCTATGGCTTTTCTCAGTATGGATGAGTAAATTGAACTCCTTTTTAAATTCAAAACCAAATTTATAGAAAGATTTTTTTTAAGCCTTGTTTTCTAAAGAAAAAATCTTGTTCGCTATACATAACAACATGAACTAATGAACATAATTAATATATTATTTTTTATTTTAAATACATCAATAAACCATGATAGACAAATTTGAAAACATTTTGTCCAATAAAGAACACAAATTTACTTGTGAAACTTATTCATAATATGAAATTAATATTATTACATTTATAAACCAATATTATTGTTCTTATAAATCAATACTCATAATATTACATGTTATGATATTACTTTATAAGTAAAATAACATTAAATGTTACGATATAAATTTATATATGTAATGATATAAGTTAATAAGTGTTATGACATTAATTTATAAATTTAATAGTCTACATTTTATAATGTGAACAAGTTTTATTAAAAAATTATCCTCTTATTTTATTTTAAAATATTTTAAATATATATAATATTAAAAAAAAAAAAAAAAAATCCAGACAAGGCATTTGCATGTGAATAGATCCGCCATTGCATGTAGCTCTAGCGAAATCATCAACAATGGTTAGAAAATAGGGAGTATTTGTTATTGAAGGATGACTATAAGAGCCCCAAATATGTGCATGCATAAGTCAAATGATTGTGTACTGTGTATAGAGCTTAATGGAAAAGACAGTGTAGTTGACTGTGATAAATGACAAACAGAACAAGGTACAAAAAACAGAAATGCCATCTTTATAAAATATGGATCAAAAGGCACCAGTACAGTAGGTGATAGATGGTCTAATCTCTTGTAACTTGTACCAGACATCTCAATGTTCCAACAACTAATACTCTCTTACTCAATGTTCCAATATGGACAAAAGATTATGTTTAAACAAGTTTCTAACTACCATCAGGTAGGGAAACTGTTATAGGATATGAAAGTGGTTTCATAGCATGATAGAATACAGTATGATCAAAAGTCATATGTCTACTAGCACCCGAGGAATCTAACACTACCAAATAATATCAATAGAAGTGATTTTCATTACCCACTTTCATTACCTCCAATCAAACGGACCCTAAGTATGTTTGTTTTAGGATTAGAGTGGGTTTCATGTGCACCCGGGTGCACCGTGCACTCATAATGCATTTTAGAAGCGTGCAACTATACAAAACAGAAACATGCAACTATTCCAAACAGAAGCATGCAACTATGTTCTCATATTATCAGTTGCACTTTTCTGTGTAAATAAATTGTACTTTTCAACATAACAAGTTGCATGCTTCTAAAATGCACTATGATTGCACGGTGCACCCAGGTGCATACAAGACCTAGCCTTAGGATTATAGTGGGTGTGAGAAATCTTAAACTTTGAAGTCCTTGGATTTCAAAATTTTGATGAATAAATTAAAATGTATTTTTGTTACGAAATTTTATAGGGTATAATAATGGAAAAATTGATTAATGCGATATTATTATATTATTTTGAGTGCAATCCTATTTAAATCGATCGGAGTACGGTAGTATTTTGGTTGACTGCACGTGTTTGTACACGTGATAGTATATTCTACATCCCCTCAAGTTGGAAGATGGGTTAAGGAAACCATCTTCAACTTGGTGTAGAAAGCATGAAGTAAAGGTCGAAAGAGCTTTCGTAAACAAATCCGCCAGCTAGTTAGAAGAAGAAACACGATGCAAATCCAGAAAACCATCCTTATACAAATTTCGAACAATGTGCCAGTCAAGATTAATGTGTTTGGTACGTTCTTTTCCACCAACATCATCTTCAAAAAACACAACCTATCTGAAGATTAATATATATTTAGAAGATTCAGGACCGCTTGGTTGGGATAATGGAAGTGGGTAATGAGAATCACTTCTATTGATGTTGCTTGATAATTATGATACACAAGTAATGGAAATAGAAGTAAGCAATTGATTACTCTCACTCACTTAACTCACTTCACATTATACCCGTTGTTGATGTTTAAACTAAACAATAACAATGCAATCAATAATTCTTAGTGATTGGCCCAACACCCATTACCATTTCCATTCCCAAGTCATACCAAGCGGGCCATAATATATAATAGCATAAGGCCACTTTTTTATAAGTATATATATGCTGTATATGACACTCCATATGACGGCCATGGAAGATCATATTCCGCAAATGGAAGTAAAAGGGTTGAAGCAGGGGCGGAGTCACGTCTATGTCTGCCCACCACCACCACCCAATTTTTTTTTTCTCCGCTGTTATATCTCTCTATATACTAATAGGGAGTTTTTTTTTCATAATGTGTCAACTCCATATTAATTTAATTTATGCGTCATTCAATGAGAAATTTGAGTACACATGTCATTTTTCTATTTGGTTATTTTTATAAAAGAATCATATGTGTCATGAAACTTAAAGTTTTTGTGTATAATTAATTTCTAATTATTTAGGAATTTAAAATATGTGTGAATGTTATAAAATGTGTAATTCATATTTATTACTTTATATTTTATTTAACTATATAATATTATTAATTTATCTTTCTTTCAGTAATTTTTGTTTGACTTAATTTAAGATAAATAAAATATTCATTCTAAATGTATTTTATCTTAGTGTGAATTATATTCAATTATTAATTTTTTAATAAATAATTTTATTTTATAATTGCTCTTATGTATATTTTTACATATTTTATGTGGCAGAAGTATTTTATATTATAATTCAATCACTTTTAATTTTTTTCATTATTACATACTCCCTCCGTCCCAAGATGATTGCAACACTGAAAACGACACGCAAACCAAATAAAGTGGGTTTGAGTGAAATAAAATAAGAGTGTTGTGAGTATATTAATATTATGCTTGTTTTCATTTTGGGAGTGTTGCAGTAATGTTGGGACGTCCAAATAAGGTAAGTGTTGCAGTAATCACGTGACATATGAAGTATTAAATAATTTATTAGTCTTTTCTTAGTCGATTTTTTTATTTTTTTTTTATTTGTAGGTTTCAATTTCATATTAAAATGGATAAATAATATTTGACACAATAATCTTATTCCAAGGTTTACGAAAATTTACTAATATACACCTTAAATAATTATTAATTCATATTTAGTACATTTATGCACATATTTATATTTTTAATTATTAAATATATTAATTATTAAAACTATTGTAATTTTTAATTATAAAACCGTCGTAACACGCTTACGCTAAACTAGTATATATACATACTTTTTGACTTTGATATATAAGGAATGTATATATGTTATACACAGCGTAGTAACTGAACTAATTTAGTTGGGCTCATATATAGTAATTGGACTAATTTAATAGTTGGCCCAATTCTCAACGCACCTCTTTCGGCAAGATAGTTCCACCGAAGAGTAACAGTGTTTTTGACACGGGCCTAGGTTATATTGGGGGCCTTAATGATATATAAACATATCTATCAAACCGACCCTAATATACATATATATATATATATATATATATATATAGTAATTATTTAATTAATCATATGACTTTTAGTTATATACTAAATTCACCATAAGTACTAAAATATAAATGATAGTACTAAAATTCAACAAAAAATTTATATAATCTGAAATAAAATTATTTAGATTCAACTTATATAATTAAAATAAATGAAACACTTAAATATAATAAAATAAATATTTTAGATATGAATTTTATTTTTATATATGCAATATATATGTAAATTTTAAAATTTTTAAAAAACAATTAACTTGTTATGTAGTGTAATAAAACTATTATTAAAATTTGAAATTAGTAGTGCAAAATAAAAAATAAAATAATAAAAGTTGGATTGACAAACTTAAACCACTCTCTTTAATGGAGAATGAGACTTACTATTGCACCACATAGCAAGTAGATTTCACTTGTTCCAATAAGTATCATTTTTTTCTCTTCTTACTTCTACTTATATATATATATATATATAGATTTCAGTATATATATTCCCTCAATTCCAAATATATAGACTTGTCTAACTTTTCACACAAATTAAAAAATTGTATTGAAAAAGTAAATTAAACAAACAAAATTTCTATTATATCCCTATTTAAGAATTGATATAGTTTCCAACATAATTAATGCATAAGATTATATTAGTAAATTAATTAGTAAAAGTTATTTTATGTAGAAACAAGCCTATATATTTGACACATCTATAAAAGGAAAACAAACTTATATAATTGAGACGGAGGGAGTATATATTTAAGAGTTGGTCTCCCATGAATCAGGTCTATGCTATAAATTTGAATTTTTTGATAATTCCACTATATTTGTATAAATTTTAATTATTTGATAATTCCACTATATTTAAATGCCTATAAATTTAAAATAAAATTTATAGCATGAATCATGTATATATAAATGAAGAATAAAAATCTGTCGATGTATGTTTATTAGCTCCTCGCATGCCACGGGGTTATCTAATTATATAATCTTTTGTTCAATTTCATACTTTTGAAAAACAATTTGTATATAAATTTTTCATCTGCAAAAATATCATACCGTTTCTTTTCATCACCGAAAATATCATATTGGTTGTCAATATTGATTTCTTTATCATATCGACGATACCAAAATTTTCAGATGTCAATATCTTGATATATATCGATATTTTAGACATATATACCGACATATACCAGTACATACTCAATTATCGATATCTTTGTTTAAATACCAAAATTTCGAAGATACCGATAATACCATTTAAATCGCGAATTTCGAATCGATAATTTTTTTTGAAATTTCGACATCACCGATAATACTACTGCTTTAATTTCGTTTTGCTTTTGTAAAATTTAATTCAAACCCCAAATAATAAATACAGAAATTTGTCCCCAAATTACGTAAATTCTCAAACCCCAAATTTTACAATTTCGAACTCAAACCCCAAATTTTACAATGAATGAAAAACACAATTGATACCAAAGTACATCAAATTTAAGCAAATTTTCAAAATTTAATCATGAAAAACAAGGGTTCAAGACAACCCCACTAACAAGGTATTGCGAAGATGTATGAATTTCTAAAAGAAAAAAAAAAGCACAAATTATCACAATATTTAATTACAGCGATTCTCTGTTGGATGAGGGGAGGCGGGGCCAAAGCGATGGGGAGATGGGGCGGCAGCGACAGGAGGCAGAAGGCGATGGGGGCCCGGGCGGCAGCATGCGATGGGGAAGCGGGCGATAGGGAAAGCCGGGAGCGGGCGGCGATGTGTGGGAGATGGGCGACAACGGCGATGGCGAAAGCGAAGAAAAGCGATGGCGAAGCGGCAAGCGATGGGGGATAGAGGCGACAAATGGGCGATGGGATGGGGAGGCGACAAAAGCGTCAGAGGTGGCGGGCGGCGGTGGCCCAGGGGAGGCGGGATCGGATCGCGGCTTTGTCTCGAGCTCTCGTGGCAGCAACCCAGCCCTTTAGGGTTTGGGAATTTTAAGTCTTGAAATGTGGTGTGGAGTCGTGTGGTGATATTAGGAATTATGAATAGATTTGGCTTATTTAGAAATGTGGTGTAAAAATATTTATTAAAAAAAAAAATGAATTAAATACGTATTTAATTATCTTAGATAATCTAATTTTTTATATTTCCATACCGAATCTTAATCTTAAAAATTTTCTTTATGGTACCATCTCCGCATCGAAATTTTTTAGGTATGGTACCATACCGCATCTTAGAAAATTTAGATATCTCAAAAATTTCGATAAAATCGATATTTTTCGATGCGGTAAGTCTCTTGTATCTACCCAAGATTTTCAATATTTAAATCAATTTAGTTGTATACATAAACTTTATTATTGTCAAGCATAAAATTTATTATTTTAATGTAAAAAATATTGATATTTAAATAATATTTTATTTTTAAATAATAGTAATTTTTATAAATGATAATAATAATTTTTATACATAATAATAATTTTTTTAGGCTAGGTCCCAGATGTACTGTATATTCATAATGTATTTTAGAATTGTGCGATTTATTATACTGAAAAATGCAATTTATTTACACTGAATCGTGCAATTATTAATATGAAAAAAATAGTTGCATAGTCTAGTATAAATAAATTATACTTTTTAGAATAACAAATCGCATAATTTTAAAATGCACTATTAATGCACAGTACACCTGAACGTACACGTGACCACTCATAATTTTTATATTTAAAGATAGCTTTAACGGATAGTAACATTACAACAGTCCAACACAGATCCTCCATGTGGCGTTTGCAACTCGGCTTTAATTATTGAATTAATAATTAAAATAAGAAACTAATTGTTTTTACCACCGGACCCCACAAGGTACATCTTCTTTGATGTAGTGTGCAACTAATCCGACACATGGATTTGGATCAAGATTTCATCTTTGTGAATGAATAAAGAAATAAACAAGTCATAACATTTTCCTATGAAAAAAGAAGAAAAATTTAGGTATATTTTATCAAATCATCAATAATTCCCAACTACCAAACGAAAAGAGAAATACCATGGTGAGCTTTTCATGGAATTTGACAGTACAGATTGAAGTGTAAAGTGTTGTGGGGTTTTGGGGGGGAAAAGGGAGAAAAAGATGAGATTTTTCTCACATTTCCACAGGATCCTGCATGCCCATTTTGCTTCACCCAAGATTTTGGTTCTTTGTTCTCTCAGGTTTGAGCTTTTCTTGGCTTAATTTCATGATTTATTTTGAAGCTCAGTTTTTCTTGAAGGAGTCTGCTCTAATTTGACTGTTTAGCTATTGTGTGTTATGTGGTGTTTTTCTTTTTGTTTGTAAGAGGACTGTGGTTGATTTGTGTCCAATTTGTTGATAGTTGACTAAAATTAGTTCTTTTCATCTTAGTTGCTGTTTATTTAGTTTAGTTAGGTTGATGATGTGCAGTTTATTTAGCCAAAAAACCAATAAACATATCAGAAAAACACAAAAAAGAAGATGAATGTACTTTGTGTAACATGACTGAATCATGAATCTTGTGATGCTTTATTGAAGCTCCTGCCATACCTATGATGCTTTTAGAATATATTGTTTCAAAGAACTTCGATAAAGAAGATTTATCCCACTGATCTAACCACATCGTTTGAAATTACAATCGGTAGTATCAAGACATAGTATAGACATGTGAAGCCCATTTGCTTTGATGTTTCTTTTATTTTCTTGCCTCATTGTGGAATGTAACAGTGGTTTTTTTTTTCCTTTCCGTGGGGCTGTTTATAGTAGTGGAGGCCTAATTGCATATGCAGATAGTGCTTCAGATAAGGAACAATTGGGCCCCGAACCGAACGATAACAAAGAACCACGAAAGAAACGAGTTTTGGTGCTTGGAACAGGATGGGCTGGTACTAGCTTCCTTAAAGATCTCGATATCTCATCTTATGATGTTCAAGTGGTTTCTCCTAGAAATTACTTTGCATTCACTCCTTTGTTACCTAGCGTCACGTGTGGAACAGTCGAGGCTCGAAGCATTGTGGAGCCCATTCGCAACATTATAAAAAAGGTACTTTCAGTTTTCATATGAAAACCATGAGAGCCTTTTCTGTTTGAGTACCACTTGGGCGCACCAACTGGTGCAACTTTGACCCAATTTTGACAAAAAAATTTCGATCAAGGTATTTTTTCGCAAATCATCAAAAAAAAAAAAGTTCGAAAAGTATTAGTTCATGTGATGATAAGTATTAGTTGTATATTGAAAAAAATGCTAATGTTGTTCAGCCTTCAAACTAATACTTTCTTCCTATGAACTAGTACTTCTCATTATACATTTAAGTTTATTTTTGTGAATGAGTCAAATTTTGCCCTTCTGTTTTATTGTTATGCTTTATTCGTTCAAATTCTTACACTTCAAATTTATCTTTGACTAATGTCCTTACAGAGGAATGGAGAGATTAGGTTCTGGGAAGCAGAATGCCTCAAAATCGATCCTGTAAACAAGAAGGTTTTATGCCGTTCCAACATTGATGGAAATTTAGCTGGGAACAATGAATTCTCTTTTGAATATGATTATTTAGTTATAGCCATTGGAGCTCAAGTAAACACGTTTAACACTCCTGGTGTCTTTGAGCATTGCTATTTTCTAAAGGTAACATCTTTGTTTACAAACTAATAATGAACTCATGCTTTTGTGAATAAACTTATTAATAGTATCTGTACAGGAAGTAGAAGATGCTCAAAGGATTCGTAGGGCTGTAATAGACCGTTTTGAAAAAGCTATACTTCCGGAGCTGACTGAGGAAGAACGAAAGACTAATCTTCACTTTGTAATAGTTGGAGGGGGTCCAACTGGTGTCGAATTTGCAGCAGAGCTTCATGATTTTGTTCATGAAGATTTGATCAAATTATACCCCTTGGTTAAAGATTTAGTGAGCATATCAGTGATACAGTCCGGTCATCATATCTTGAACACGTAAGCAATTAGTACTTCACAATCAAACATCTCATGTTTCTTTTGATCAGTAAATAAATTTATTGGTCAAAGAATGACGTTGTAATATCTTGTGGTTCTGTAGGTATGACGAAAGGATCAGCGCGTTTGCTGAACAGAAATTCCAAAGAGATGGCATTGAGGTCTTAACAGGACACCGCGTCTTGAGTGTGTTAGACAGAACAGTTAACATGAAAATAAAATCAACGGTGCAGAATGTCTCTATACCTCATGGAATGGTAGTTTGGTCCACAGGAGTTGCCACGAGGCCAGTCGTGAAGGACTTCATGGAACAAATTGGCCAGGTTCGTTTTCTTCAATGCATTCTATAATCTTGGTTAGGCTGGACATTGAGACGTGACCACCCCGTTTTTCCTTCAAATAATTACTTAGTCCATTTCTCGGATTCAGGGGAGCAGGAGGATTCTGGCTATCAATGAATGGTTGAAAGTAAAGGAATGTGACGATGTGTACGCTCTCGGTGATTGTGCCACTGTGGATCAAAGAAAGATTTCCATCTTGTTTAGAACAAAATTATCTTTCGGGTTTTAAACCATTTTGTTTATTTTTCAGGACGATATTTCAGCCATATTTAAAGTTGCGGATAAGGATAATTCTGGTACTCTTAACTGTTGAAGAGTTCAAAGATGTGATTGAAGATATCATCATTCGATACCCTCAAATGGAACTATATTTGCAGAAGCAGCATCTATCCGACGTGTCTGAGCTTCTAAAGGACGTAGATGGAAATAATAAAGAAGGGGTGGACATTGAAGGGTTCAAATTAGCACTATCAAATATAGATAAACAGATGATGAGCCTTCCTGCTACTGCTCAAGGAAGCCTGCTCAGATTGCAACGTTCCGCCATTATTGATCCTCAAGTGACGATTTTAATATTTGTTCGATTATATCGTGCATGCACATTAGGTTGCAGCTCAACAAGGTGCATACCTTGCTAGGTGCTTCAACATGCGCGAGAAGTGTACGTTAGAGCCTGAGGGTCCTCAAAAGTTCAGAAGTGGCGGTCATCATGAATTTCTCCCTTTTTGTATAAATCTTTCTTCTCAGAATGAAATAAATGTAAAAAAACATACTGATGGGGCGCTTAGTTCAAATTCTTTAATGGGAATAGTGAATTATAATTGGCGTGGCTTAAACACGTGCAGGTACCTGCATCTTGGGCAGTTTGCACCTCTTGGAGGCGAGCAAGCAGCAGCCGAGCTGCCTGGTGATTGGGTTTCAATGGGACAGAGCACACAATGGCTCTGGTATTCCATATATGCAAGGTCAGTAGAGTTTCCACACACATAGACCGTACACAGTTGATACTTTTTTAGTAAAACAACTAATACTGTTTAAAAATACTATACAAATTTTTGTCTTGCAAATAATGGATGTGTAATGACAAACCAAATTAAAGTAGGAAATTTCAACTGCATTTACGTCTGATTCATGTTTATTTACGTGCAGTAAGCAAGTTAGCTGGCGTACGAGATTTCTAGTAGTCGGAGACTGGACTAGGAAAGTCGTGTTTGGGAGAGATTCGAGTCGAATATAGCAACTGAAAAGAGAAGAGACTGTTGTGAATGCTATATGACTTCATTTCTCTGGGCGAACCGTGAGGTATCTCGGACACCTGCACTGTCTGTACTGCACGGGGAAGTGGGTCTCCGACAATTAGAATGAAGGGACTTCAACGACGTCAAATCATAAATTAGAGAATCGTCGTTGCATTAAAAAGCAAACACACGAAGCTCGATCTTTTTAAATAGGATTCGACATTGCATAAGTAGCATTCACTGCCTCCGAGCCATCTTCGAGCTCCTCAATCTGAATAATATCACTATCATCTGAGCAAAACAAAATATCAAAA
Source organism: Stenogyne calaminthoides (assembly GCA_037126765.1). Lineage (NCBI taxonomy): Eukaryota > Viridiplantae > Streptophyta > Magnoliopsida > Lamiales > Lamiaceae > Stenogyne > Stenogyne calaminthoides. The sequence continues at coordinate 37,517,755 of JBBCBC010000007.1, read as the reverse complement.
AACAAAACTATATAACCTTCACGTAGTAAATCATGATTTTCATACTAATTCAATTATCCTCAAGGACCATTTAATGATTTATGGCTCCTGAAAAAAGATGTAATGACTGACATTTTATTTTCTGTACATAAAAGATGTAATGACTCTTATCACTTACCGGTGTGCATCAGTTACGACGACCCTGAGCTCTTCATTTCCGTAGTCCTCACACTGTTGTTGATGAATTCTTAAAGCGGACTCCACCAATGATTCCGGGCACCGCCTCTGTACCTCAATCATCTCCAAACTTCCGATTTCCCCGATTTCAGAAGGAATCTCTTCCAGATGGTAGCAATTCCGTAAAATCAATTGTTTTAAGTTTGGGGAAATGCCCGCTCGAGTCGACTTTCCAAAAAGTGAGATCAATTATTCCATCCAATTTCAAAAAGCTTAGCTTTTGGAAATCACCTTCTGTTGTATCCCAGACATATCCCATGGAGGAAAACCATTTTAGTTTGAGAACCTCAAGGTTTACCAATCTCCCAATAATTGACATTTTCTCCCAATCAAACTTGGATTCATAACCACAAAGAGTGAGCTTTTTGATGTTTGAGGAGAAGCTAATCCCCTCCATTCCGAAGTCATAGGATCTTATGTTGAGCGACTCGAGCTGAGTGAGGAAGCTCAGATCAACACGACGACATGTCGATAAGTTGAGTTTGCGAAGATCGGGCGAACATTTCAACATCTGTTCATCGTTTGGCTCCCCAATCCAAATCCGGGAAAGATACTCGAGCTTGTTTGTTTGGGAGGTTTCACAATCTCTGCCGTATGTTGCTCCAGAGCACACATGGATCGATTTCAACTTCTTCATTTTCATTAGTGGTAACGGTAGATGTACTTCCTCATCTTTCTCCACACGAAGATATTCTAAGTTCACAAAGCTGTCTATTAATGGCGGCAGATTTCCAATGACCAAGTATTTCAAACTAACCAGAAATTCAATTCCTGTGTAATGGCTGTTGATGTAACCACAATGCAAGATTCTTAATAACCTCGTGTCACGAACATACGAAGGTGTGGTCCACCTACGGCTAAGGAGAGAGCGAATATAATCGAAAAGGCGGCTGCCCCCACCAGCCACCCTTGGTTCGTTCCTGTTTAACAACATGATGCAGAGGATTAATGGTAGTGGGATATAACAAGAGATAAAATAAAAGAGAGGTAAACTTACCCACTATTTGTAAGCATTTGAACGTTTTTTCCTTCACATATCTGCAAGCACAAGGGACGTAGTAAATCATGAATAACACAAGTTTTGACTCCACCATCTGATCTTCTTTCGCCAACCATTACTAAGTTTCTATCGATTAGCTCCATTAGATATTCTTCAGCTACAATCTCTGCATTTTTCTCTTGATTATTGCCTAGGAATCCTTCGGCAATCCAGAATCTGAACAACTCTCTGACATTGATGTACTCATTTTCGGGGAATACTCCAAAATAAAGCAAGCATGGCCACAGGTATTCTGGAAGATGCTGGAAACTACGTTCCATCACTGAATTGTTTCCATCATAAAAAATGTGGGAGGACAAATCTTGCCCCACGTCTTCCCAGGTAGTTTTTTCATTGTCCATAGATGCAAGAATTCCAGCAGTAACAACTACAGCATGTGGTAGTCCCCTGCAATTTGTTGCAATTTTCTTCCCAATGCGAATCAATTCAGGAGGGCAAGGTTTTCGATCGAACACCTTCATCTTTAATAGCTCCCAACACTGGTCATTTGACAAAGAGGGCAGCACATGAATTATACTGTCATCTGGAATTGCATCCTTGTTCCTGCTCGTGACCAATATCCTGCTTCCATTCCCATCATCTGGGAAGTATCTCCCCAGATCATCCCACACTGTTGAATCCCATATATCATCCATTGCAATTAGGTATCTTCTTCCCTTCAGGGCTTTGTAAATGTGTTCTGCTATACTTTCTTCATCCATTTTCAAGATCGTCTCTTTCGCAAACCCACGATCAATATTCATCAAAGTTTTAGACAATATACTTCGCCTCATATATGTTTCACAAACGACGCACCATGAGACTTGGTAAAACCAACTGCAAACCAAGGGATGGCTGTACAATTTTTTTGCAAAATTCGTTTTACCAAGTCCAGGCATCCCAAGTATTGAAATAACTTTCAGGTGACTAGATCCTCTTACCAGCTCTTCTAAAACAGTTTCTGCCTCAGCCTCGAGACCAATACTAACATCACTGCCTTCAAATGATAGTCGTGCACTGAAAAATATTTAAGATAATAAATTACATGATAATATATTTTGAAACTGAAGTACTTGTAAGAATTTTGTACACACAATGCATCTTAAAAGTTGTGAGCTCTAGTTACCTATTAGTGATGATCCGAAGCTGTTCTTTTCGGGTGCCCACTCGTTCTTGTTGAACCTTTTTAGCAGACTCCAGCAACGACTTTCTGCAAGTCCCTTGTACCTCAATCAACTGCAGCGTTGTAATTTTGCCAAATTCCGAAGGAATTTCTTGCAGGTTGCCACAATTACGCAAGACCAGTTGTTCGAGTGTGGGGAAATGCTTGCTCGAATGAACACTCCACTTAGTAAGATTTTCTATTTCCATTTCCAAAAATTTGAGTTTCTGGAATTCAGCATCTCTTGTGTTCCATGTTTCATCTTCATAGGAAATGAATCTCAATTTGAGATTCTCAAGATTTTCCAATCTCCCAATTATGGATATCTCCTCACTAGCCAAACTCGTGACAAATAGTGTCAGTTTTTTTATGTTCGAGGGAAAGATAATGCCCTCCATTCCAAGGCCGTAGAATCTGATGTTGAGTGACTCAAGCTGAGGGAGGAAGCTAAGATCAACATGTCGATACATTGATAATTTGAGTGTGTGAAGATGGGGGGAACATTTCAACATCTCTTCATCCTTGGGCTCCTTAATAACAACCCGGGAGAGGAATTCAAGATTGTTTGTTTGGGAGCTATTGCAATCTTCTCCATAAATAGCTTCAGAGCCCACACAAATATATCTCAACTTTTTCATTGTCATGATTGATGAAGATAGACATACACTCTCATTTGTGTCTACGCGGAGATATTCCAAGTTTACAAGACTTCCTACTGATGGCGGCAAATCTGTAATGATCAAATATCTTAAGCAAACAAGAAATTCAATTCCTGTTGTTAAATAAGTGGATCTACAATCAAACTGCAAGACTCTTAGTAATCTCATGTCACGTATGTGGAGTGGTAACATCATACTACGACCATATAAAGAGCGCATATTCTGGCAATAGCTCCAAGTTACAGAGTACTGAAGTGTTTGGAGGTGGTCGCCTTCATTGTATATCGAGCAATAACTGACAGAAGAAAAATATAACATTAGAAAGAAGCAGTAATCAATGTAGTAAAGATTTTAAGTAAAACCAGCAGTAACTACGAAAGCTAACATGAAAGGAATACCATTAGTGGATCCAAACTGAAAATTTCAGTAGGAAATAAATAAAAGTATTAACAAGTAAAAATTGGGAAATAAATAAAGTATAGCAAGTAAACTTACGCGCTCTCCACAAATTTCAGAAAGTTTTCTTTTTCACACTTTTTCACGCACAAATCACGTAGCAAATCATGAATAGTGCAAGTTTTCACCCCACCATCTGACCTTCTTTTGACCACCATTACTAAGCTTCTGTCAATTAGCTCTCTTAAATAATCCACGGCTTTCATCTCTTTGTTTCCCATGCGTAAGAATCCTTCAGCGTCCCACAACCTCATCAGCTTCACGACAGGAATTTCTTTGTCTTTCTGAAAAGCTCCAAAATACAGAAAGCATGGCTTCAAATGTTGCGGTAGATGCTTGTAACTGAGTCTCAGGTTGTGGTTCTCCTATTTCGTTGATCGAAACCTGCAGTGAATTTAGACCCTCGTGGAGATTTTTGATTGGTTCCTCCGCACCAGCAATTACACTATCATCTCTACTCACTAGATCAGTGAGATCATGAATTAGAGAATTGATAACGTGGAGCGACTCCATCACAGAGGTTTCAGAACTTGTATGAGCTCTGTTCATAAGTGGTAAAAAATCGATGATCTACGATTTCAAGAGGTCTATATGGTTTAAGACAACAGAAAAAGCCCTCATCCAATTTACCAGATCCTGAGAATAATAAGAAATGGAGTAAACACCCGGCTTCATTTGCTACAGTTTCAAATTGTGACACAAGTTTCTGGAATTCAACCTCATGATCATCACCACCAGATGTGTCCCCGAGAACGGTGCGAAGAAACCGCAGCTCCTTCTCGAGAATTCCCAATCGATCTGTACATGAATCAAAAATCGAATCTGCTTTGTGGTACAGCAATTGGAGAAGGAAATCGATGAATGCTTCCACCAGTTGATGCTTCTGAATGCTGTTTTGGTTTTGAGAAAACTTCTTCTTCTTCTTCTTCAGTGTCGGCACCATGAAGACAGGCAGAAGCTCCTGCGCTAAAGAAACGCGCACTTTGGCAAATATTGCCGAGCTTCCTCTCTCGATCCAGACCGTGTCTTTGAGTAATTCCGTCAAGCGGATTTCTCCGACGTCGCATGTGGTGGAAAGGTAGAGGAAATAATGGTCGAAAATTGAAATGTGTAATCTGCTCCAATTGATTTCCAGTTCATCGTTTGGATTCCTGTGTTTGAACAAACTGGAAATGAGGAAAATGGGCGCTCTAATATGATTTGGCTTGAATTTTTAGAATCTTTGTGTGGGGTTTTAATAACCTGATTTTGGATTTTGAAGTTTTTAAAATATGGTCTTAAAAATCCAATAGTATAACTCTAAAAATTATCTATAAAAATTAATATAAATAGTACGTAAAGTTAAATTATATCCACTTAAAAAAACTCAAAACAAACATGTTTACATGCAAATTAGTTGGCAATATACTTAAGGAGAAAGTGCCTAGGAACATGAGCCATCCGAAGACTTTGCATCAATGAAAATAAAATACTTATTTTTGAAAATTGTGATATGTACGTTTTACAAGTTTCCCACGTTCAATTTTTGACTTTGTAGATTCCAGTACGAATTCTGACTTTTTAGATTTAACTTCTTTTTATTCTAGCGCGTCTTTCTTATATTTTGTTTGACTAAAGTTCTACATCAATGCAATACACATGGGTGAAGTGTAAGACCAACTCTAAAATGAAATATGGATCTCCTCCAATAAATATTTTAAAAGAGTGGGTCTCATGTGCATCCAAGTGCACCGTGCACTCATAGTGCATTTTAGAATCATGCTACTTATTATATTAAAATATACAACTTGTTTACACTTAATCGTGCAACTATTTTTCCATTTTAATAGTTGCGCGGTTCAATGTAAACAAGTTGCACCTTTCAGTATAACAAATTATATGATTCTAAAATACACTGTGAATTCACGTTGCACGGTGCACCTGGATGCATACAAGACTTAGTCATTGAGTTTTGAACAATATACCCTTGAATACTTCATATTAAAACTCTATACTTTATATCTATTATTTTATTAATATATATATAAATACAACTACATAATTACTTGAGTAAAATATAGATACAGAGTTGGAGAAAATTTTGAAAATAGGATATGGAAATTTGCATTTTAGAGTACAGGGATCTGCATTTCAAAATTTTGGATTATAGATGGTCTGATAGAGATATTGAAGATACTAGAATATCTTAGCATTTAGATTGATTTATTTCATTTTGTATACAATGGTGTATATCTTGTAGCATTGTTTTCTCCTTCACATATCTGCAAGCTCAAGTTTTGGCTCCATCATCAGATCTTCTTTTTTGACAACCATTAATTCCGATCTTTTTACAAATTCTACAAATACTCACCACTTTTATTATTAAGTAACTATTATCATTACAATCACAAAATTAAAATCTTACACCCCCTTTTTACTTGATATCACCATCACTCTCTCTAAAAACAGAGTAACAGGCAAGTTTTAACAACTGATGAATGACTACGGGTGGAAGGATGCGATAACATCTATGCCCTAGGGGATTGAGCCAGTATCGATCAATGTAAAGTCATGTTATGTTGTTTTTCATAGATTCAAGAATCACTCAAGCAGCGTGTATAAGTAATAAAATGTTTCATATATTACCAGGAAGATATTTCAGCTATTTTCAGCAAGGCAGACAAGAACATCACCGGTCGACTTAAGGCTAGTGACTTTAAGGAAGTCGTCAATGGCATATCCAAATGGCACCCGCATGTGAAAGTTCATCAGAAGCAGCAGCAGCTTGGTTACTTATTTCAACTTCTCCAGTTCAGAGTTCTCAAGGGGACAAAGAATTGGATATCAAGAAATTCAAGTTAGCACTCTCTGAAATGGATTTGCAGATGGAATTCCTTCCTCCAACTGCACAGGTTAAAAAAAGGACGACATCAATCATATCAAAAATAAGCTAATTTTTGATTGAAAACAAAACTCTTATGCTTTCATTTTTCTTATTTCAGGTAGCTGCTGAACAAGGCGCTTACATGGGCAAACATTTCAATCGGATGGATATCTGTGAGGATAATCCTGAAGGTTCATTAAGGTTTCAAGGAGAAGGAGGGCACCGTTTCAAGCCATTCAGGTAAAAGAAGGGAAGAAAAGATACATCATTCGACAGTTCATGTCTTTATGTTTTCATATCCTACTCTAGAACAGCAAGGTATCAATTAAAAAAAAATGTTTATCAAGCAATAAATTGCATAAAATTGTGAATTACGTAGGCTGTATGTTATGAAGGTACCAGCACATGGGGAAATTTGCTCCCTTGAGTGGAGTACAGACTGCAACTCAGCTTCTTTAGACGTAATTCCAATAGTTTACAGCTCTCAGTGGCTCTGGTACTCTTTTCAATGCCCAGTAAGTATCTGCACAAGTACAGAGGAAATATCACATATCATGTTCTAATATATTGTTCTTCAACTGTGCAGTAAACTAGTAAGCTGGTGCACAATATTTTTGGTGATCGGGGACTGGGGAAGGCTAGAAACTTTTGCTCAAGCCTTCTATCAAATGTTTGAGATTTTATAGTCAAATGATACAAATAAGCATTCTTGTATGTTGCTTTTAGGTATAAAGCTTTCTTCCAGTTGATTCTTCAATGTTTAGGGTTATGCTTAACCTCCACATCCTAATCGGTTGATGGTTATGAATTTAATGTATTATGTTGTTCCGACAAATGCCCACAAATATATTACCAATTAGTGGAAAAAGGCATAAAAGAGTTCACATTGGCTAGAAAGATAGGAGTTATTTTCTCACAAATAATAACCTGATAAAATAATGGACAAATTACCAACAATTAGCATCATTCTATACAGTCCGTCAGACAGCAATGGGCGTGTCCAACGAACCATGAGACCAGAATGCATTTTTCTAACACCAACAGAAGCAATTACAAAATAACCATTTAATAACTTTAGAAAAGGGAAATTCCAATATAACATTTCTAAAGAGGAGACATGATGTAAGATACTTGGTCCTCAGATTGCACCAAATCAATTCTCCATCATATATGCATACAAATTCTTAATACCAGATCCTGCCCAACCAAGTACAAAGGTAGTTAATTCGTTCTCAATCATTTTTTTTATGGACTCTACATGAATTAAAAAATAGTAATGGTGAGCAAAACAAAATCCTGGCATTCAAACTTAGATAATCCATCATTAATTCAAATGACATATGAAAGTCAAATCTTTTCAAGTTAATGTAAATTCTACAACAATCAACAAGATAATCTTTTTTGATTTCAAGAACAAAATTGACCTGAGGCATCACGAGCTCTCCAGATTCTGGATGAAGAGGCTTCAGTAACAGGACCATGTTAACAAAAAAAGATCCTCAACTTAGAAACAGCAAAATTATCTCTTCTAATTTCTGGTACAACTTCGAAAAACAGAGCCTGGAAGGAGAGCATTCATCTCCCTGGAGAACTTTAAAGCCAACTCCATCTTTCCCATCTTCTTTAAACTGAAAATCAGGGCACGGTAGATGTGAACCGAAGGTTGGATTCCCATATGTTTCATCTCATCAAATACGTTTAAGGCTTCCTCTATATTCCCCGATCTACCTAAGCTCTCAATCAAAGCTTTGAAAGACAACAAATCAGGTTGAATTCCTTTCTCAGTCATCTCCTTTAAATGTACCAAGCACAAATCAAGTCTACCCATCTTCCTCAAGCCGTTCAATACAGTATTATACGTGACAATATCTGGAACGAGATGAACCGTTTCCATTGCAGCAAATACACGCAGCATGTTACCTGCTTCCCCAAGACGACCCAAAATCGCCAAAACTGTATTATACGTGACCAAGTCCGGTTTACACCCCAAATTCTTCATGTTTTCAAACACCAAGATGGCATCATCAGAATGCCAACATTTAGCCAAAGCATGAATAAACCTGTTCAAAACTATATCAATTCTTGGTAGTTCCATTTCACAAATTTCCCTGATAAATTCTAACAACACAGCAGGAGTATTATGCTTTCCAAAAGCTCTAGCAACAATAAGATATGAATTCAATCCTATAGACCCACAAGAAACCAGAAGATCCTTGAAAACTTGAGAAATTACCCCAATATCATTCCTTCCCTCTGCAGCTTCAAGTATGTAATTAAATGCAGGAGGGCCAAGGAAAATGTGCTTACCGCGTAATGTTTGCTGTAGCTTTGCTGCTGCTTGAAAATTTCCAGCAGCACAGAGATTTCGAATATAATCAACACAATGTTCTCTAGTAAGAGAAGCGTCCTCCCCTGCGGCAAGTATTTGATTCAGGATTTCATCGGCGGTTTCTTCAACAGAAATGTTTGTACATAACGACAGTCGATTCCGAATTGGAGAATTCAGAACGGTTGATGAACAAACCCTGGATGCCCTAATTGGGATATACCTAACAAAACTCCGTGCTAGAAATACAGCCATCAATTCGACCCACGGCGTTCAAAACCAAGCCTCCTTGAGAAATTTGCAAGGATAAAAACTCGATAATGGTGGAATTTCTATGCTGGAAGGCATCATAATGCCTCCGTTTTGAAGTTTCAACTAATATCACAGTTGGATGCGGATTGCGGATGGATTGAGCAATGTAATTGAGGAACGATGCCGTTTAATGCTTCTCAAGGTGAGGTTTCTTCTTTTATCATTGTTTAGGCGTAGTTGCCCAGGCGCTGGGCGGCAGCTCTGGTGGCGGCGAAAGTAGAACGATAAACAGATTGGGGCGACTAGGAGTAATTAATTACTTTATTATCTAATTAATTAATTAAAATGAGAGATTCGAAAAGAAAAGGAAAGAGAAAATTACTGAGAGGTTCCAAAATAGTGAAAATATTGTTAAGAGGTTCCATCTACTTTTTACAATTACTAATAGGTTTTAAATTAGAGTATTATGACATTCTTGCCCCCCTCTCCATTCAAACCCAATTAGGGGTGAGCACTCGGTAAAATAGTAACCGAACCGAAACCGAATTAGAGAAACCGAAAAAACCGAAATTATACCATTGGTAACCGAAATCGTACTATTTGGGATCATAACTGATCAGAAATCGAACCGAAAAATTCGGTTCGATTTCGGTATAAACCGAAAAAAAACCGATTTTTTTGGAATTTTGAAATTACCACTTTTAATGGCCTAACCTGTACAACAAAAAGAATATGAAATTCAATGTTATAGTTTACACAAATCAATCAACATATCCATCATCCACCACAACTCAATATTACATACTTCAACCAAAAAGTCTGGAATTAAACTGAAATACAGTCTGAAATGCAGCCCAAAAAGTCTAAAATGCAATCCAAAATTCCAAACATTGCATTATGAAAGCAAAATATAACCAAAAAGTTGCAAAATAGTCCAAAAACAAGTTTAAGAACTTCAAATTTGTGTTGCTTCTCTAGTCTTTAGTTCCTCCAAATCTATGTGTCTATGTTTGATGATGCTCCAAGCCTCCAACTCCTCCAACTCCTACATTCAAGTTTGGCAATTATTGAAAATAAATAAGAACAATAAATAATAATCACTTAGAGTTAGTTAGTTACCTTTCTCAAAATTCTCCAATCTTTAGCTCCTCCAAATCTATGTGTTAATGGTTGATGATGCTCCAACTTCTCCAACTCCTACATTTGAGTTTGACAATTCTTGAAAATAAAAAATAACATGTTAATAAATAAGAAATTAGATCATCAATAAATAATAAATTAATCACTTAAGAGTTAGTTACCTTTCTCAAAATTTTCAAGTTCGTCAAAGTTTTTCTTCAACACATATAGAATGTCGTGAAATTCTTAGTCAATCTTGCCCACAAATCAAAGCTTCAGCGGTTTTAGGAGTTAAAGAACTCCTAAACGCATCTAGTACCCTACCACCGGCACTAAATGTAGACTCCGATGCAACTGTTGAAATCGGAACGACTAGAATATCACGAACCATTCTTGAAAGAATTGGAAATTTGTTCGAGTTCACACTCCACCACTTTAACACATCCAAATTTCCTTCTAAAATAGCTTCACTCAAGTAGACTTCTAGTTCATTTTGCTTGCTTCCATCCATCCCAGTCTCCATTCTTCTTTTCTTATATCTAACTTTAGACACCGACACATCACTCTCCATTCTACAATTAGACACACCACCATAACATGACTTGTTGCCACTATTATTTGCTTCACCCACCGGCTGATATTTTCTCTCATATTCATTAAACACCTCAAAGAGTTCACTCCTCACCGATTGAAAGATAGTGCTACCTCTCCCCCCCCATACATTTCACCCAAATAGTACTCCATATAGCCCAACTTATCACGTGGATAAAAAACATTAGCCCAAAAGATGATTTTATTCATTTTTTCCGCATCTCCCCAATACCTATCGAATTTTTTTTCTTCATAGAATCACCCAATTTTTTAGTATCCCTATCCGTACTGATCTTCCAATCGTTCAAAATGCAACACAAATCACTAATCTCACTTAAAAATGTGTTAGATGTGACATAAAATGAACCTGAAATGCGCACAGTCAACACATGAAAATGCTTCAACAACTCAGTATACTTACGAATACAAATCCAATCAGCAACAGTTGGCACTTTTTCCTCCCCCAAATCAATCTTATACCTTGGATCTAGTTCATCATACTTTTCAAATGCCCTTTCAAACTTTTCAGATGTATCAAGCATTGTATAGGTTGAATTCCACCTTGTAGGAACATCTAAACACAATGAATTTTTACACTCTATCCCTTCCAAATCCACACACTCTTTAAATATTTTTAGACTAGTAGGTGAATTCCTAATGTACCTAATTGCATCCCTCACACGTTTCACTGAATCTGTTGGGGAATTAATTGTTGGGATCTATTCGGGATGAATATTTAAATACAAATTTAATTCTAACAATTATTACTAGCATGAATTAATCCTATATTAATTCAAATAATAATTCAACAACAAATCATGCATATAAACAGTTCACATAAATCCTACGCATGCGGAATTGCTACGGGTTTATGTGAACTAACCTCTCGGAGTGATAACCGTTGAGAAGATGGATCCCGTTCACACGAACACACCAAAAAGCCTTCTCAAGTATCCCCTTGCCCTTGTTCAACAATCCGGTGGAAGGAACTCGCGAACAATTTAACAAAAGGAAAAATAAAATTATGTTGCACCACCTTTGTGGATTTTTAATTTTTCCAACACATGGAATTGCACACTCACAATTGAGGTTTTTCGAAAATACACAATCTGTCGACGTTTCAAAATATTTGATATTTTATCGACGCTGATATTTTTCCGAAAAACCAATTTTTGTGTTCACCTGGGGATGAAACATTCATCCCCTATTTATAATGAGGGGTTGGTCGAAATTTTGGGTGTAAATAAAGATGGGAAAATCTTTTTCTTGATCTCCAAGAAATCTTGAATATATCCCATATATTCTTTCTCCATAATTAAATATTCCACAAAAATTCCAACTCCTCTTGTTATGGTATTTTTCGAAAAATAAGGAGTAGGAATCCAAGATTTGGATCTTCTTGAATTTATGAGATATTCTTGTATTTCAAGAATACATATCTTCCATAATATATTTTCAAGAAAATCAAGAAAATCTTTCCTCTCCTTATTTATTCATAAATTTCGAAATATGCTTAATAAATAACCAAGTGGGAGATTTCTTGAATTTAATGAGATAATCTTGTATTCCAAGAATACTTATCTACATTCCATAACAAAATTCAAAGAAAATCTTTCTCCCTATTTTATTTATTATTTTCGAAACTTTTAGGAAAATTAGGCAACAATAATTTATTTTATTTTAAACACCTTTTTCAGTTACTGGACATTATGTTTGGGCTACTTGAGGGGCCTTTAGGAGAATTAAGATTGGACCTTCTAATGGACTTTGAATATCTAATATTGAGCCACAATATTATTCAAGTCCATAAATATTAATTAATCCCACTACATAATTAATATTGCACTATCCATCTTAACCCATATTATCAAGTAATATGGCTCCCAATTATTATTTCCGTGTTTAAGATTATCTAGCCCATTAATTAATTCAAGCCACCAAATAACTTTCCATTAATTAATATCTTTTGTCCTTGGTTAAGAACGATTCAACATTATTATCCATACCGGAAACTAGTTCCACTTGCAAGATTTGGTATGATAAATCTTATGAACCTCCCAAGGGGCAAATCAACAAAAGCGTGCTTGCACACAATTCTTCAGTATTAAATCTTAGCAATCGCACGTGACCAATAATATTGCCCAAAGATATAAAGTATTGAATCTCGTTGATTCTCTACCCGTAATAAGTCAAAGCAATAATTACTAACCACACGCGATCCTATTCAAGGGGCGAAGATTAAGAAATAACAAACCATCGAGGTCTAATTCTTCCTAGTTCAAAGGTTGAAGAATTTGTCCTCCTGTAGGTCTATTCGATTAGATCGGTCATGCACTAGTGTAATCTCTTGGTCAAGACAAGCCAATCGAGCCTTACACTTCAACCTTTCACGATGGATTGTTCATTTCCATCTAGGTCGTGAATGGTGTACTTTTTAGTTACAAGGAACTGTTAATTTAATCTTCGTGATCCGGTATCACTAAATTAACTACAATGTAACACGCGTCTTATTTATTGAACATTTATGCAAGAAATATATGTAACATTCAATTATATTTAAAGCATCGATGATAAATAATTTATTTCAAGAATAAGACCCGAAATTCAGTTTGATTATACAAAGTAAAAGCATACTTTCCAGTATAATCCCAACATAATCATCATGTAGGTCCCGAACTGGTTTTGTGAGGGCAGAAGTCTAGAGGGGATGGGTGAATAGACTTCTGAAAACTTTTCATGCAAGATCGGGGTGTGATAGCGAGTTGCACGATCGAGTCGAAAGTGAATCGATTTGGATCGATATCCAACTTCTTGATCGCTTGATGGCGACGATTCGGTGTCTATCGGTTTAACCGATGTCTGGAAGCTAGTTTTAACCCGTGTGAAAAACCGGTTTAAGAAATCGATCTGCGATGCTGTTTTAATCAGATGACTAAAGTGTCAAACTGATCTGATCAGTTGCTTGATGCAGACTGATCCTAACTCAGAATATGTATGCAGTTTAAACCAAGTTGTGTGCGATGAGTGTAAAAGCGAGTTAAGAGCAAGTAAATACACACAAGATTTTTATAGTGGTTTGGACAACCAGTCCTACGTCTACTCTTCCTATCACAAGGGGCACCAACTTAACCAACTGGACTTAGTTTATTGTGTTAGTCCAACACAGTACAACCAACATATGTTTTAAGAGTTCTCACTCAACCGATCCCAGAAATCAGAATTAGAAACCCTAGTCTGAAATCTTGCTAAAACAAACTTAACCTAACTTTGAGTTTGGGTAAAGATTTGTTGTTTGTTCCAACTGGAATTCTATCCTAGTTTTGAGGTAGCCTTAAGCCAGAGGATAAGAATTATGTGCTAAGAACTAATGGGATGAACACTTATAAAATAAACTTGAATTTTGTGTTCTTCGTACGGAAAACTGCTTATGGCTTGAGCTTGATGATAATTTTTGTATCTTCACTCTGAAGAGTAATCCCATATTTATAGACCTCAAAATCAAAGAGCCGTTGGAGAGCAATTTAAATTTCAGACTATTTTTGGTAGGTTGCAGGATTGATGTGACGTGCTTCAGAAACGGCATGGCCGAAAGCATGTATATTTGTCCTTTCTAGCCGTTTGATTTATGCAGCGCTGAATCCCACATTGTCAGTTCCGTACGTACGTGTCTCTCTCTCATTGGTAAACAAGTACATTTTTCAGTATTTGTTCTACCAACTAAAGTTGACATTCTTCTTGTTCTGATAGTACGTATGATCTGGTGTAACATCAGTTGACACACGGTGTGAAATTTGTCGACGATATAAACCGATCGATCTACTTGATAGAGTCTTCTGGTGCAAGTTGTCTTAGCTCAACTAGCAGACTCGACTGATGTAGGTCTTCTGGTCTTGATCTTCTGGTAGTCATCCGATCTTTAGGTCTTCTGAACTTGAGCTTCATGTCTTCACCGATCATCGACATCCCGACTAAATCGATCTTCGTCCTCGTCTTCCGCTTCGACTTGACTTGTCTTCTGTCTTCTTATCTGGTCTTCTGACTTGACTTGTCTTCTGACCTGACCTATACATATTGAGTTCCCCCTCAATATGTGACCTATCTTATACATCAGTTGTCTATACATTTAAGCTAGTCATCCTATCCTCGATTCTAAGTCACCAGTCAGCTAACAGATCTGACTGGTCCTATTACAAACTGTTTTGGAACTTCCATCAAAACTCAATACAAATTTCCCAACAATTTCCCCTTTTTGATTGAACCAAAACACTTAATCAGAAAAACAGATAACCATGCAAAAAAATAAAAACATAAACAACAGAAATCAGAAGACTATGAGATGTTGTCTTAAGATCGAAAGGTAACTTGTTTTATATATAAGAGTTGAAGATTACAAGTACAAGAATTACCTATCATTTGATCTAAAGAAAAGACATCTTCTGATTTCTTCAAAATGAGAATCTCTGAAGATCTGCTGGAATATTGAAAATCTTGTACATTCTCTGCAGCAAGGCCTCCAGTCTTTCTCTCTCAAATATATCTCATTTCTTAGCAAAATCGTAGAAGAGCTTTTTAAATCCTACTGGGTCAAGAGAGTTATCCGCCTTACAGTGGTGGGATCATTATGCGAAATTTGGGTGCGAAGGGATTAAGGACATGATTTTCCTTCATGCATCACCACCTTGTAGAAATTTGGGTATTTGATCTCCAGCCAATTTAGAAATTCAGCATCGAACGCTCCTTGATCGGTATTTTCTGGTATCTTCTGAATAATATACACATCGGTCAGCCAGTCGACTTTAATCCTTGTCCATTCAGGAAACAAGTCTTGTCGGGCCACCAGAATACCTTCAACCTCCCCTCAGGAAAGGCTCTCTCTTCCCAATCTATTTCTTCTGCTTCTGCTGCCTTCTTATTCTTTCTTTTGACATACATTAAAACCGGACCGGCAGGCTTTTAGCAAGCTTTTCTTCTTAATAGCCGCTTCTATGACCCCACGCCTCATCTGGCCTTTCTTTCTCTGTCTGCAAATTGTCATCTGCGATTGAGACCCCAGGTCACTTCTGAGAACTTCTTGATCTGCTTGGCCTTCTGCTTTTTCTGTGCTTTTTCTTCTGGCCCAGCAGATTCTTTCTCTTCTTGCAACCTCTTTGCAAGGTTAAGACTTTTTGCCAAATCTTCTTGATCGGATCTCTTCTGAACAGATGATGAGAAATCTTCAATTCTGTCCACCCTTGTTATCAGATCACCAAGGGAGGATTTCTGTTCAGATATTGTCTTGTCTTGACACTGAATCAGTCTGCTGTGTTCTTCAACAGATTGTAACATCTCAAAGAACCTCCGTGACGAGAGTCTCGGCCGGTTTGTTCTTGCGGGTTGTTGTTTTTCTGATCCACCCTCTTCTTCTACCTTTTTGGTTTCAGCAAAAAGTTTTGATATCCTGATGTTCAGGGCATTGAACTCCCTTAGCATCTCAGATCTTAGCTCGTCAACTACAAGAGGGGTGATCCCCCGAGCGCATTGGAAAGCGATTGGGGAGGTCCCATTACCCGATTAAGAATGGTTTGCAGCGCCTTCAGAGCTTTTCTGATGGAGCCCTCCAGTCTTCTCCATACAACATCAAGACTTATATCCGTCCTCCCCCCAATGATGAGTAGATGCTCTGCGAAGAAGGGTGCCATATCGGATAGAATGGAGACCTCTGGCGACGACTTTATCGGATAATGGATCGATCGGCTCATTACTCTTCTTTATGTCGATGCGTGCAAGTCACAACGGTTTGTCGATCGTCGACTTCGCTCTGTCTCCACCAAGGCATGTTGCTCCTCTCTCGAATCATCCATCCGGGTTTAGTCGGCGTTTGAAATTGCTGATCGACAGATGCCTTAACCCCATCTTGTATGTTCTTTGTAATCAACTCCAGGGTTTCGGCAGAGATAGTAACAGCCTGACCAGATGTTGAAGCCTCGCCAATCAGGGTCTCATCTACAGCACCCTTAATTGGTTCATCGGCAGGTTGCTCATACTCAGTGTAAGTATCAACAACATCTTCTTCCTCCTCCTCGAAAATGCCCAACCACGGTGCACCGACCATCCCGATATCGACATCATCAGAGTTAATTTCTTATTTGGATACCGGATACACGATATTCTTTTCCCTCTTCTCCAAATCCACAAAGTAAACAGGCTCCAACACGTTCATCAGAATGAGGAAATCTTCAATATCTTTGAGCCTGATATCTCTCCAAAAGACAATCTCCTCGAATCGCTTTCTGATCCTAGGATGATTGATGAGATCAGGGAAGTGCTGGTCCAGAAATGCATTTACTTGGCGCCAGCGAAAAATAGATGGTGGAATCTTCTTGTACAGGCGAGCCAAGAATTGTTCTTGTGTTGAAGGGGTTGTGGGAGATGGATATAAATAGATCTTCACCAGCAACATCTGGTGTGTGCTCCAGTTGAGCGGGTTATGGGGCAGGTGATGGTGTTTGTTTTCTGGGTGAGGGGGTAAGGGAAGGAGAAGGGGTAAATGGTGATTTGGGAGAAGGTTTAGGTGATGGTGATATGTGGGTTATGGGTGAAGGTATTTTGGAAAGTGGTGTGGGTGATCTGGGGAAGAAGGTGTCTTCATGACCCTTGAATAGAGAACTCAGATGAGCTGAGTCATATGGTTCAGACTCAGTCTGAGCCTCCTCATCTTGTACACCGGTCTCTCTGGCCACAACCTGACATGGTTCTTCCACCAGCACCATTTCCTGTCCTGCTGACAGATCTCCTTCAGATCCTATGATCTCAACATCGCTGTCCTCATCCCTAAGACCCTCAGAAGGCATTCCAGCCTTCTTTGGCAGCATTGATGTGAGTTTCTTCTGACGCTTCGCACCTGCATCAGAAGGCTTACTCACAACTTGTTTCCTCTTTGCAACTCTAGCCTTCGGTTGGGCTCTTGCCTCCGTCTGCACAGATGATGCCGCCTTAGACTTTGGCACATACGGAGCAAGGTCATCATCTGATTGTCCAGGCAATTCCTCGTCCTTAAGCAAAATTGCCTTGAACTTCTCCAAGTAAGGTTTCCTCCCAATATCTGACCAGGGATAGTTGGGCATCTTATCAGCAAGGATGATGCTGACTTTGTGAATGTTGCATTCACAGCAAATTTTGCAGATTCCTACAGCAGTCGATTTTTGAACAACCCCATCCAATTCATGTCTGGGGCCTTCTCGATGATAGCAGTCATGACATGCTGCTTCTGTTGGGTTAATGCGTCTGAACTGAAGGCAATCCCCAAAATGACCTTGCAAATAATCTCGAACAAGAGTCAGTATTTCCTTCTGAGGTAGGGAACCTTGACATTGGTGATATTTGCGATGTTCCCTGGCCTCAGGAGCACTTTCTGTAAATACTCCTTATCGGACATCCTGACATTGAATTCGTTAGGGTAGTTTCTGCCCATTGGGAGTCCAAATATCCTCTACAAGTTTGCATTTGTGACATCAATCATGTTGCCACCAACGAAGGAATATAGTTCCTTGTTGTTCGTCTCTTGCAATTTCCGCAAAAACTCCAGGGATTCGATTATAGATACACTGTCTAAGTGCCTATAGCAAAACTGTTCTAGTCCACAAGCTCTCAAACACTCCATTATCTCCATGGATTCTGGATCGCGAGTGATGTGGAAGAAGACATATTTTTCATCGATGACTTGCTTAAGCATGGAGGAGTAATCACAAGATTGTGTAGATGCCATTATCTGAAAACATATCACCATATAAACATTTATCAGTGATTTATTATAAGTATAGACATACACACAACAAAATGAATACCATATATATCACAAAACTTGTAACCCTAACACATAGTACATATGAAATACCAAATATTAAACACTGCAAATTACCAAAGAAGCGATTTGAGTGATTTTGAAGAAGAGAAGGAATCGCTTGAGTAATTTGAAAGGGTTGATTATTTTCTGGAAAATGAATGCGTGTTTGAATGTAGAGAAGATGAAAAGGTTCCAAAAAATGGTATTTTAGGGTTTATAAGTGAGAGGGAAAATAAAATTTTGCACGAAAATTTGAAATACTCGAGTGCCCTTGATTTAATTGGACGATCAAGATTGAGTGGTTGAAAAGTAATTAAATCGTGCGGTCAGGGATTAAAACCGACAGACTTTTGGACTTAAAAGTTCGCAATAAATGCATTTAACACAAAAATCCCACGTCTGCATTTAATGCTTGCAGGTATGACGTCATAAAGTAATGGGAACAGTAATAGCTAACATAGAATAGACATAAAGATAAATCAGAAAACGTATCTGACTGACTGATATTGTAATCAGTCAGTTACCACTGTGTTCTGATCTGGTTGGCCTGATTACTGTTGACCTTACTGATGGTAGCCTATCCCTTAGTATTTCCCAACAATGTCCCACTTATCTGATCAGATTGCTGCTGATCCAATCTGATCAAGTCAGGTCTTGGGATGTGTGCCCCTGCCAAAACCTCATCCTCGGGGAGGCGTACAGTCGCCTTGATTTCCTGAATCGGCGTGATGTGTGACAGACCCGCAATGATGGCCTGGACACTTTGTGACGTCACACGCCGTGAACTAATCCAACCAGCAGTCGCGTATCACCTACGCGCTGCCCGTACAACGCCAATTTCTTTGGGGGGCCTCGAAAGTTTAAACTTTACATTCCCACCCCCCGTTCTTCCTCTATAAATAGGACTGGGTTTTAGACATACAACCCATTATACTCTCTCCCCACACTTATCATTCTCAAGCTTGCGCATGGGAAATTTCGGCGAGTCCTCAATTTCAAGGCATCCTCCGGCAATAGGCTTATTCTACTCTACACAAAAGGCCTCCGGTTCTCAGTCCATCCATGTGCTTCCCCCATTTCTGATCTCGTCTTCATCGAAGGATGACCATACGGCCATTGCCAAGCTTCACTGCCACCCGGGTGGCGGATCTGCCGCCGCCAACATGGAGGTGCCCCTGGCCGTCTATGCTTTGGGCGCCGATCGGGATGACATGGTTAACGACGATGAGCAACTTCTGACATGAAATATGGATTTAGTATTGTATATGCAAACTCAATCAAGCCAAAATGCCTTTCACAATCCCTTGCACCACATGTATGACACTCGTGTTCATTTAAAGCTGGAAGTCTCATCGCAGCATCTGACACTTCACGGGCTGTCAAAACATCCTTTTCTGATAGTTTTGCAGCATCTTCCTCATATGAAACACTGAGATGAATTCTCTGGGAGCCGTGACTCCAGTAACTCTATAGTATGAATCAAGTCGCTAGCCTGCCTCCGGGCCTTATTGTAATGAAAATCCGACCTTCGGGTCTATTGTAATGTGATTTTTCCCGACCTCCGGGTCTTTATCAATGAAATTCTCTTTTAATTCCTTTGTTGTGTTGACTCGATTTCGCATACCTTTGTTGTGTTGACTCGATTTCCTTATGCGATTTTTACCTAGTCCTTGTCATCTTAATATTTATGCGACTTGTTTATTGGACATTCGCTTAATCGTCTTACAAAGTCAGAACATCCAATCTGATCAGTTCTCCCTTCATCTGATATCCCCTTTTCTGATTAGTTCCTGACTGATTTTTCTGATCACTTGAGGTACCTTACGCAACTGATTCTCCTTATCTGGTTAGTCTCTTAACTAACGTTGTTACGAAGACGATCCACCAAACATTTACGTGCACTTTCTCCAAGGTCCAGAAGTCCTAGCTCATTACAGAGTTATCTGAATCTGACTTCAGCTAGTGGCTTGGTTAAGATATCAACTTTCTGCTTATCAGTATGGATCTTTTCCATTCTGATGTTCTTCTTCTCAACATGATCTCTTATAAAATGATGTCTGACATCCACATGCTTGCATCTTGTATGTAAAATAGGATTCTGAGTAATTGCTATAACATTATTACTGTCACAGAATATAGGTACGTTCGTAGCTACAATGTTATAATCCTCGATTCTTTGACTAAGCCCCGAAGCGATTGGGAACAACAGCTTCCTGCAACCATATATTTTGCTTCAGTAGTAGATGTGGCAACTGATGTCTGCTTCTTTGAAACCAAGAGATCAATTTACTTCCTAAGAACTGACACGTTCCTGAGGTTGATTTTCAGTCCATTTTGCAACCTCCATAATCAGAATCAGAATACCCATTAAGCTCTAGATTATCATCTGATGGATAGAATAAACCAAGGTTTACTGTCCCCTTCAGATACTTAAGAATCCGCTTAGTCGCTTCCGGTGGTTTTGCATTGGATTTGCCTAAAATCACACATACACCTACCGCAAAAAGTTATATCTCGGTTTCTTTGGCGAAATGTATAGTAGAGATCCAATGAGAGCCCTATATTCTTTCTGATTAGTTTTCTGACCATTCTCATCTAGATCCATCTTGAATCCAGTCATCATAGGAATCTTGGCTTCCTTACTGTTCTGAATTCCAAACTTGGCCAACAGATTTCTGGTGTACTTTGCTGGCGCGATGAATATCCTTCAGACGTTTTGCTTAACTTGAAGACCCAGAAAGTAATTCATCTGACCCATCATGGACATCTCGAACTTTCCTTGCATCAGTTTGCTGAATCTATCACATAGGTTCTTGTTGGGAGATCCGAAGATGATATCGTCCACATAGATTTGAACCATCAAAATATCTTCACCATCTTCTATTCTGAATAAGGTTATATCTACTATTCCTTTTGTGCATCCACTATTTATCAAGAACTGCGATAGTGTATCATACCAGGCTCTAGGAGCTTGTTTCAGGCCATAAAGAGTTTTTCTTAAACGGTACACCTGGTTGCCTTTTTCAAAGCCAGGAGGTTGTTTTCAACATAAACTTTCTCAGCTAGTACCCCATTTAAGAATGCACTCTTTACATCCATCTGATACACAATGAACCCTCTGTGGGCAGCATAAGCCAAAAACAGCCGAATGGCTTCCAGACGAGTGACTGGTGTAAAGGTCTCA
The DNA here is from genome assembly GCA_037126765.1 of Stenogyne calaminthoides. NCBI lineage: Eukaryota > Viridiplantae > Streptophyta > Magnoliopsida > Lamiales > Lamiaceae > Stenogyne > Stenogyne calaminthoides. The sequence continues at coordinate 37,496,066 of JBBCBC010000007.1, read as the reverse complement.
TCATAATCAATTCCACCTGATTGTGAATACCCCTTAGCAACAAGTCTTGCCTTATTTCTGGTTATGACATTATTCTCATTTCTCTTGTTCTTGAATACCCACTTGGTTCCTATCACATCTTGATGAGTTGGTCTGTCCACCAGTTTCCACACTGGATTCCTTTCAAACTGCTCTAATTCTTCTTGCATGGCTAGGATCCAACTAGCATCTTGTAGAGCTTCTTCTATGGTGGTTGGTTCCTTCAAAGACAAATAACAATAATACATGGCACTTTCACCAACCTGATGTCTAGTCTGGACTCGGGCATTCGGATTGCCAATTATCAGATCAGTTGGATGGTCAGATAACCAAGTCCTTCTTTTCTGATGTATATCAGTTTGGATGTCATCATCCTCATCTGATATTGAGTCACTAGTAGTTGGGAGTGGTGCAATAATAGGATCCACTTAGCATGGACAAGTCTCAGCTGATGTTGGACTCATCATATGCTGATGTCTGTCCATAGAAACATCAGGTGTTCCCCCTGAACCAGATGGTTCAGTTGCTACTGTCTCAGCTGTACCAGCTTCTTCATCGACAGTTGTACATACCTTTGGGTCTGATTGACCTGGTGAATTAGTAAGATCAAGCTTTGGGACATACACTATTACGTGATCTGATCCCTTATCCTTGATACTTAGCTGATCCATTTTCTGTGCATCAGGTACCGGTTGATCTGGTACTTCTTGTTCTGATGCAGATTTCTCTTGTTCAGAAGATGTATCATCAAAGACCACATGAGGTGTTTCTTCCACAACTAGAGTTCGCCTGTTGAACACCTTGAAAGCCTTGCTGGTTGAGGAATATTCTAAGAATATACCCTCATCTGACTTGGCCTCAAAGGTTTTCAACTGATTCTTCCCATTGTTGTGTATGAAACACTTGCACCCAAAAACATGAAAGTAAGAAACACTAGGTTTTCTGCCCTTCCACAGTTCATAGGGTGTTTTGAAGTGAGCCTTAGTCAGAGAACATCTGTTCTGAGTGTGGCATACAGTATTGATGGCTTCTGCCCAGAAACGGTTGGAGTGGCATGTCCAGCTAACATAGTGCGAGCAAATTCTTTGAGTGTTCTGTTTCTCCGTTCTGCTACCCCATTCTGTTGTGGTGTTCTTGCAACTGATGTTTCATGTTGTATTCCAAACTTAGTGCAAAAGTCAGTAGTAAAGGAATTCAGAAATTCTGTACCTTTATCGGATCTGATTTTCACAATACTGACACCCTTCTCATTTTTTAACTTCCTGAGCAGCTCGGGTATCTTTGTTGTTGTCTCATTCTTCTTGTATAAGAATACCACCCAGGTAAACTTGGAATAATCATCCACGATCACTAGAGTGTATTTGCGTCCGCTGAGACTTAGTGGGGTAACTGGTCCAAATAAATCCATATGGAGCAGTTGTAGTACTCTGCTGGATACTGGTCCTGGGATTCCCTTGAATGAGGCTTTTACCTGTTTTCCCTTCTGACATGCGACACATGTCTGATCCTTAGAGAATACCTCATTCGGGAGACCCTCAACCAGAGACATCCTTGCTATCTTGTTAAGAGTTTTAAAGTTCAGATGACTCATTCTCTTGTGCTAGAGCCAACTGCTGCTTTTGAAACTCTTAACAATCAGGCATGCATTTCTTGGACAATTGTTCCAATCAGCAGTGTATATCGTTCCTTTTCTTGAACCAGTTAACAAAATCTATTGACTAGCTCGATTCTTGATAGTGCATTGATCAGTCGAGAACTCAACACTGAATCCGTTATCGCAGAATTGTGAAACCGATAACAGGTTATGCTTCAAACCTTCGACGTACGAGACTCCAGTAACCTGTACATCATCATTCTCTAAGGTTCTGAATCCTCTGGTAAAACCAAAGTTATCATCACCAAAGAGTACACGTGGGCCTTCTTGTTCTGTGTATGAACTAAGGAGGTGTTTGCTTCCAGTCATGTGCCTTGAGCATCCACTATCGATGTACCAGATAGTTGCTTGTACACCTCCTTTATTGGCTAAACCCACGTGAACCTGCAATCAGATCAGGCTTTAGGTACCCCAGTAGAATCGGGTCCTGGGGGGTTAGAAATACGTTTCGGGATCCAAACAAATCTGGCACCTTTGTTGAAAACAGAAGGCTTGATTTGTCTCCCATAAACATCTATATAATCATACGTCTCTTCATATGCAATCTGGTCAGTATGATCATGAGTGTGAGCCTTGGATGAATCAGAAGACTTGGATTTTTTCATTGATATTTGTCTTCTTTTAATCTAGTGGGGCTCAGGTGCAGCAGCCCTTGGTTTCTGATTGTAAGGGTTGGTATGACTGCTACCATTAAAATATTCATATCTTTTTGGCATATATGGTCTTAGCGGTTTACCCTTAGCTTGCTTGTTAGGCAGCTTGACCTGATTAGGTTTCAGATCAGATTTCCCTTGGAGAGGTTGTCTTTTCTGATTCCTAATCTGCAGATCAGGTTGAGGTTTCTTCAGAAGAACTGGGTTCTTCTGTTGATTCCTCGGCTGATGCTTGATCAGTTGGGGTCCATTTCTATTCCCTTTCTGATCAGACACTTGCCTTGCCTGGTCAGCTGATCCTTTTCCTTTATCTGATACAGATTTTACTTTTCGTGTATCTTGATCAGAAACTCGTTTGATTACACTTTTCTGAAATGAACCGGACGGGGCTTTTGAGGATGCAGAAGGGTGTTCATACCCAATTCCCTTCTTATTAGTTGACGTACGAAAATAGTTATTCAGATCTTGAACAGTCTTAGATGATTTCGTGAAAACCTCTATTTTCTTACGCAAACTATCCTCGGTTGTTTTTAGACTCTCATGTAGTCGGAAGAGTTCATCAATCTTAGCTTGAAGGATTTTGAGATCATCAGCTTGTTGTTTGTTAATGGCTAGCTGTTCCTTAATCAGTTTATCCAGATCAGAAGAACCCCACTTTCGAAGCTCGATTCTGCGGTCATTTTTACGAACAATCTCGGTTGATTTGATTCGGCTGACCTTTCTTCGCGGCATTTTCTTTAACAAAATTTGAATATTCTCTATCCTTAGCTTGTCGTTCTCGAACTTCCACTATAGTATAAGTGTCTCTTTGCATTTGAGAGATCATCAAGCAATTGCTCCTTTGTAAATTTGCGGTCGATCTCTCCGGCCAAAGTACTTCGGCCACGGTGGTGTGGAAACAAAAAACACAGATGGTTTAGAAGATACCTCAGATTGATCTTCTTCCTTGGCCATGAGATAGATGTCATCATCAGATGAGAACATCAGATCATCGAAGTCGTTGAAGACATCAGCATTGCTCATCAGACAGAAGTCTTCAACAGATGAGTAACCAGAATCTTCTGATGGCAGATAAGAGTCATCTATTCCTGTAGTGTCAGCAACCATGTCTTTTCTGTCTCTGTATCATTGCTCTCTTCTGTTCCTCTTATCTTCTCTTTTTCTAGAGTCGGTCGAGGCGATGCCCGTGTAGTGACTGTTTCTGGCGATTGAAGCGGAACTCCTCTTTCTACTAAACTTCTTCTGGCAGGTGAGTCATGTCTTCTGTATGATCTGTCAAGTGACTTCCCGGTTTGCCTTTGATCTGAATTTCTCCTTTCTGATTTGTGATCTTCAGCACGATCATCTCTTTTCTTTTCTCTTTGGTCGTCTCTTCTGTCATCAGATCTGTTTCTTTCCTGCGATCTGTCAGACGATCTTCTTTCTCTTCCTCTGCTATTCTGATAGTCTTTGTAGAATCTCTTATACTTTCCTAATTGAATATTTGATCTTTCAAGCTTTCTGGTGAGTAGAGCAATCTGTTCAGCTTGACTAACAATATTTCCAATAGGCTCAGAAGATTTTGAGCAGCTGCCACCTGCTTTGGATGCTACTGCTTTTGTTGTTGCAGGTGTGGTTTCAACAGATGACTCATCATCTTCCTCTTGCCCTCTCTCAATCAGATCGTATTCATGGGCTTTCAGATTTAAGAACAAACTGCTCGGCTTCATCTTGGCTATATCCTGGCAGTCCTTGATCACAATAACCTTCATATCCCATTTCTTCGTTAAAGATCTCAGAATCTTGTAGTTGATATCCTTGTCGGTCATTTCACGTCCTAACTCTCTGAGCTTGTTGATCGACATGGTAATCCTTCCATCTAGCTGGTTGATTGTCTCGTTGGGCAGTATCTTGAGTTTCTCGAACTTAACCAGTTCAGCCTATAATCTGCTGTCCTTTATCTGATCGTTTCCTTCACACATCTAAGCTAGAGTGTCCCACATCTGCTTCACAGTCTTGAGGTATTTGATCTTCTCTCTTGTGATCTTATCCATAGTCTTCATGATGATGTGTCTTGCAACCGTATCCAGATTTGACAGCTTTCTTTCTTCAGCATCCATCAGAGATGGACTCTTTCTGATCCGAGCGCCAACTGGAAAATCTGGATCACCGCCTTCAGCTGGGTTATTGTGGTAGATAATGATAGGTCCTTGTTCAAGAACTTTCATCATTCTACTGCTTATAGCTCCCAGATGATTGCTCATGAGTATGACCCAATCTGCACACTCATCAATAGAAAACTTGGGTAGATCATGATACATACCAGATGTATTATCCATGCTTAGTGAGTTTTGAAAACAGATGAAGTTTTAAAAATGGTTTTTCAAGATCTGTTCAAGTGACCACAAAGGTTCTTCCTCAAGAACCGATGATATTCAAAGCCAGTGGTCCGTAGAACCACTGCTCTGATACCACTTGTAGGTCCCGAACGGGTTTTGTGAGGGCAGAAGTCTAGAGGGGAGGGGTGAATAGACTTCTGAAAACTTTTCGTGCAAGATCAGGTGTGATAGCAGGTTGCCTGATCAGAGTGCGAGTGAATCAGTTTGGACTGATATCCAACTTACTGATCGTCTGATGGCTGATCAGTTCGGTGTCTATCAGTTTAACTGATGTGAGGAAGCTAGTTTTAACCCGTGTGAAAAACCAGTTTTAAGAAATCAGATTCTGCAGTCTGTTTTCAATCAGATGACTAAAGTGTCAAACTGATCAGATCAGTTGCTTGATGCAGACTGATCCTAACTCAGAATATGTATGCAGTTTAAACCAAGTTGTGTGCAGTAGTGTAAAGCAGTTAAGAGCAAGTACATACACACAAGATTTTTATAGTGGTTCGGACAACCAGTAAAACGTCCACTCTTCCCTATCACGAGGGGCACCAACTTAACCAACTGGACTTAGTTTATTATGTTAGTCCAACACAGTACAACCAACAGATGTTTTAAGAGTTCTCACTCAACCGATCCCATAAATCAGAATTAAAAACCCTAGTCTGAAATCTTGTTAAAACAAACTTAACCTAACTTTGAGTTTGGGTAAAGATTTGTTGTTTGTTCCAACTTGAATTCTATCCTAGTTTTGAGGTAGCTTTAAGCTAGAGGATAATAATTATGTGCTAAGAACTAATGAGATGAACACTTATAAAATAAACTTGAATTTTGTGTTCTTCGTGCGGAAATCTGCTTATGGCTTGAGCTTGATGATAATTTCCGTGTCTTCACTCTGAAGAGTAATCCCATATTTATAGACCTCGAAATCAAAGAGCCGTTGGAGAGCAATTTGAATTTTAGGCTATTTTTGGTAGGTTGCAGGATTGATGTGACGTGCTTCAGAAACGGCATGGCCGAAAGCATGTATGTTTGTCCTTTTTAGCCGTTTGACTTATGCAGCGCCGAATCCCACATTGTCAGCTCCGTACGTGCTTCAGAAACGGTATGACCGAAAGCATGTATGTTTGCCCTTTCTAGCCGTTTGACTTATGCAGCGCCGAATCCCGCATTGTCAGCTCCGTACGTACGTGTCTCACTCTCATTGGTTAACAAGTACATTTTTCAGTGTTTGTTCTACCAACTAAAATTGACATTCTTCTTGTTCTGATAGTACGTATGATCTGGTGTAACATCAGTTGACACCTGGTGTGAGCTGTCCTGATCAGATAAAACTGATCAGTCTACCTGATAGAGTCTTCTGGTGCAAGTTGTCTTAGCTCAACTAGCAGACTCGACTGATGTAGGTCTTCTGGTCTTGATCTTCTGGTAGTCATCTTATCTTCAGGCCTTCTGAACTTGAGCTTAATGTCTTCACCTGATCATCTGACTAACTGACTCGTCTGATCTTCTGACCTCGTCTGGTCTTCTGACTTGACTTGTCTTCTGTCTTCTAATCTGGTCTTCTGACTTGACTTGTCTTCTAACCTGACCTATACATATTGAGTTCCCACTCAATATGTGATCTATCTTATACATCAGTTGTCTATACATTTCAGCTGGTCATCCTATCCTGATTCTAAGTCATCAATCAGCTAATAGGTCTGACTGGTCCTATTACAAACTGTTTTGGAACTTCCATCAAAACTCAATACAAATTTCCCAACACATCAATGTCTTTTAAGCCATCTTGTACCACTAAATTAACTACATGTGCAATACATCTCATATGCAAGTACTTACAACTAGCAATACCAGTTCCCCAACTCAAAATTTTCATTTTCAAATGCTTTATTGCCCCATCATTTGAACTTGCATTATCTACGGTTACAGTAAACACGTTTTTCAATCCCCAATCAAGAAGACAATTTTCAAGTGCTTTACCTAGGTAGTCACCTCTATGACTAGAAACAGACACAAAATTGATAATCTTCTTATGTAAATTCCATTCATTATCAATGAAATGAACAGCACATGTAGTTAATTCGTTGCAATGAAGTCCAAGTATCAGTAGTAATACACACTCTTTCACAATTGTTTTCATAAAAGACTTCAACTTTGACCTTTCATTTAGATACAATTGATAACAATCGCTTGCCACCGTCCATCTAGAAGGAATTTGAAACCTAGGACATGCTTTATTCAAGAAATCCCTAAACCCTTCACACTCCACACACTTAAATGACATTTCATCCACAATAATCATACGAGTAAGTGCTGATCAAATTTCCAAGTACTAACAGTAGCACAACTACCATCAGGGTCAGATTGCACATTCAATAATCCTTGTTTTAATCCTTCATTGAGTGGGTTTTGCATGCATATTTTCATGTGGCTATTTATAGATGACGTACCATTTCTTTTAGGATCACAACTGACTATACTATGACAGTGCAGACATTCAGCTTTATCCTCAACACCTTGTGCATTGCGAATTTTTTTGTAATGCACCCATGCCTTTGACCTTGGTAGAACTGATTTCCTCTTCATTTTTGATTGAGAATCTACTGGAATTTCAGATCCAGTATGGACAGTTGATTGCTCTTGAGATTCTGAATTATCCATAGCACACTTCGATGCATCACCTTCTTCTTCTTGTGTTAGTCTATTTGAGCTTAACATCTATATAAAACAAACTGAAATCAGAATTCAGAAAAAACACCTATATTCTGCTGTAATACCAGTTCCCCAACATCATTTTAAGCTTAAAAAAATACACGGGAACAACCCCAAAACAGGTTTGAATTATGCTGTAAAAAAACCAGAAATTTCAGCATTTTATCACATAAAATTCCACCCCAATAGTCTAGCTTTAGTACTCTAGTTTTTTCAAAACTGATTCTATCATTGACTATCATCATTCTAGCATTAAAGTGTGAATTTAAATTCCAAATATGCATTAGATAACTCCAAATCAGATCTGGTTTCCTACTATAAGATAATACATTTCTTCCTCTTTTTCACATAAAAATCATCCTTGTTCGTCTAGTCTTGATTCTCCCTTTCTTATTATATTTGGAAGCATCATGGTGTTAAATCAGAGAATCTGTAATACTACTGAATTCTTGGGTCCATTACTTTCTACATGAAATTCAATTACAAAGTGAGCTTCAAAGAAAAACCCTCCCATTTTACTTGCAAAATCATCTTGATTTTAATTTTCAAGTGTGCATAAAACTCATACAAATCAGTTTATAGTTCATCCTGTCCTTTTTGTTTAACCCCAACTTCCCAACTTCCCGACTTCCAAATATGGATATACAAATTTCAAGTTCATTAAAGAATTGGCAAACAAAAAACCCAATCAAATCATAATCCAGAGGAAATAATTTCAACAAAATAAATTAAGATCCCTAAAATACTAATTCTTTTAATAAAGTAGAAAATTACCTTAAATGATAGAGCAGGATTTGAAAAAACAAAGTGAAACAAACACTGGATTTAGTATTTGAGTAGCCTGCAGGAAAAGATGCAAGTTAATTCAATAAATAAATAAAAATAAATGTGAAACGCTGGTATGGTGGCATGTGTAGGATTACCTGGGGTTTAGGATTAATTGAGATGGGAAGGCGCCGCTGGTATGGTGGCGTGTCGCTGGACGCTAGTAATTGGTATGGTGGTCAAGTCACTCAGGTGGTGTGTTGCTGCCTCACTGCCTCTGATAATGGTATGGGATTGGTGGTCATTGGTATGGTGCGGTAGTGCGTGCGTGATGTCGCGCCTCATTGCCGCTAGTTTGGTGGCCGGTGGTGAAGTGAAAAGCGGAGGAGACTGGAGAGGCGTGTCGCGTGTGTGTAGTAGGGTTGAACTGCTGAAGTGAAAAGCGGCGGATGAAAAAAGTAAAGAAATAAATGAAGTAGGGTTAGGTTTAGAGATTTATATATATAGAATAAGTAATAAAATTATGGTATGAAATTCGGTAATACGGTAAATTTATAGAAATAAACCGAACCGATACCGAATGCCAAAGTTTTCAAAATTAATAACCAATACCGAACCGAAAACCATTTTAACCGAACCGAATTAAAATTTAATTTAATTCGGTTCGGTTCGGTTCGATTTTTTGATTTTTACCGTATTTTGCTCACCCCTAAACCCAACAAACCGTCTCCCCCACCCCAACTCTCTCTCTCTCTCACCCACACCCAAAAACTCAAATCACCACCACCTCTTGTGATATTCAAAATAAAAATCCAAACCCGCTGTGCAACCAAACCCCAATCACCGCCGACATCGTCTAAAGTATTTGAAGATGGAGGAAGAAGATGGAGATGGATCTGCCAAGTTTCTGGATTTTTTTTTTCCAAATATACATGCATATGTTCATGTATGGATGCATATGTTCATGTATAGATGCATATGTTCATGTATTTGTGCATATGTGCATGCATATTTGTACATATGTGCATGTCAAAGGAGATGAAAAATATGTAAATTTTTTTAATTTTAGACGAAAATATGTAAACACTCATTTTAGATATGTAAATTTTGATATTTGTCTTATAGATATGAAATTTTATAATTTGTAAATGAAATAAAATGAAATTTTGAAATTTGTAAATGAAATAAAATGAAGGGAGAAGACTACCATAAATAAAATTTGATGTAAAATAGAAGATGGGTGATGTAAAGAAGGTGTGGAAAAAGTAGTTTATTGGGAGTAATATTTTGTACACAAGCTAAAAGGAAAAAAAAAGACTCATTTAAGGGGCATTTATGTTCATTTATCCACTTTTGTAACCTAGTAGTAATGTTTTTTAAAAGTTGGAACCTATTAGTAATAAAAGTAGTCAAATGGAACCTAATAGTCATCCACTCGTTAAGTGGATAGAAAATCAAAAGAGAGTTTTTTGTATGCACCCTTTCAATCATGCAATTTAAATATATTTTTTTAATGTGTTATTTTTTAAAAATACATATATATTTATATTGAAATATTCAATTTATTGTACAGTTGACAAGTAAAACATTTTAATATAAATAAATTAAACATTTCAAAAAAATAAATATCACGTTTAAAAATATATTTGAGTTGCACGATTGACTTGTGCACATAGGACCTCCCCAAACAAAAAATCACATTTCCCTTATAAACTCTTGTCTGCAGTGCAAATTTATTTGTAGTCTTCAATTTCAGTTTGTGACACAATTTAATTTTTGCGAATTTCAATTTGTGATACAATTTAATTTTTGCGATTAGATATTCATTCTATTATGATTATTTATTTTTTTAATATAAATCAATATACAATTAGAAATCTGACGACTAGTATAGTCAACTAAAAGTTTTATAAAATGATTAAGTTTTTTGTAGTCCAATAATTTTGCATCATTTTTAAATTAATCTCGATTGTTTTGACTTTTTTATTTTGATTATGTAAGTTTTAATTTTATTTTTTTTAATTGACTTTTTAACCTACAGCCTGTAACAGTAGGTACCTACTGGCAACCGTCATACCTTTTAAAATTAATTTTTTAATTATTATTATTATTAATTATTTGACAGTTGATTGTGTCCCATTATAATGGTCCAGTTATTATAACGACACTTGTAATATTCCGAACACCTTAGACCATTAACAAAATCTCAAATTACTCACCTCTGGAAAAAAAAAAAAACCAAATTAGTTTCATCGATCATTCAAAAAACAAATTAGTTTCATCGATCATTCAATGTATGATAAGTGATAAAACACGTACACTGAAGAAATATAGTAATGTAATATAGAATGCATGAATTAAACACCACATATGATTCACATACATTTTAAATTTATACATATATATTATCTTTAAGTACAAATTGTCCCACATGAGAATCTGAGACGATCGATCATACTAATATATATATATATATATATATATATAGTATCCTCAAATTAAGCATACTTTATTCTGCATCGATCGATCATATATAATTTATTTGAAGATGAAAACATTAGTAATAAAAAGGAAGATGTATTTAAGATGATATGTAGCCATTGAGGCATAGCCATTGGCCTGGAAAGATAGCATCACAATTCAGATTCGGATTTACGAACGTGAACTGATCTGATGAAACTTGATACGTTTCTTCGATTCCTTCGCACGTGTCGTCGTCTGCAGCCGGCCCGTAAATTATGGTACAAACCAAAAATGAGTCGTCTGCTGGATTCGCTGCACAAAATTTTATGAAAACTCATTCACGTACTTTTAATAATATTAGTTATTTTTTTAAAAGATATTTCTTTCATTTTCATTTTGTTCGTCGCTTTGATATTTTGTATAAAATAAAAGATATAATTCTATAAATTGGTCATCAACATTTTTGCAAAATAAGGGAAAAGAAAAGGAGAGGTATATATGAGTGTGAAATATATTTTTTTAATTAATATAAAAAAAATTAGGCTATGCAAAATTGATTTATTTTTAAATTAAAAGGAGAATTTTTAGAAATACATATAGGGTAAATTAAAGAAACATTGAAAAATAGCTAAAACAACAATTATTTAGAAATATTAAAGTTCAAAAACAGCAAACAAAAATACACATAAGAATATTTGTTAGTATTAATTATTTATACTGAAAAGTATTATTGTATACAATTGTACGATAAAATTGATGTACAAGAAATGTACTTAAAAAATAGTAGTATTATGTTTAATATGGCAGAGCAAAACAATAAAGAAAAACGACAAACAAGAAATTTAGCAAGGTACTTTTTGGGAAGGCTAAAGAAAAAAAGTTACACCAAGTCACCAAGTATGTATATCTAGCTTCAAATTAATATGGAATGGGTCTCATGTGCATTCAAGTGCAAGCACTGTGTACGTTTTAGAATTATGTAATTTTTTATATTGAAATATGCAATTTATTTACATTAAAACATGTAACTATTTTTCTATATTAATAATCACAGTTCAGTGTAATTAAACAAGTTATATTTTTCAATATAATAAATTATATGATTCTAAATTAAATGCACTATGAGTACACAGTGCACCTAGATATATACAAGAATTAACCATTGATATGGAGTTAGTAGTATTTAGATCAATAAAAACTAATTAAAAATGCAACATTTGATGATGAGAGCCCAGACTTACAGACAAGAAGCCTTCTACTTTGTGCTATGGAGACTGTAAGAAGAAGAAACATAACAAGAGAAGTACAAGCAAACTTTGCCATTTTCAGCCCTAATATTTATAATTAGACTTGTTTAATTCTGTGTGTTTGTGTGTTACTTTTGCTGGATTAATTCTCCATATATATACTAATACATGAAGTCGAAGCTGTAGAATTAGACAATAGGAAGCATATTCTAATAACTAATGGTGCTAGAACAAGGTTGTTCACCTAAGCATTGGATGATATCTCAATTAATTGTATATATGGGAGTATCCCAGGAGCTCGAATTATGCCGAATGTGAAGAAAATTAGGAAACACGTAGTTTATCTGCTATCAAAGTATTAAAATAAATAATAAAAATGCTCCTTTTACTTTAAGTGTGTCACTCTTTCATAGTTTATGACATTTTATTGCTTTATCCCAATGACTCAAATTCTTTAGGCCGTGTTGGTTTTGAGACTCATACGGATGAACTTAGAACTTTACGTTTCTTGTCTCATACGAGTTTGTGATTTAGAGTCTGGTTTTCAAATTTCACAATCAATCTACACCTACAAATACCAATAAAATATTATTACTCTTCTCAATACATCACACTTTATACACTTTATTATTCTTTTCAATATAATATAATAATACAATATCAATCACTATTAAACATTGATATGATATTAAACATTGATTTGATATAAAATTAAATCACACCCTATCCCAAAACAAACACATACATTTAGGGTGTGCTTGGTGAGGGGTATGGATATGAGGGAAATGGAATGGAATGAAAACAATTGTTTGGTGTTGAGGTATGGGTATGTGAATAGTGATTTAATTCCTCAAAAGTAAGGAATCTCTATGCCTCCCAAAATTGAGAGGTATGACTTTCATTTCTCTACACTATCAAAGTCATACCTTTGCACATTCCCCACCCTCCAACCAAGCACCCCTTACTATTCATAAAGGATTTTAAATCTTTGAATTCTAAAATCTTGACTTATTCCGCACACTTAAATCCCAAAACAAACACAATCTTAAGGACACAACTCAAAAGGTTATGTGAAATCAAGATATCACCAAATCTTCTATTCTTTGTAGTTTTCTGCCTTTAAATTGTATTGTTAGAGACTATATATATATATATATTGGTAGTTGTTGATCAATGAATTCATAAATCGTGATTGTTTCTCCTTTTAAGAAATAAAATGAGGTATTCTTGAAATCAACATTGATTTATCTTCAATTTCATGATTTTTGTGATCAAATTAATTAAACTAAAGCATTTAATTTCATACTCATTTGCCCATTGTTTAGCTAATTATTTTGTGTTTTCATGTAATTCTGCTTACTTCTCCACTTCCATTTCGGAAAACGAAAAGGGACGGACCTACATGGGGGGTTCAAGCTAGAGATGTTAATCCGGGTCGGGCTAAACGGGCCGGCCCGTTTAAACCTATTATATGCAGGGTTAGGGCCGAGCAATGGGAGGCCCGTTTAAAATCGGGTCTTTTTGGCCCGGACCGATTAGCTCGCGGGTTAACCGGGCCAGCCCGTTTAGCCCGTTTATATTTATATATACTCAAATTTTTTTTTTTCTAATTTTTCAATTAATTTTTTTTAAAAGTTTTTTCACAAATTTAAATAAGGCAAAAATCAATTATGGCCAATCAATTACAAATTAAATATTTCTATTTGATTTAGTCAATTAATAATTAATCCTCTCCAATTCAATATTTTTTAACAGTTTTGAATTTCTATTGAATTGAATAAATAAGTAAAATATTAATTCAATATAAAATAATAATATAATATTTTTATAAATTCTATTATGAAATTTGTTCATAATATGAAATTGATATCATTATAATTATAAATTAATATTATGGTATTAATTTATAAATGTGATGATACAAATTTTATATTATTAACTAATTTCATGGGAACTTTGCTCAATTATGTTATTAAAGATGATGTGAACTAATTTTATATTTTGAACATTTGTTATTAAAGATAATGAGGCAGTCTGGATCGAATTTTTGTCATTATGTAATGTTAATGTTTGAACATTTTTTTTTTAATTTTTTTTGAGCCCGTTAGGTGGTTGTTTTAGGTTAGGGTTAGGTCTCAACTATTAGAGGCCCGCTTAAAATGAACATTTAAGGCACCGTTTGACGCTTGACCTGTAGAAATGGCCCTAATGGGTTAGGGCCCACCCGTTTAACATCTCTAGTTCAAGCGTTTTTGAATTTTTATATATATTTTTTTTATAATTGAAACACACTTTCGTAAAACAGTTTTACAGTGAGACGAGACATAAATTGTGTATTAACGCTTTAATATTTTGGAAGAATGAGTATTATTTGTTTTAGGTTGTACCTTATCTCATGTATGAAACCGTCTCATACGAGTTTTTGATAAGTTGACGAGGTAAGAGTTTTTGGTTAATTTAAAAGTATGCCTTATTTTTCCATATAAATTTTCTTATTATCCTTTAGGTGAGGAAGGGTTAGCGAAAGAAAGAAAGAAATATGTATAATTTACATTTTAAATATATATAAATATATTTTAATCAGTTAATATATATAAAAATATTTAGTCCAAATAATTTTAAAAAATATAAAAAAAAAATTAAAAATGCATTTAGTTACATTATATTATAAATTGAGTGGGGATAAATTGGGCCCACTCGGTGAAATTACTGGTTACATCTACGCTGGAAGAGGTTGTGCACGCTGCTGAGGTTGATTAATTTATCGGCCAGCTATCTTAATATATTTTACTTTCCTGTCAAAATTAAAGAATAACAACCACAAACAAAAATAGAAAAACACATTTAACATGGCTCTTGCATTCCATGCATGCATTCATTGATTCGTATAAACCAATTATAATTTCCTTCCATACCAACTCATTTGCTCTCATCTTTGAACGGTACAAGAATTTAAACAACAATACAATACATAAAAATGAAAAACTTGATGAAAGTAAACAAGAAACTTAGGTTACATTTAGTAGGACTATAGTGCCCTTGATTTACTGATAATAAATAAGAGACGATGTTTCTTAGTTTCATGCATAATTGCATGTTTATGAATCACACAAGTTTAATTAGAACCTTCAACACAAAGCCATTGACCAACAAAAATTGCATCACAGTTGATATTGGGATTAATGTCAAGAAAGTCCTCGAGTGAGAGATCGAAATCTTGGGCGATGCTTGTTTAAGTTTCACCACTCTCTTGTCCATGGACCGAGTTGCAAGAAAGGACAGAGTCGTCATTTCCTGAATTACCTGCATTTTACAAGTAATAAAAAAGGGGGTTATTTCGACACTTAATTAAGTGATCAGTGTTACTTCTTATGCATACAATGTAATCATAATTAAATTTCACCACAAAATTTTAATCTAGAAATAGATTTTTTTTTCTTCAAAATGAAAAATGAGTTGGTACCAAGATTTCTGCTTTCGGTAAGAGATATCATAAGAACAAGAGTGAGCACGATAGCCAATTTGAAGAACATTGTGTTACTAGCTTGAGCCATAATGATCAATTTAATTAAATTTGTTTGTGTTTCTGATATATTTAAATTGATGAATGCTTTATTTATATGAGTATGTATTTATAGAAACAAATGCATTGTAAAGACCATCTTGTTGCAATAGATTTTCAATTAATTGCCGGATTAATGTTATTTTTGTGCAAAATTTTGTCATAATTTGTAGATAATGTTAGTTTGATAGTAGAACAAATTAATTAATAATCTCGGTTTAATCAATTAATTTTAATAGTGATACAATTAAATATTCTAGTGTATTAAAAGAAGGTTAGATCAACCCTAGTTTTTTTTTATGTAACTTATAATTAAGTACAATTCAGATAAATCAACCTCCTAATATACATGTTCTTTATCAGGTAGTAAATGAGGAGATATCATGTCATTCTAAATGAAGAGTCCTTGTTTCCTATTGGATGGATCCATGAATGTTATTCAGATCAACTTTTTTTTTATCACGCCTAATTAGAAAAAAGTCTAAATCTTGTATATATTTAGAATGATTCAAGGTAAACAAGTTGTATTTTTTAGTATAATAAATTGTATAATTTTAAAATACATTATAAATACACGGTACACTTGTATGCACATAAAACCCACTCTATAAACAATCCTAATAGAATAAAATGTTGAAAATAGGTTGATGAAAATCTTTTTTTTTTACCTTTGTTTTTATCACACAAAGAAACACAAAAGAAAATAAAAAAGACAGAATAAAAAGAGTGGATCTCATGTGCATTCAGATACACAGTGTATTCATAGTTCATTTTAAAACTGTGCAACTTGTTATATTGAAAGATGCAACTTATTTACACTGAACTATGCTACTAATAATACGAAAAAAATAGTTACACGTTTCAGTACGTATAAACAAGTTGCATCATTCAGTATAGCAAGTTGCAAAATTTTAAAATGTATGCACAGTGCACCTAGATGCATACCAGACTTAGCCAAATAAAAATTAAGTTTGCAATTGATACGGTGAATTATTTGAAAAAATGCAGAAGTTTCTCATATGTAAAGCTTATTTAAATTTTACAAATGTGTATTTATTAAAATTAAAATTTAATTCTTTCATATAAAAATTACACAAATTTCCTGTGCAATTTTCTCGTAGTATGAAATTAATATCATTAATCTTATAAATTGATACCACTATTTTTATAAACTAATATTAATAACATTTTGATACTATAATATTAGCTTATAAATGTAATGGTCTCAGTTGATTAATGTAGTTGTATTAATTTATAAGCGTAATAATCTCAGTTAATAAGTGAAGTGTTATTAATTTATAAGTGAACATATTATGAAAAAGTTTAACCAGAGATTTACCCAAAAAGTTATTATCATAGATGCAAAAAGTATGTATAAATAATTTAGGCCAAATCATCAATTTTAATCCATCTTTTTTTTTTTTTTGTCAAATTCAGCACATATTTTTCTTTGTAACGGACACTTTTTTCTCAAATCTATCACATAATTTTTCTCTTTATCAAATTATAAATATATTTTTTATAAATATAATCAAATTATAGTTATTTAGATAATTAAAAGTAAATCACAGATTACTTAATCAAATTTTAAAAGTAATGCTTAAAAATATTTTGTCAATAGTTAATAAGATAGTTAGGGGTGGACGGTACGGCATACCAAAAATTTTCTCGCCATACTTTTACCGTACCGAAATTTTCGATACCGAAAAATTTCATACCGTTGTCATACCGAAAATTCGGTATACCGAAATTTTTGGTATGCCGATATTACATACCGATATCGTACCGAAATTTCAATATATACCGGTATACCGAAATTTTTTCGGTATACCGGTATATTTTTCCGGTATACCGAAAATATTTCGGTTTACCGTAATATTTCGGTATTTCGGTATACCGAAATTTTCTATATTTTCATACCGTTATTGTACCGAAATTTTTGGTACGGTACCATACCGTACCGAAAATTTCGGTATACCGAAAATTTCGATAAATTCGATATTTTTCAGTACGATAAGTGCGATATACCGGTATTTTCGGTATTTCCTCCCGCCCTAAAGATAGTCATCATAATTAAAAAAATATATTAGAAGGAAAAGAACTAAATATAATACTAATTTTTTATTCTTTTGTATTGATTTTAAGGGGTTTATTAATTTAGTCAATTCTCATATTAATATATCACTTTTCCCATCAATAGTTTTTGTAAATTTTAAAACTAATTGTTAAATGACCATAAACCAATAATTCTTTTTTAATCTTATACGATTTTAATTTGATTATCGGACCTCGAATTGAGAAAAAATAAATCAATGAAGTCTTGAATTAAGAAATAAACAAAAGTTGAATTTTGAGTGAAATATTAATAAAAATGAAAACCAAGTATAAACCTGAAACAAAATTTTTTATCCTTATATAAAATACTTCATTTACTTTCTTTTTTTCCTTTTATTTGGTTTGAACTTTTGAGGTCAAAAGGTCATTTAACCAAAATTTGATTATTGAAGCTAAATTCCCTTAATAATATTGCAAACTTTACATAAAATTGATTATTGAAATTTACATTTATTTGATTATTATCCTTTTTTTTTTAAAATAGATGGATAACCTATTACAGTGAGTTCCTTCTACCACATGATACATTTTTTGCTCTCTCTATGAAACGGAACCGCAATTGCGCATTCTCCAATCCAATATTGAGGTCAGGGGAGGTCAACATTTTCGAACATGATAAATACTCTACACTAATGTTTCTCAAGAGGTCAACGCTCGCTCGCTTGCAACATTTTTGAACATGGTAGATATTCTACACTAAAGTTTCTCGAGCTCAACAATAAACTCATAGAGGCAGAGAATACCCAAAGAGGGTGAAAAATTCTCATTTAAAGGGGAAAGCATGTCTCGTACCCAAGACTTCTCTACACTAAAGTTTCTCAGGAGGTCAACGTTTGCTCACTTGCAGCATTTTCGAACATGGTAGATACTCTACACTAAAGTTTCTCGAGCTCAACAATAAAACCATAGTGGGCAAAGAATACCCAAAGAGGGTGGAAAATTCTCATTTAAAGGAGAAAGCGTGTCTTGAATCCAAAACTTCTCGGTCTTATGTAGTGATGCTCTAACCACTTGAACTAAGCCACTTTGACATTTAATTATTATCCTAATGACTCAATTGTTAGAAAGTATTATTATAGTAATAAAACTAACATATTGTCCTCAACTTCACTATAAATTGAGTAGTTAATCGCATACAATTATACAAGAAAAACAGAACACACAACAATTCTCTTAAATACTTATCAAAAGGTATCACATGGCAAGCATTACTACAACCTTGTTCATCCTCTTCTCCATCATTTCAATTTCAGGTATAACTCTTACATAGTATTTCTTAAAGTTTATTTAACTTATTTGTATATTTTTAACAATGTACATTTTTTATATTCTTAAATCCAATCACAACTTTGAGATTGAAAATCCATTGGACTTTCCAGAGTGTTCAATTATAAGCACTAATTATTTGCAAATTAAAATACAATACTATCAAATACAAAAAATTTGTGTTGAAATTGAATTTCATAATTCTATCAACATTGAACTTTATTTCTAAAAAATACCATTTTTAGTCTTGTAACTTCGGAAAATTTCATCTTTAATCTTATAATTTTTTACTTTTTTTATTTTATAAGTCCTAAACGTGTCAATTTAAGAATTAAAAGTTACAGCACTAAAAATAAAATCGTCCAAAATTATAGGATTAAAAATAATATTTATGCGACTCTTTTCAATACTTTAATATTTATTCTCTCTCTCTATATATATATTTAGGTGTGCACATGGCAGAAAATGTTGAACCTGGTGTGAAGGCGACTCCATGCCAAGGTGGGATTGGATTCACTTGCACGAATGATGATTTTTGTGACCTCAATTGCAAATTCAAGTATCCTGGCCCACGTACTAAAGGAGTTTGTCAAAGAAACCCAATTCCACCAGTGTGCTTGTGTATTTATGATTGTTAAAATTATTACTTGACATGTTCAAATAATAATAATAGTTTTTTTTTTTTAATATTCAAGTAATGTTGAGACGTCCAAATAAGACAAATGTTCAAGTAATATTGGGACGGAGGGAGTAATATTTTATGTGATAAAGTGATAAAATATTAAGGGTAAAAATAATTGTTTATTAGTATTTTATGTGATAAAGTGAATATTTTTATTTTAGGAAACGTTACATTAAGATTGAGACAAATAAAATGGAAAGAGTTACATTAAAATTGAGACGGAGAGTATAATTTCGTATACGATTAATCTATCTACGGACTGCGGTACATTATTATCATATACTAGCTCTTATCATATTTTATTATTTAATTAAAAAATGAGCATCCAACACATGCGGCAGCCAATGGATTTCTTAAATCCAAGTGTATCCAAATCCAAATCCAAATCCAAATCCAAATGGTGTAACCCAATAAGAGCAGAATCAATGAATAGCACAAGATAAAGGACAAAAAACGTCATTTAACACACAGCTCACTAATCTCAACCCTCACATCGCAGCCCACAAATTCCACAAAAACCACCTCCAAAACCACAGGAAATGCTCCAAGCCCACAATATACCACACTCTACAAGTTCTCTTGCTCTGATATATAAACAGACATCCCTTCATAATCCAACCACACAAATCAACAAACACCTTATCTACAATACCAATTTTCTGCCGAAAATGAGTGCAACAAAGTGCAGCAAGGCCTGGGTAGTAGCGGCGAGCATGGGGGCAGTTGAGGCATTGAAAGATCAGGGATTTTGCAGGTGGAATCACGCCTTCAGATCCAACGCTAAAAACAGCATGATCGGATCCATTTCACAGGCGAAAAACAAGCTCGCTTCATCTCTTCGTGATGACGAATCTGCTTCTGCAATTGTGCGACGTTCCGATGGAAGATTGCGGGAATCAGAGGAATCGCTAAGGAAAATCATGTTCTTGAGCTCCTGGGCTCCCAATTGATCAGATCCCCCAAACATTTAAATCTAGAATTTTTGGGTTTTTTTGTAAATACACGGATGGTACATTTTCGTGGGAATATATACTTGGCCTATTTTCTCTTTCATATATTGGATAGTTTTCCGAATTATTAACGGTTAATTATCAAACAAAATTTACAAAACAGAATCAATAAAGATGTTCTTTACCATCAAATAAAATTTAATTAAACAAACAAAAATAAACATCCTCCAGGACAAAAAGTTTATTTTGTTCATAAACTTGAATTATTAGTTGGTTTTGCACCTTTATATTATTCCCATTAAATTATATAGTTACTTGTTATTTATTGTTAAATGGATTAAATATTAATATCACTAGATTCACTACATCGATTTATAGTCCTTAATCACTAATCTAATTGTTTTCAAAAAAAAAAAAAAATCAATAATCTAATTAGTCAAATTTAACTTTATTAGTCTCTTGCAATTCAACATCAAATATGTTTAATACGTGTGTATAACAACAACATTTTAAAAGAGTAGGTCTAGTGTGCAAATTTGTATAGAAAAAAAATCTATAAAATTGTCATAAATCAACCAACTACACCCTAAATACTAAATAATTAACCCTAAATTATGACCTATTTGAGCTGGGTGAACCATGAACTAGTCGGATCGATTGAAACATGAACCACTCAATTTTGTATTACATTCATTAATTATAGAATTTAATTGAAAATTAAAATTTTTCATCTATACAAATTTCCATACTAGATTTTGTCCATTTTAAAAAAAAAGAGAGTTCACATATGTATAACGTTTTAAAATATCATCACAATATCTTTCATAAGAAAAACGCATATGTTCTTTAGTCGCATTAAATAAAATTTAAATATTAAACACTTGTTGCCAGCCTGATTAAACACACGTTCTTAACATAACTATTTTTTGTATTAAAAAAATAAAACATCTCCCACCCTGCCGCTACTGCAAATGGATTTCTTGACTGAAGCAGTGTGCCCAATTAGTCAAGATTCAAAAAGACAAAATAACCATACTTTACTCATACCAAGTGGTCCAACTCCAGAAACAACAATAGCCTTGACAAAAGGACAAAAACGTCATTTAAAACACAAGTGACACGCCCACAAAAACTACGAAACCAGTGGAAGCTTAGCCCACAGATATCATACCAATACAATTTCTCTCCCGTTAATCCTCTTATATATATACACACACACAAATCCCACAATCATCCAGCAAACACCAAATTCGAAACCACAAACCTGTGAATCAGATTCATTACTGAGTTATGCTAAATCCACAAAAGTGACAGCTGAAACCTAGGATCGCGTTGCCCATGCGTCGGTATAATACTTCGTCGCATGGTCACTACTACAAATTTGAGCTTGCACAGCTGCACTTGGACAACCATTTTTTCAAACAGCTCTCCAAGTTTAACACTTAGACAGCGGTTGACAACCGCTGTGCATGGGTTTAGACAGCGATTTTAAACCGCTGTCCAAGGTAATAGTTTGGACAGCGGTTCCAAACCGCTGTCCAAGTGTTTGGAAAATTTTAACAAGTGTATCCATTTAGAGGCGAGTACCTCAGCGATGAGTTTTTGAACTAATTGTCAGATGAAGGGATTGTATCCCAGCTAACTACACCCGGAACCCCTCAACAAAACGGGGTTGCAGAGCGAAGAAACATAACTCTTTTGTAAATGGTTAGATCAATGATGAGTTATGCGGATCTTCCCAAGTCGTTATGGGGTCATGCCTTGGAAACAACGACTTACATTCTGAACTTAGTGCCATCCAAATCGGTTCCCAAAACTCCCAAAGAATTGTGGACCGGATGCAAGCCCAGTTTGAGACACATGAGAATTTAGGGGTGTCCGGCCTACGTGTTGGACAAGGAAGCCGGGAAATTGGATCCTCGATCAGAATTAAGGTTGTTTATAGGATACCCCGAGGGAACAAAATGGTGTATGTTCTATGGTCCCGAAGATCAAAAGGTGGTAATAAGCACCCACTTTAGATTTTTGGAAGAAGATTATATGAACGAAAAGAAGACCCGTATGAGATTACCTTAAATGAGCTAAGGGGCTAACCTCATTGATAACCCGTATAAGATGACATACCAAATGACACACTTTCACAACCGGAACCTCGTCAGTAGTGGGAGGGTTGTAAGACGCCTCGAGAGATTCATGAGGATAGGAGAGTCCTCGGACTTGATTCCCGGACAAGACGAATCAGACCCATGGACATATGATGAGGTAATCCAAGACAAGGATGCGTTACTTGGCATAAGGCAATGAAAGCCGAAATGGATTCTATGGATCATAACAGAAAAGTGGAGCTAGTCGAACCACTTAATGGGGTCAAACCCATTGGTTGCAAGTGGGTATACAAGAGAAAAAAGGTATCGGAGGAGAAGGTGGAAACCTTCAAGGCAAGGCTTGTGGGCGAAAGGTTATACTCGAAAAAGAAGGGATCGACTATGAGGAAACCTTTTCACCATAGTGATGCTCAAGTCCATCCGGATTCTCTTGTCGATTGTTTAAGATCTCGATTTTGAAATCGGCAAATGGATGTCAAGATAGCTTTCCTTAACAGAAGTCTTGATGAAGAAATCTATATGCAACAACCCCAAGGCTTCATTGAAAAGGGCCAAGAACACCTAGTTTGTAGCTCATGAAGTCCATTTACGGACTCAAACAAGCATCCAGAGCTTGGAACCAATGTTTTGATCATGTAATAAAGTCTTATGGGTTTGATCAAAACGAGTTCAAAAGTTATGTGTACAAAAAGCGTGTCGGAACTGCATTGGTATTCTTAGGACTATACGTAAACGACATTTTGCTCATCGGGAACGATGTAAAGGTGTTATCAGATGTAAGGGCATGGCTTTCAAAACAGTTTGATATGAAGGACTTAGGGGACGCCGGGCATATCCTTGGGATCAAGATCACTCGAGATCGCAAGAAAAGGATGATAGGCTTATCGCAAGCTTCATACATAGACATTGTCTTGAAACGATTCAGCATGCAGGATTCCAAGAAAGGCTTCGTACCTTTCAGGCATGGAATCCATCTCTCCAAGGAAATGTGCCCTAAGACACAAAAGGAGATAGATGACATGAAAGACATTCCTTATGCTTCGGCTGTCGGAAGCCTTATGTATGCAATGTTGTGTACGAGACCAGATATTTGCTTTGCCGTTGGCATGGTGGCAAGATATCAAAGTAACACAGGAAAGAACATTGAATGACGCTTAAAAATATTCCAAGTATCCGAAAAGAACTCGAGATATAATGTTGGTTTATCGGTCGATAGTCTAATTCCCATCGGCCACGGACTCGGATTTCCAATCGGACTTAGATTCCGAAAATATAACTCCCGTGGTGTGTTTTTTTGCATGGGGGAGGAGCCATGACATGGAGAAGCGTTAGCGAAATGCATCGCAGATTCTACCATGGAAGCGAATATGTAGTCAACTGCGAGGCGGAAAAAAGCGGTTTGGCTCAAGAACTTCCTAGTGGACTTGGATGTAGTTCCGAATTTGCCCAAAGACAATCATCATTTTATTGTGACAATGCTTGGGAGCGATTGCAAATTCAAGGGAACCAAGAGCCCACAAGGCCAAAAAACACATTGAAAGGAAATACCATCTTATACGAGAAATCGTTAAGAGAGGAGATATAGAGGTTGCAAAGATCACGTCGGAGACAACCTAGTGATCCATTCACAAAGTGGTCCTCGAGAATACATTCGAGAGACATGTGGAAGGAATGGGTGTCAAGATCGTTTGCCAATCTGCTTTGAGTATAAGTGGGAGACATTATTAGGTTAGTGTAGGTGACATTAGATATCACGACAGAACTACACGAGACATGATGTAGTATACTTAAAAGCAGACTTTGAGTATAAGTGGGAGATTGTTGGGATTATAATGGAAAGTATGCTTTTACTTTGTATAATCAGACTGAATTTTGGACTTATTTACTGAAATAAATTATTTATCACTGATGCTTTAAATATCATCGAATGTTACATATATTTAATGCATAATTGTTCAATAAATAGTACGTGTTACATTGTAGTTAATTTAGTGATACCAGATCATAGAAGATTAAATTAACAGTCCCTTGTAACCAAAAGTACTCCATTCACGACCTAGATGGAAATGAACAATCCATCGTGAAAGGTTGAAGTGTAAGGCTCAGATTGGTTTGTCTTGACCAAGAGATTACACTAGTGCATGTCTAGTGCACTGAAGTCTAGTGCACTGAAGAGGACCTACAGGAGGACAAATTCTTCAGAACTGAACCAGGAAGAATTAGACCTCAGTGGTTCGTTATTTCTTAATCTTCGTCCCTTAAATAGGATCGCGTGTGGTTAGTAACTATTGCTTTGACTTATTACGGGTAAAGAATTAACGAGATTCAATACTTTATATCTTGGACAATATTATTGGTCACATGCGATTGCTAAGATTTAATACGGAGAATCGTGTGCAAGTACGCTTGTTCGATTTGCCCCCTTGGGAGGTTCTTAAGTTTTATCATACTGTTGGTCCCGATTTGAAACCCCATTTTGCGCGTGCGGAAGCAAAACATTTTATGAGATGCATATAAAACAGGGGAGAGGGCAGAGTGATTACAGTTTTTTGCGTTTTAAGCTCATGTGTGTTGTTTTGCTTATAATCGAATGCATATGGCAAGTAAGAGCATAAAGCAGTAAAGAACACACGATTTTATAGTGGTTCGGACAACTCGTCCTACATCCACTCTTCCCTTCATGGGGCACCAACTTAACCAACTGGACTTAGTTTAACGTGTTAGTCCAACACCCAACAGATGTTTACTGAGTTCACACTCAAACGGGACTTATCACCCTCACGGGATCGCCTACCCTCCCTTTCGGGATTGCTAGATGTTTACCGAGTTCACACTCACCTACAAACTTAACCGACTGATTTGGGTAAGGTTTGTTTGGTTTCCAACTAGGTTGAGATTTTCCCTTACATTTGTTTAGCCTTAATGCTAAGGATGGGAAAATCTCTCTAAGCTTAGGATACATCGTGGGTTGCTTAGATTGGGTTCTAGAACACTTTTGAATATATGTGTGTATTTCTTGCTCTGTGTTCTATGGTGGAAATGCTTGATGATTTGGCTTGATGGATGTTTCACGCATTTTTCCACACCAATTATGAAGGAAGAACTTGTATGTATAGTGTGGATTTGAATGTTACCGTTGGATGGAGTCACATTCAAATCCATACTATTCTATGAAACCTTCTTCGACTTTTCGGTGGTTGTCTTCCTCTCATTGGTCCACGTCAGCTGATTCTAACGGCTATATTCCTCAGATTCTTCGCCTTGGAATCATTCAGGATTCTCTGAGTCTCAGTGTCTTCAGTTCCATCTGAGCCTTCAGATCTGTCTGAGCCTTCAGGTCAAATCTGAGCCTTCAACTGACTTTCTTTGGCCGGACCTTGTCGATCGGACATCTTGACACTTCAGCCGAGTTCGGTTCTTCGTCTTCGAATTAATCGACCCTCGGTCACTAGCAGATCGAGCTAACCGATCATCAATAAAGATTCGATTCTTAGTGAATATGACTTCGGATGACTTCTTTTCGATCCGGTATCACAGATTTCACGGTTACGATATCCGATTTCTTCTCGCTTTGATCGATCGACTCACATGATCGGTCGATATAAAGATCGAGTCAACATATCGGTGTATCTGCGCCGATTAGTACATCGAGTTAGCATATTAGGTTAGCATACGGTTTAAGCGCTCGATCTCAATCACGCCGATCTTGATCATCTGCTCATCTTCATATCGATCTTGATCACGTCGATCTCGATCGATCTCATCTCGCTCCTTTTCGATCTGCAACCTTTTCTTACGATCTTACGGTCATCCGGTGGTTCTTACGATCGGTCA